>BMAW01008943.1:0-247488 GCA_019974015.1 Nephila pilipes | reverse complement strand
AAAATTGATAACAGACTATTTAGAATTTATGCAGAAAACCATTATAAATTTGAGGACGGTAAAAGAAATTCCATAGGATTAACATTAAGTTCACGAAATCAAAATGGCTAGTGAACGGAAACCTTAAACGAGTTTTAGAATAAATAAAAGAAAGGCTGTTTTAAAATTGATAACAGACTATTTAGAATTTATGCAGAAAACCATTATATTTGCTGTATAATTTTAAACAATGATCAAATATTACTTTTTGTCTGATATATGTTTTACTTCTTTATGTATATATGCTTGGTTTTATATAGACGTATTTTCTTATTTAGATTGATATGTACGCATTTTAAAAATAAATATCGCGATTTCTTAGCATTTAGAAATGGAAGTAGGTACATATTTTGAGAAAAATTCAAAATGCAAGAATATGAAATTTATATAAAATATATTATTGAGAATGAATTTTTTTATCAAATGAAGCAATTTAGTTTTTAAAAATAAGTTAAAATTCAGTATGATTTATGTAGCAATTTTATAACATTTGTAGCAATAGATTTAATAAGATTATTCACAAGAAATTAATAGAAGATGGTGCACATTTTAATAAATGAAAACGGGAATACTTTTTCGTATAAATTTATTAATATTGGATTTTAAATCATGATAAGAAATTGACATGATTTAAATTGAATCGCATATTTTAATGAAATATATTCTTACTTTAATGATAGTTAATGGAAAATGACGGGTGAAAAGCTTAAATTCAAGAAATAAATGCATATCACCATAAGTCATTTGCTTAATGACTTATGGTGAAAAAATAAGAAACATTTTCTAGAAGGTGATGGTTTTGGAGCATAAATTTTTATTTATTTATTTTGCTGTTTCAATTAGAAATGAGAAAATAATTCATTGGCTCATTTGGGACTCTTCTTCCACAATTAAAGTTAAATATTTAAAAAAAAAACAATTATATTGTGTATATTAATTCCTAAAATATGAAAATTCTTTTAATAACTTTCTCATAAGGCATTTTTTAGTATACGAGATAATTATTCTATATATTGATTTTATTTCGGAGATTTCTTATTTGTTTCAGAAATATGATTAAAATTTAGCTCTTAGGATATTTTGAATTTTTTTTCTCTTATTATTTTACATATATTGACGTTTTTGTAAAAATATACACCGTATCTTTAAATAATATTTAGAATTCATTCGCAAACAGTTTTATTTTACCTAAATGTAAATGCGCTATGAGGAAAAACGTCAATTTGCTTGTTTTTTAAGTTGAATATATCTGTAATTGTATTTAAATGAAAAAAATTGTTTAAGTTATAATAATAAAAACCATTTAAAGTTTGGATTCATGCAATGGTGCAGAATTTCTTCGAATATTATTTAAAATATTTTTAATAAACTTAGTCGCCTTTTTAAATATGTTATGAAAACCTTTTGCTCAGAAACTTATGATTCTAACTTCTAATTTTATAGTAAAAATAAGCTTATTGTTCATTTAATAGAGTTCTTTACATTTAAATGGATAATTTACGTGTGTATAATTATTCAAATATGTAGAATAATATTTTTTAACAAAATATTAATATAGCAAGTATTTTAATGTTTTTTTTTTCGATAACTTTTTAAATTATATACAGTTTCATTTCCATAGCTTTTCTGTAATTTTGACGTCATTTGATTTTTAAAATTTTAATATATTGCGTATTTGTGTGTTACAGAAAATATTGTTGTATTATTTAACATTTCTCTTATTACAATTATTGTGGTCTATTTTATTCATTAATGAACGATGAAAAACTAAATTATATGAACGAGACCTCATTATATGAACGATGATCTCATTATATGAACGATGATCTCATTATATGAACGATGATCTCATTATATGAGCGAGACTTTTTAAGAACAAGAAGTAAGAATTTATTTCTTCTCAAAAACAATACATTAAAAAGTAAAGACATTGAATCAATTACGTGTCTTGTGATTTCATTTCTTAAAATATAAATATTATTAAAGAACCTTTTATTTTAACGCACAAAACAAAATTTAATACTTTCCATTTCGTAATTATTAATTTTGCCCTGTTAAAGGAAGGTTTACTAACACATTCACTACTCAGAAATAGAATTTTTAAATTTTATTTTTCCGAATGTTCAATAAAGAAAATCGATTTTTTTTTATTTGTGAATTCTTGGACAATTTAGAAATAGAAATATATAATTAAAGTATTAAAAAAAATCATACCAGCATCCTTTCTGTTTGGTATCTATATTAAAAATTTTCTGAACAGAACTGTAAAAAAACTAAACTTTAGAATAATACTTTTAGGTATTTGTCATTTGGTAAACTTTAATATTTTAGTTCATCAATATTTGTGATAATTTGTCCTGATTTTTTAAGGGAAATTCAAGATAATTTTATTTTTTTCAGGTTACTCAAATTACTGCTTATGATTCTGATTCTGGAAACAATGGACTTGTTTTCTATAAATTAGGGGTTGGACACAATAACAAATTTTACATCGATAGTAAAGGTGAGTATATTAAATCACATTTTAGTATCTTCATCTAAGCATTATAGTAATAAATGTTTATAATATACCCTTTTTAAAATTATTAGTGCTAAATTGGAATATGATTTATATTATATTAATTAATTAGCATATTAAACTAACAAATTTAGGCAATTAGATATATCCATGCAAATCTGAATAATCAGCAAGTTTTTTTTTAAAAAAAAATTATTTTTAGAAAGCTGTAACTTTCTTTTTAACTATATTTATGCTAGTTTGTTATATTTTTCACAACAAAAATATTTGGAACCTGTAGCTATAAACTGATGAATTATTTTTTGCAATGTAATACATTTTAGCAACTCTAAAATTTTAGTTGAAAAAGCATCTAAAAATAAATTATACATGTATTTTACTAAATTAGTTCTCAACATAAAAATTAACCTCCTCTTTAATTAGCCTCTTTAATTAACTTCTTTAATTAACCTTCTAATAATTAACCTCTTCTTTAAATATGTTCAAATGGAAAAAAACTTTCACATTTACATCTTGTATCAACATTTTTTCCCCTAGCATTTCTATGTATTTTGTTTTAGTAAAACATTCTGTGTAATAATCCTCTACCAATCTATTATTAATATATTTCATTTCTTACATAAAAACAACAAATAATTATCTAAAGTTAAATTTTAATTAATGACATTATGAATGCTAAGAATTATTTCGCATATTTTATACTGATTATATAATTTACAACACAGCATTCATTACAAAATATATCGAAATCGATAATTGATTTTTTTCGTTTCGATTTTTTCACAGATGGAACTGTGTGGACTTTATCTACTCTTGATTACGAGAAACAAGCATTCTACAATATGACTGTCATTGCATACGATCAGGGTACTCCTAGTCTTAGCTCCACCGCCAAACTGTGGGTTACTGTCGCTGACACAAATGATGCTGTACCCGAATTTTCGAAAGCGGTTTACACTTTGGAAGTAGCAGAAAGTCGCCAACCGGGTGATACTGTTTTCAAACTGGACGCCGGAAAAGGAGATTTCAAATATGCTTTGTTGAGTGAGTAATTTTAACTTTTCTTTTATCAAAATTTTACTCAAATAATAAGCTTGTGGAAATTTAATTTTTTGTTTATTTATGTATGTTTATAAGTAAAATACATTTACCTAAAAGATATTTAGAAACTTACGCAATAGCTTAATTTTTTAAAATTTACTATAGAAGATTTTTATAATTTTTGTGTTATATTAAATTTCTTTGTGTGCTTTAAAAGTTTATGTTTTGTATTATACTTGTAATGTTTGGCTAAATAATTTCTTTCTCTGCAAGACTGTTGAGATTTTTTTTTTTTTTTTAGTGTATCAACTTAATTTTCGTTACATTTTCCAAATATATTCTTATATTTTCCTTTCAAATATTTCATTCATTTACTGTACTATTTAACATTTTTCTGTGAAAATGTATTTAAAGTTTGATAATAAAAAAAACTTTACAATTACGCTTTTCTACAAGCATAAAAATGAAAGGGAGAAAAAAAGCCCACAGAATACAAACTAAAAATGATGTTTGTGAGTCTTATGTGAATATGATAAAAATAAAAATGTTCTTTTTTTCCTGTTATTAATCAAAACATTTTTTTTCTGAATATGAATTTAATGTTATTGGGAAAATTAAATGTGCCAGTTTTCGGAAGTTAAAGAAAAAATATTATTAAGATGAATTTAGATGTTTAAATATATACTCCCAATTAAAAAAGAACATGTAAATGTTTATATAAATGTGAAAAATACTTCTTAATTTCATAAGTTTTACTATCGTAGTATTAATAATTTCTTTTTAGTACCTTCCGAATTATATTTTAAATCAATTTCTCGTGCTGCTTCATCTCTTATCTATTAGTCATTGAAAATAGGGAAATTCTCCATGGAATATAAACAATAATTTATAAAAATATTCCTTTAACAGTTAATTTATAATTTTGTACTACAACGGAATATATAGATTGTAGGATAAATTTATTGAAATTTAATATGAAATTCCAAATGGTTGTACAAATGTTGTATCTCATTTTCCTTTAATAAGTATTCTACCATTTATGTTTACTGTAAGAGAAATAGTTTGTTTTTTACAGTTCTGCTTATAACTTCTTATTCAGGGCATTTTCAAATAATTTTAAATCCCTTTTCTAGGAAATTCTGTTTGTTCTTGTTTCACTATATAATTAGTATATATATTTTCCCATTTTTTTTTCTATAGATACAGATGAAATCGATGCCTTTGATGTTGATACCAGCACTGGAGATATCCGATTAGTGAAAGCGCTTGACAGCGTACAACAAAGTCACTACAGATTACTGGTAGAAGCCTCCGTCGACACCGACCCTCCGAAGTCGGACACTGCAGAAGTAAGTATTACATAAAATGTGAAATATACTATAAATACAATTTGCCGAATATTAATCGCAGTTGCGATTATGTAGTCATGAACAATAGAAATGTCCGTGACTATTTTAAAACCGAATACAGGCGGATCTTGACTGTCGTAAAGATTAGCTGTTTTGTACTGTCGTGCAAAATTAGAAGAATTTTCTCATTATGTTGAATTTCTTTAAAACTAATAGGCATTTTTTTTCCGGGGGGGGGGGGTGCCTTGGACGATTTAGCCAATACCTCACATCTTGCTTCTAAATGCAACATTATTGATCTTCGATACTGGCTGTTTGGAGAATGTAAGTGGACTGTATGTTGGAAATGATGACAACTACTTGTTGTAATTGTTTATTAAGATAAGCGAGGGAGGCCTGTTGCCTCGCACCTTGTTGATCTCTAGCTCATACAAGAAAAAAACATCGAAAAACATTTTTCTTCCTTCACTGGCACACTCCAGGGTTGCTATAATTTGAAATGGGAGCCAAGTGCTCTTTGCTGGAATACGCCATCGCCAAGGGGCGAAAGTGCCTGAACACTGGCCAAAGGGGGACATTCGGGAGCCACTCTTCTATATAACTTTATGTGATATAAATAGTGGCATCTTTGTAATAATTAAAATTATTGAAAACATTGTTAAACTGTAAAGCACTTAAATTTCAGGTTAAATGTTTACTAACAAATTATTACTGAATGGATGAGCGTTTTTGCATGTTTCGATGCATGAATGAATTTTGATTGCATTTTTAAAAACAAAATAAAGTGTTTAATTTTTCCTAATTATGTTTTCCAGAAATATTTGCTTGAATTAAATTTGAGAGTTATGTTGAGTCAATAAGTTAAAATCTCAGATACAAGAATGTAATGTGCTGGTTTTTAAAACCTACATGAATTTTGCTTAATGCCTCTGTTTCTTTTTCTTTTTCTTTTTTCTTTTTTTTTTTTTTACATTTAGTTTGTAATTCTTTGTAGATTTTTAAATACAATATATTAAAATGATTATTTCTGAAATTTAATTCTAGAATAAAATTCAGAATTATCATTCTTTTTTTAACAATTCTTCTGAAAAACAGTAAACTGATTTTATAATTACTCTTTCTAAGAAATTTATTACAGTTTATTTCCAGTTACTCTAATTATCAATATTTAATACTTTCATTCTGAAATATATATTCCAAGTTCTCTTTTTTCATTATTATAATTAATTGGTTATTTTTGATTTTTTTTTTCTGATGTCTATCTCACTGTAAATAAATTTCTAAGAGAAAACAGAATTGAAAAGTTTTCTTTCACTTAATTAAAAATCAACTGTGCTGCTCTGTTATTAGTTTTTCCCATTTTATAACACGACATAAATTTTCTGCATCAAAGTGAATTTGGCCATTTAATATGAACTGGTCTAAAACAATTTAAGAAAATGATTAATGTTTTATTATTTAAACTAATAAATTTCAATACTTTCTTATTCAACTCATGATGGGTAGGTTAAATTTTAATATATTTTTATAAAATTTATAATCACTAAAATCAATGCAATAAATACAAATAGTCAAAATAAACTTCCCAGGACGATTTTACTAATAATTTTCAATACTTTGGAAACTTTTAAAGGCCCATAAAATAAATACTTTTCTATGAATCATTCATTCAAATAAAATAAAGTACAGTACATCTAGAAAATAATTGAATAAAGCGAATATATTTCAAGTTTTGAAAAAAATTTAATAAAATAAAGTGTAGAATGTTTTGAAATTTATTGAAATGGCTTTCAATGCTATATATCTCAAAAATATATGTATGTAGGTACGTAATTAAATTTTTCCTACCCTACGTACGTGAATTTATTAAATAGAATCAAATACAAAACATATTTTATTTTCAGGTGAATATCATTGTTGGAACCGGTCACGGCGTTAGGTTGTTCCCCAGTCGACTGTATGAGGTGACAGTTTTTGAAAATAGATTGGCTCCGCTCGTTGTATTGGATTTGAATGCTACTGATGAAATTGCCCATAAACCTGTGCTGTATAGTATAGTTGGTCACGATTACAATGGTAAGTATATTTGAATTTTAGTGGTTGAATTAACACTATTATTTTCTGTAAGAGGCTATATTTAAATGGATGGATTATGGATTTATTCAATTTCAAATTATTGGAAGTATTTTATACAAAAAAAAGTATTTAATAACGGTAATGTATACTAGCGTCTTATATGTAAATAAATTTAATAAACTTAAATATCAACCACATAAATTTAAATATTAAGCTATCAATAGAATTTTACTTGATTTGCTATGAAAAAAATATTATATTATTTGATAAATATTTTAAAATCATATTTTACTCCTTTTCAATTTTTATTTTTGCACTTTTTCACCTTATTCAACATTGGTTGCATCTTTTATGGGGATAATACATTGTGTAGTTTTCTCAGCTTACATTGGCCAGAACTAAGCTGAAAATCTAAACGATAACACCTGTTGTAAAACAAAATTCGAATCTCGAGCATCCTTTTCAAAAAGTTTTCCACACATTTGTGATGACCCTCTTTGAGCTTCTTACAATCCTCACACCATGCCATGGGGCGGCAAGATCCACTTGCACCTTCTTACCTTTCCATGAGACAGCACGTTGGAACGACCAATTTTTACACGCAAATTGCAAGTATACTGCGTGCGCCCCTGCAGCATTTGTATTTACTTCGTGCAGCTGTCGGAAGAACCAGCAAAAGAAAAAAAGTCTTGACTTGCCTTGCTTTTCTGAATGTTATCCTGATGATCCATTTACTGTCCTCCTCTCCTTGACCTGTCCTGTTTTCCTTCTCTCCTTCGATGGCTCAGACCTGGTAATTCGTACTGGATGAGCGGAGGACATCTCGCACGAGTTGCGATTTGCCGTTTTCTAGATACTCGACAGTTGTTGTTCATCACTATGTTCCATTATAATTTTATGATACAAGCTGTACCCCATCTAGTTATCAATGATTATCGGTTCATTTTCAATTACAGTTCTGTTTTTAATGACTGATATTCTTATTCCTACTATTAACTTAAATGACAAATAAGTTTTAAATATTAAATTTTCCTGAATCATTTGCAGCCTACTGATCTTGTGCATATAATTTCTCCTTCACATTTTACATTTTTGGTACATATTCGTTACCTAATATTCCATTTTTGCTTTCTTTCCAGGTCTTTTTGTAATGGAAGCAGACACCGGACGTCTTACTGTGACTGCCAGCTTGGATAGGGAAAAGAGGGACAGATATTCCCTGAAAGTTCGTGCAGAGAACGTTGGGCGTCATAGATTCGGGAGAGAGATAAGCAGATCCGGTAAGTCATATTCCTTTCCCATTTCAATGTGTATCTCTGTATTGTTGTTGGAAAGAATGCTAGTGGAGACTGTACAAAAGTTGAATAGAGATATAGAAAGGAGGGTATATATAGAGTGAGGAGTACGGAATAAAACCAACTGTATAAACGTATGAATGTGTTTTTCTTATCTGTCTGTATGGTATCTTTTGTCGTCTTATTTTTCCCGTTCAACAGAAAAACGTATTCCTATGTATCTTCTACAGTAATTCATTCTACATATTTATTTATTTATTTGCTTTAAAAATTATGTAATATTTTGACTTCATTAATAAAAAAATTAAAATTGCATAGCCACGAAAAATATAATATTAATAAATTTATGCTTAAACAATAATTCTCGCATATGAAATAATAAGCTATCATTAAAATATAAAATCAGTTTTCGGTTGGAAAAACTGATAATTTATATAAAATTGCTGAAAAATTTAACATGATGCCGTTCCAATAAAAATTTTAATTGCTTTTCGTGACTCTGAATGCTGAAAAAAAATTATGATGTGTGTCTTTGTAGGAATAAATCAGACGAAGCAAATCTAACCTTTGTCTTTTATTTTTTAAGGACCTGTTCGATCGACTGAGAGTTACCATCTAGCTTTCGACGAAGCCTTGGTAGTCATCGAAGTTGGAGACGAAAATGACAATGCTCCAGTATTCGAAGTGCAAGGAAGACCCATTGTTGCAGCCGTTCCTTTAGAAGCCTCTTTTGGATATCAAGTCTTGAGAATAACGGTAATACTTTCATTATATGTGTGTAAATAATATTGGGGGGAAATGTCTTTTAAATTTCATATCGGTTTTTAAAAATCACGAAAAAAAATTTGTTTGAGTTAATATTTTCATTAAATTGTGAATAAAAGAAATGTATCATTAAAATTAAAATTGCATTAACACCCTTTAATAATCTCAATATATATCTATTTTGCACGTAAACTTACCGGGTTTAATGTTTTTACTTTTGTGATAAATCTATATTATATTTTATAAAAATTAAAACTGCCTTTGTTGGGATAGTTGTTTTTAGTTAAATTTCATTGGGGTTTTTTTTCATTAATTTGAGCTATAATGTTTTTTAAAAATTATATAAGTTGAACTTACCTTATTTTCAAAATTTAGTTTAGCAATATTTATTGATATTATATATATATATTTATATATTTGTACGATATTATATTTGTTCTATATACTCTTATAACAAGAAAAGCGAAGCACCAAAAAAGGAGTTATCCTAATGGGATGTGAATCAGTAGACATGATGTACATGTATTATACGTAAAACACTAACAGCATCGTAGGAATTGAAAATTTTCAGGATATACTGCTTCAAAAGGGAAAAAAAAAAAAACATTTTAATAATGCGTTGGCCCTTTGCTCTTCGACTACAAACTCTTTATTCAACACGAGAAATTACATTAAGCTGAAAATTAAATGTATAGCTTCTGTGCTGCTTAGGTGCCGTTTTCAAAAACTTTTCCATTTCTTTCTTACTTAAAAACTATCCAACATGTTCTTATACCGAAGTGCGCGGGATCTGTAGCTGGCAGAATTCCGTCGTACTGAAAGAGGGAGAAAGAAGTACGATAGAATTCATAATTGCAATGCAGGTGGAGTTATGTCTACGTTTGGAAAGAACTACAGTATATGTACAACAAAAGGGGAGGGGAGGAGAGATGATACGTCCCGAAAGATTCATCAAGGGACCAAGAACAGAGGCTATTTGAATTGTTGTGAATACTGATTTGAACGAGGGAATAATGAAAGAGATCTGAGATCTTATTTAGGGTTAATATGGCTCGTAGCTCCATTTAAGTGAAAGAATATACACATAATAAAAATTGATTACAAAAAAATTTAACAATTTAACTGAAAACAATTTAAAGGTCTTTTGTGGGAAGGCAGCACCATGATGTTTCAAGCTATTTTCAATGACATCTTATGGAATATTTTTTTAGTGCATGTAAGCACCGCATCGGTAGCGACGTCGTACCAATTGAAACTTAATTTTAAATGGGTAAATGCCGCGGTGTTTCTTATGAAAATTTCTGTATACATTTTTCATAAATTTTTTTTACAAGTTTTATCAAAAAGGAAGCCGATTAATTTGTCCGATGATTCCCTGTTATCATCTGAAGTTAAATGAATGCAGATTATAAATTTTATGTGACAAAATTAATCTTTAGAGCGATGTCTAATTTAATATTGATAGATTTTTTTAAAAAAAAATTACTCAATTCTTCTAATGCATTACAATGTAAAACTGTGAATGGTGATTTGATTTAAACAGAAATTTAACACTTGTGTTCTTAGTAATGAAAATATTAAATTAAATGGAAGAAGAATAAATGTGCTTATTTCTAAAATTTCGTGGGAGAAAGTTTTAAAAATAAGTTAGCAGATTTATTCGGTTCATATAAAGTCTTCCTGTGTTGCTATATTTTAACTTTTTAATATACTAATTGTGGGTTAATACTTTGCATTAGTGGCCGAGGTAGCCTAGTGATCATGGTTTCGGATTTGTGGCCGGCGGTTTTCATTCAGTCGCGGGTTCGAGCCTTCGCCGCTGTAGACCAGCCGAGTAGTCGTGGTTGATGCATGTTAAATCTATCAGGTCTCAAAGTCCTCCCGTTGGCGTGATGTGGAAGTTAGGAGAGGGAGCTCAAATGTCGTCCTCTTCACTTGACCGAAGTTCAAAATAACGAGGTCCCTTACCAATAGCCCTCGTGTTGCTTCTAGTGCGACGTTAATAAAACCAATCAATCGATCCCTTGGCATTAATATTTAACAAAATAGCAATGCATTAAGTTCTGAAATTTTTCATCGAAATCTTACAAATTTCATTTTCATGCATTATCACTAGAAGATAAGCTTAATTTTAGCCACAAAAACTTATTTGTTAATCATCGTGTTGATAAATTTTAGGTTGTAAAATTTAAACTGGAACTAATTATTTTTGAATAAAATTAATGTTAAATTTAAAAAGACGAAAGGATGAAAAATGTTTATCGTTTCGGAGAGTGCCTTAAGGTTTTATCCTGTGTATTATATGCATGGAAAGTAGGATGAAACAGTATATTATCCTATAATATATGACCTGTTAGAGAAATATAATATCTTAAACGCTTTGTAATGAGTGATATATTAGAAATAAATATCTTATTATGCATTACGTATAAAATGAAATATATTAAAGTCTTATGAAGTGTAAAGTGTATGACAAAGTAATGATTGCATTACTTCGTTCTCTCGGGTTTGTTTCAAGAATTTAGAACGCTAATATCTCCCTTTACAGGCCAAAGATGCCGATGTGGCTTATAACAGTGCCATTCGATATGAAATCATTCGAAAGCCTGAAGACGCTTCTACCAAATTCCACATCGACCCAGTTTCCGGCGTCGTACGATCTATGGTCACCTTTGCTCTGGACGGGGGACGAATCTACGGTTTCGACGTCAAAGCTACCGACAGAGAAGGAAGCGAAAATGGACACTCGGCAGTGGCCAATGTATTTGTAAGTGCATCATCAACTAGTGTATAAACGCAGAACGTATCACTACCCGGACGTAGGAAATTAAACAATTCTGCAAAGGGTAGACTTTCTCTAATATTTTTAAGTGGTAGTCAGACTATAAATTCATTATTCCCATATCTGGAACTAGCTTATTGGTTTTTCTTCTAATTATTTTTTAAGAATACAGTGACATTGCTAATCACATTTCAGAACATGTTTACATTTATATTTTCTATATTTAGATATATTCAGGAGAATTGTCTTACATTAACTCTGAAATGGGAGCGTAATGTGTTAGATTCTTTTTAATCATTGAAACAATATGAACGACTTCTGAAAATACTTCGAAAATGCTGTGTTATTTAAACCTTTCCTACAATTATTGCCCTTATGATATTACTTTTCAACTTCTGTCGCAAATAAAATTTGTAAAAATTAGAAGTTAGGTTATATATAATAATTATATTGTAATATAATTGGACGATTAGTCATTTTAATCATCTAGATTCATAATCTTACTAATAAATCTGAAATTCAAAATCACCAAACGTCTGACGTATCCCATTTTTGATTTTGTGATGTTCAAATATTTTTGGTTAATTAGTCTGTTATATGTCTTTTACTTAATGAGTTATGTCATTTTGATTGGAAAATAATGAAATTTCTATTTATATCTCATACTTTTCAGGTGTATGTACTACCTGAAACAAAACTAGTGCTATTCGTAGCTGGAAGAACACCTTTAGCTATCGAACAACACGTAGACAAAATTTTGAGGTAAGAATTAACACTTAACTTATGATTTTGTTTTAAAAAATATTTTTTAAATTTGTTAAATAGTTTTTATGTAATGTAAAATATCCGACATCGTTTTTTATACTTTTAAAATTCATAAACTTTTTACAAACTCTCAAAGAATTCTGTTAGGAAGCTTTAAGAATTTTTCCTTTGGGATTATTAATAGCATCATATAAAGAAATAATATGAAGAAATATGAAGATGGTGTAACGTTTCAATTTTTAATTGTAGTTGCTATTGATTCACCTTGCTGATTGTTTCGAATAAACATCTTTTTTGTTTTAACATGATATTAGCAAAGTCTATCGAAGATAGCGTTTTGACGTTGTAACAATAATTATCACCTATCTAGGTTCACTGAAGTTTTAAATTGATTTCTTGTCTTCGGCTTTTTATGTTTATCTTATCTAACTCAAAATATTCAGATAGCATCTATTACCTGTTAACTATTTAGGTAAAAATAATTTCATCAATAACTTTTAAATAGGGTTTAAATTTCTGTAGAATTGATTTGTACAATAATGCAGGAACTGTCTCGGACAATCATCAGTTATTTTAAATTACTTGGACTTTCGCATTTTAACAGTATATACATGGTTTTGTACCTATTACTTGTAAAAAAGGTCTTTTTTACGAACCAAATATACTACCTTTCGTGATAAAATTTGTAAGCAACCAGTATACTAATGCAATGTTGTTGCATTAATATATGTGACTTTCTAAAAAAGTGGACCGATTTTTAGAATGTTTAGAAAAGAAATAATTTAATTGATGAAACTGGGGGAACATAGTGAAATGACAGTATGCTGCTATTTTAGCAATTTTCTTCGTGTTTATAAATCATCGGCTTTAAATTTATGAAGAAATTTTCAAACTTAATATTTCGACTGTTATGATAAAACCATAGTTACATATACATTACCGAAAGTTAAACATGGATTTTCCAACTATTGTCTGCACGAAAGTGCCAGACGAAGTCAAAGCAACATATTTGCAGATATATTTTTTGGCAGTGTGTTCCGAATACTAGCACTTGTTTGCTTTGAATATGTATCCTATGAATTCGAATTTCATTTTTTTACTGAAATTGTGCTCGTGCAAAAAATTGTTGGAAGAAACTATATGTCTGATTATACAGACAAACATAGAAAGGATAAATTATTCACTCTATTCTATCTATTGTACTACTTTTCGTAGTTTATAAATATTACTGCAAAAAATCGATATCTTATCTGAATGTCAGATGAAGAAATATTAGAATTCTTTTAGCTAAGTGTGTCGGTGGATCCATTTTCTATATCAGAAATGGTGTTTCTGATTTTTATTGAAATTAAAGAGGTTTTTGCTCAAATGCATATTGGTTAAATAAACATAAACATTAAATAAATAATTAAATTTGTTAAATAAGTATTTAAATTTTTTGAAAATTAAGAAACGCTTTATTAGATTATTGGAATTTTTCTAAGAATTATATAAGATATTGAATCTTTTTATAGTTATCTGAGTAACCTGACTGGTTATGATGTGAAAATGGCTAAATTAGAACCTCATCATGACGGAGAATACGAAGATCGCGAAAGGTAATTACTTCATTTCATTACAAATGCTTCATAATAATTTTTTCTTTTCTTTAATAATCAAATTTCTGAAATATTTATATGTATATTTTTGGGCAAAAAATATTGAAATCATTAAAATAACAAAATCAGGACAGTTTTCATGAAAACAGTTGGAACTAAGAAAACTTCATAAAAAATATTACGAGGCGATTTAAATTTTTTGATTGAATTTAACATTAAGAGCCATGTTGACTGTGAATTAAAATCATTTTTAAAAGATTACATTTAATCACACGCAAGCGAATAATTTTGGCTACGAGAACTATGCTATTTTTAGTAATAGTCGCTGCTACTTTTATATTGCATATTAATAATCCTTAAAAATGAATCGAGCCAAAATTATATTCTCTAAACTCATGTAAAAATATTCACTTTTATATAAATTTTGACTGTTACAGTGAAGAACAATCTCATTGATAAACAAAAATATCTGTTATTTAGTTTTTTTGGTTCTATCGGACAAATCTTTTATACCTTGTCAAATCAAAATTTAGATGTTTTAAAAATAAAAATAACCCCTTTCTATCTATTTTCATACTTCCTTTAAAAGACAGCAGTATGAATTTTACATATTTATTAGGGTTTTTTTAAAAACTGTTTTCTTTATTATAAATCGCATTTTTTAAACATTTTCTTAGTTACTTAAAATACAAATCTTTTGTTCAATCATTTTTTTTTTTCGTATTTAAAATTTAACGTAAATAAATGTATTCGTAGAAACTGATAAATTTCAGCAAAGTAATGTTTTGTAGCATATTTTAATACAAAAGAATTGGTAGGATTTTAATTAAATTTTTTATTTATTTTGTAGTACGGATTTATTCCTTTACGCTGTTCACCGAGATACTAATGATATTGTGGATACTGAAGTATTATTGAAGTAAGTGTGTTTGTCACTAAATTGGTTTTCATTTAGTTTCTGTTTTAGAAAGTGACAAATATTGAAATCGAATCTATATTACTAAGATAGATATGTTTTCTTAGTGTTAGTATTCTCTAGTTAAAAAGTCTTAAAGTAAATAGCATAGGACAATAAATTGGTACAGGAAATACCAATTAATTGGTGAAAATGTTAAAAATTTGGGAATTTGAGGTTGTTAATAAAATTTATAATACTGCTTTAATCTCGCATCGTTTCTGTATGTTTGTAAATTAAACATCTTATGAATGTTTTTCGAATGAAAATAAATTAAGTAGAAAATTAGGGAAGGTGAAATCTTTAAGAGTGAAATTCATTTTATTGAGAAAATATTTTTTCTGTATAATCAATATTGATTTTATTATATGATTGAGTAAAGTATATCTACAATTTCGAAATCGTATTAAATTTTATGAGTGTAACAATTTTAATAAGATCACCAAATGTGTGAAAATGAATAATATTTGTTATACTATATAAAATTAATAATGTTTATTTCTTCTGTAAAGTCTTTTCTCATCTAATAATTTTCATAATAATAATAATAATGATATAAAATAAACATTTGAGTTACTTTTAATGAATGAAAGCAACGAGAAAATACTGAAATTTTGCTGGGCTGCGAGGAAAATTATTCTCAATCAATAATTTGTTTTCTGAAATTTTAATTCTTAAATAGTGATAGAAAATGTACAATCTTTTAATAAATGTATATATTTGTATGCTAAAAAAGTTATATAGAGATTGCTTGAATGAGAAATGTAATTTTCAGGGTTCTGTAGACTTTTGGAAAGAAATTTAGAAAATTGCTACTCTTTATATTTCATTTATTAATAATTCGAGATAAAAATCAATGTTTTTAAAAACAACTTTTTTAAATGGTGGCAAAGTTTATTAAAAAAAATTATTGAAATATTAGTTTAAACTTAGTAAAAAAACCTCATCTCTCTCTCGTCTTTAAGATCACTCTCTCTGCGTAATTCAATATATTTTCCATAAATGGCGCCACCTTACTACACAAACTACGTTATTAAAAAAAATATTGAAAAATGTGTTAAAACTTGTCGCAAATATCTAAATATTGCATTGTCAGGTGAGTAAGAACGATTCCCAAAGTTTCAGAGCTCTAGCTTGATGGGAAGTTGGTTGAATTAACGATCGATAATTTGATGACACACACACCAAGTGGAATATATCAAAACGTTGTAAAAATGAAAAGAAAGGGATGACAAATTGTGAAAAAAATGCCGCAGATAAAGAATCAAATTTCTAGAGGATGGAAACATTGCAAAAAAATTTGAGATAATTTATAAATAATATTAATTAATTGTAATTCTCATACTTCAGTTAAATATTTATTTCATATATAGTCTATGTAAGTTAAACAGTCACATATAGAAAACTTAATACTCAACTTCTGAGTCTCATTATCAAAAATTTTCTCTCACAGTTCCCTTGAACAACGTTCTGAGCTTATTGTTTCTAATCTGGACAACTTCAACATTCAACGAATCCAAGGCGTGTCAGTCCAGGAGAAGATCAGTCAGATGGGAACAACCGAAATAGCAATCATAGCCCTCAGCAGCGTCATCTTCCTCGGAGCGGTTTTGGGAATAGCCTTGCTGTGTTCCTCATGCAAGAAAAGGTTAATGAATTTCTTTTTCCTTCGATTGAATCGAAAAACTCATGATGATGTACTTATAGAAATGTAGCGAATCAGTTTCCTTACTGCCATCTGGATTAGTTCCAACTTTTACTTGAAAGAAAAGGATGGTGAAATGGAAAAGAAATTTTGTGGTGCTTAAAAACTGTAACTATATTAACAATCACAGTGATAACTTTATGAGCTTTTTTTTTGCGTTACTAAAAATTGTTGTGAATTATCTAACACTTTAATAATTTATTGTTTGAACTAGTCTTTATTTTGGAAGAGCTTTTACACATGTGATATGATAAAAAAAAATAAATTATTATTTTTCTTTTTGAGAACTGTTTTTTTCATAATGTTATTTTTGAAGTTAAATTTTTAATTTTATTTAGTTTAATTGTTTGTTGGGAATCTCATTTGTACAAGTCTAATGAGACTAATGCGATTGAATTATTTTAAGTAGACTGTAACCATGATAACCAAAACGTTTCGTCGTACTGCGTTAAAAAGTTCTGCAGATTTGTCTCATTAATTGAGGAACAAACAGATATAAAATTTGTACAATTTTGTTTCTGAATTCAAATATATATCATATGTTTGTAAAGAACCTGGATAAATTAGCCACGTTATAATATATTTTATACATTTATGGTTTTTTTTTTAATTTAAGTAGTTTATTTAGACAAAGAAATACCACAAATTCATTTTTGTTCAATTGATATTTGAAGTGTGATGTCACTTATTAGATTTCAAAGAGGAAAGATACGAAATTTTATTGATCAATTTATTTATCACGGATAAAAAAAACTTTGCGACTTCTAAATAAAAAAAAATTCATCGCCAATTTTTGCTTGGAAATAGATAAATTAACAATCAGAGATTTTATCTGTCTGATGTAATTTCTTTTAAAATTTACACGGGTCGCAGTGAGAATCCGTAAGGCATGATATTGATGGCTGTGCAAGCCTTTAAATATGATAAAAGAAATAGAAAAAAAAGGTATAACTCTTTCAGGAACGTTTTAATTACTAACCCTATACATAGGCTTTAAAGTATTTCATCCGATCCCTCTCCCCACATACATTTTAGCCCAATCAACACAATGTATAAAACAGTCTTGAATCTGCTTGATTTTTTACGGACTATCTTTATAAGAGAACTAGGTTCCAGTAATTTGTACTTTTCTTGCCTATTACTTGTTTCTGTGGCCTTGAATTAAATAATACTAAGTAGGGATACGCCTAATTTTGGAATGATTATTTTAAACAGAAAAAAAAATTAGATTTAAAAGTAAAGAAAAATTAAGTTATTAAAAGCATTAAAAAAGTATACGTTATATATATGCAAGGTTTTCCCTTGTTTTTGAAAAGAATTTGATGCATCGGAATATTTTGTAGTGAATGCAGAATTAAACAAATGTAATAAATGCATATTAAGAATTATTTATATCATTACTTAATTTTTGAGTATAGATGATCTACTATATTCATCAATCCATTAAACCCCTTTTAACTGATATTGAGGGAAAATATATGGAAACCTAAAGAATTATTTATTTCTCATCTGATTTTTTTTCGTATTGAGTTGCATAAATAGATATGGAGTGATGTTCAAGAGTGAGGAAGAAAAGATCAAAGAGATTTATATAGAACTTAAGAAAGACAGTTATATATAAACAAAATTCAAAACATTATTTTTGAACACATTACTGCAAAATATGGAATTTAAAATTATATTATTATGACATGATAAAAAAAAACTAGTCACCTGAATTTAAAAATACAAATTAAAATTTTAGATTATGTAATTCATGTATCTAATATAGATTTACCTCGCATTTAAATTTTCGATAGTAATTGTAAAAATCTTTTAAAAAATTAAAATCTTTTGATCAATTTTGAAAATTGCAGTAAAAATGAAAGTAAGGAACCTAAGGATTTCGATGTATAATTGAATTGTATGTTTAAATGTAAAATATTTGTGTAAAATACTACATTGTGTTGCATAATACATTGCACTGATAAATTAAAGTATATTATGGCAAAAAAATGCTTTAAATACTTCTCATAAAGTTTTTAATTTTTTCCAACATTTTTTAACTCTTTCAAAAAGCGACTTTTAAAACTCCAATTTCGCGTTCATTGAAAGTTAGCATTCTTTATAAAGAACAATATATATTGAGTGATATACAATGAAAAGAAAAGCATTTTAAGATTTAAAGACTTTAAGAAATGCATGTGTCCATATATTTTTCAAGAGATATTCAATACCTCTTTTCAAAATGCCGATTCAATACCTCTTTTTATCTGTAAAGTAAAACCTATAGAAATTATTTAACTCAATTGCTTTGGGCGACAGTGAGTGGCGTGAAGGAGAAAAATGCAATATTTAACCTACGAATATTTTCTCTATAAATTTTTCATTTCAGGATATTGAAAACAATGCAAACCTTTTTCTATGGAATAAAATTTTGAAATGGAATGACTTATGTGTGGTTTTGGGTTATTTATTTAATAGTATCGGATGTTAATATATGATTTAATAACAATTTAAAAATTGAAGATAAAAATGAGAATTTTGTACGTGTTTATGTTTCCTGAGTATTTATTTCCATCTTATGTATTTGTCTTACCGAGAGTATGTTAGTTGGAACATTTCTTGGGAAATCTTTTTTTTACATTACTTTTTTCCTTCTTTTTATTTAATATGTATGTGGAAATGTATTGTTAACTTTAACCTTTGCATTTCTCAATTCTTGAAATAAGGTGAATTTAAGTGGATGGCTCTAAATTAAAGAATTTAGACCTATAATAAGACATTTTAAGTGAAATATAAACTACTGCCTAAAATTTAAATAAAAATGATCTAAGATTTAAAACAGAAAAATTCCCAAAATATAAACGATGTGCTTATGAGTTTTTTTGCTAACAAAAATATAAAAATATCTTCAGATTAAATATACCCGTATGCGCGTCTTTTTTCGTCTGCAATAAATGATAGAGGTTAAAGTTGAAAATTAAAGGAGGTAATAGTATATTTGAAATGATTACAAAATTGTAGTGTTTAAAATATCCAAATAGTTAGAATACTGAGATTATTTGTCTGAATAAGAGAGTTTGGAAAGAAAATTAATAATAAATCATGTATTACAATAATATTTTTAAGGTTTTTAATTATTAAATAATAAAGTAAAATTAATTAAAAATGGAGAGTATGCTCTTAAAATAATATCGATAGACATGAAGATAATTCTTTATGGCTTCTAAATTTAAACAAAATAATCACATCCAAAGAAATATACAATTTAGACAGTATCGATGGATTTTTCAATGAATATGTTTCTAAAATACTTAATTAAACTTCTCAGAAATTTTAATGTCTTAGATTTGTGATTCGTTGATTTTAAAACATAGATAATAAGTCAAAAAAAAATCTATTTTAAAAAGATTGGCAATAAAACCTTATGTCAGGTGTTCCTTATAATCGAGATGGTGAATGCTAGAGTCGTAATGTATGAAGGAAATATAAAAAGTAAGAAAAATATCTAAATTGTAGTTAGTTACAGTTTTCAGCTGTAAAAATTTGAGACTTTATACTACCCTAGGTATTTTAAAGCATGTGTTTTTCCCTTTTCCCATTCTATTGACGTCACTAAATTGTAACTAAGATACCTGAATGTGTTACGGAACACGACTAAAAAATTTGTATTAATAATTAATATAAATAATAATTACATTACAAAATATCATTAATAATATAATAATTTATGTTACAATATTATTTTAAATAATTTGGTTTTTTAAGATACTGTTTTTTAAAATACACTATTCGATTTTTCATGTAATGTGTCAGATAATCTGCAATTTATATAAAAATCATTGTGAATAACTTGCTCCAAATCAGTTATTGTTAAAATATTCTAATTCATAATTACCAGTTCATGACAAATCTGCTTGGATCTGAAAGCCTTATGCCTAACTTATTAATTTAACATATTGTAAAATGAATTGTATTATTTTTTACTCCCTTGTAAAATAAGCCAGAGTCATTTTTTTTTTTTTTGATTTCTCTGCAGACTGTCAAAATGAGAAAAGAATTTAGTTAGCTGAGTGAATAAGACCACTAAAAGTTATGAATTCTATGCTTTAACTTAAATTAATGAAGCCATATAGTAATTTTCTCCAATTAATTAATTCTTTAAAGAATTCTGTTCTCAATTAATTTTGATAAAATGACGCTTAAACCTCTTGTACAGTAGAAGTCACGTGATAAGACTATCAAACTTTTAATAGTTAATTAAATTAATACTTAACTCTTGAAATTTTTTTTCTTAACTGAAATTATTCATTATGTTAGATTTCGTTGGAAATGTATTATTTATAATATTGTTGTTGTACAGAAATATACCCTAAACAGTATTATCTTCAAATAACTGAAGATATTACTGTTAGGGTTTTATTGGCACTTATCCAATAATCAAGTTTTAATGGATAAGTGCTTTAAAATTATTTTCAAAACTTAGGAGAAAAACTTATGTGCAATTTATTCTTTTAAGTAGAAAAGATATCTTTTGTTGAAAGTTTTCGCTAAAGAAATTTTAAATTGTTTGCTATGTGTAATATTGTTCAAGATTTGTGAACTTGAAAAAAAAAATAACATAAAAATGGCATAAAACAAAAACTAGAACTTGTTCTACCATGTTTCGAACCTTTTATTGCATTTTAATGCGTCTTACAAAAAAAAATATATGACAAAGCAGATATTAACTTGATACTAACTCATAAAAAGATTTTTCATGTTTAAAATAACGTAAGATTCATTATATAAGTCATTATTATTTTAAAAGAAAACTATAAAATATTATAAAAGAAACAAAAGCGAAGTGTGGATTATGAAAGTTTTAAAAATATAAAATCCAGGGTTTTTTTTTATTATTATTTATGAGATCATTAAATATTTTAAATATTTAGAATGTTAAGTTTTTTCAATACCAGTAGTTACTAGATTTTTTTTTATTTATTTTAACTCCAAAATATAAATTGCATCTTTTGAATAGAAGTGGAATGTACTTGAATGTAATTATCGAAGGATACAAATATGTCATTTATAGTTTCATGCAATTATAATAATTGTTCTCCATCGTTGTATCATCCTACTCGAATTTCAATAACACTGTGAGAATCAAGAATTCGAAATATAACGTCAAAATCTTTAACAGACATACCATTTTTGTTTAAAATGATTAATGACTTGATTAATTTTTTCCCATTATTATATCTTAGACAGATAGCCAGTAAATGAGCACGGGACTTCTTAATTAAGAAATTATTTGAATTATTAAATATATATTTATCCAACATATTTTGTGCTTAAAAATATTCAATCTTATAACTACTGTGCTAACTAAATTATATTTGTTGAATATTTTAAAAAGAGAACAATCGAGAGTGCCTATTTTTTATGTCTCCAATACACCCATTTTTTTTTATTTTATTAGTAAAAATGCACCATTTTCTGTTTGAATACATTCTGAATCCCTACTCGATATTGAAAAAAAAAAGCAATTTTTTACTTGATAAAAGTTTATGAAAGGTTTACTTACTCAAAAGAAATGCCCATATATGTAATTAAAAAGTTTTCCTATTTAATTCTATCAAAAGAAAGTCAACTAATTATTTTCGTTTGTATCTCATATTTAGCCTATGTGGTTTTTTTTCCAATTCTTTCACATCAATGTAGTAAGCTTAATTACGTATTTTGCAAATTTGGCATATATTTATAGTCCATCTAGAATTTTAATAATAATTTTGGTGAAAGGAAACATTGTTTCTGAATACTTTATGTACTATGTCTTTCAATTAAAAAATGTTTCACATCAAAAGAAAAATATTTATATCGATGAAGTTTTGTGACTGATATTATAATGAAATATTTAATATAAGCCGACCAATTGTGCACTGAAAATAGATACAAATGCTTATGACTTTTTATCTTATTTATTTTATTTCATGTCTGATATGTAGATAGAAGTTTGTGTAGCTTCAGTTATATTAATGCAATCAAGTTGGTCTTTTATTTAAATATTAAAATAATTATATTAGTTACTCGTATTGTTTTAGGCAATTAATTTTTTATTTACGAGAGAGAACTTTCTTTGGGTTACTAATACACAATACTGAATTTTTTTTAAAGAAATAAGAAAATATACTTCATTTATCTTAACTATTTGTCATAAATGTATTTTTAAAATGTCTTTTTTAACTAAAAAGCAGAGATTTGCTGCAATACAATGTTAAGTTTTTGGGCTTTCTTTTTTCGTTGTAATTCAATAATAAAAAAAAGATTAGTGTATTTTATTGATAATTAATTTCGTGTAAAGATTAAATCAGATTTATATCTATCATATAAATTTCATTCTAAATCTATGATCACAAAATAAATGACCTCAAATATTGTCTTGTATCATTAGCTGTAAATTTATTGGAAGGGGAAAAAGTAATAAATCACCTAGCATAAGTAATCAAACATTTCTCACCTCAAATTTTTAGAACTGTGCCAAAATTCTTCGTTAATATTTTGCATTAGTGTTACTTGTATTTTTGTAAAATTTGAAAGCTGTTACTGCATTAAAGTGGTGACGAACGGTTTTATGTAAGTGCTATCAATATCATAACCATTCATCTGTTACATGTTCTTGGTTAAGGCAAAACTATTTTAAAAATTGTTTGTTTGTGAAGTGATTATTTCCAATTCAATTGCTTGTAATGTGACGTATGTATGCTTCATTATTTCTTCAAGCGTATTAAATTTTTGAATGAGAATAGAGAAAATTATATCCGATAATATTTCATTTTTAGATTTTTTTTATTAATTTTAATACATTTTATTTAATTCTTTCAAACCTTTCATTTTTATTTTCTAAAAATATTTAATTCAACTTCTAGCGGCCTTAAAAATACTTGTATTATTTTTCACGTTTATTCAAATTCAATGTTAAACTTCTTTTACTTCATTTCTTTCTATTTCAAAATATTTTATATTTTCTTGATATTTCAAAATATTTTAGCCATTACTAACCGTAATTTTAAGAACAGGATAGTAGTTTTGTTAATTTAGTTACTTAATTTACTTATGACCATTTATGTAATGTGTCACATTTCAAGAGTTTATATATTTTATCACAATATATATTATATATTTTAACTATTAAGTAACTGAGTTACCGTTTCTAAGTAATATTTTTTTTTTCAATAAATGAGTTACTTTTTAGAGCTGTATGCTGTAATAAGTTATTTTTAAAGTATTTTTTCACTTTAAAAGGCTTTATTTTAGAGACAAAATTAAGTTTTTTAGTATTTTGAAATTAATCATGAAATAGTTATATTTTCTTTTACTGTACATTGCTTACTACAATTAAAATTTCGCATCAGATACTGTGTAGTCAAAATTAAAGCGTGCCTTATATGTTACAGCCATCTACAAAGTCTAATGTTTTTTTTATATGCATGATAACTTTTGGTACAAAACACAAATATGTAATCTTAATAGAAATTATTTTCTATTAAATCTTTTTAAGTTTTAAATGAAGGAAGATAAAAATGACGAATTGCATTTTAAATGTATTACAGGAAAGTTCGACGAAGACACACATCTTGGGAACAACAACGACTTTATAATATTAAAAATCCTCTGATGGGAAAAAGCATTGGAAACCCTTATGGCAGCCGCAGCACTCCGAATGGAACAGTAGATAATATCAAAGCAGCTTATGCAAATGGTGACTTATCAGTGTAAGTTTTGCTAATGGTTTCGAAATTTATTTGAAAATATATTATACATTAAATACCACGTATTATTTCATTTTTTGACTACTGCGAAAATATTTTGTGATGTTTTTTTATTTTTATTTATTTTATTTTGGTCTTATATATTAGAAACATATTTCCTCACTCATTACGTGGAAGATTTAGAGACAACTTCAGTGATCGATATCCAAACCAACGGATATTACAAATACTGTGCTGGGTCTTGTTTTAAATATACATATTTATGGTAAAATTCCAGAAATTTCAAAAGGAATTCTCTTTATTTAATTAAAAAAAGACAATTATAAAATCACACAGGAATTTGAATAATGGAAATCTTGGGAAATATTTTGTTGTTTCGGAAAATTCAATTTCGATTCAAACGACACTCTAAATTATTTGATAAATGTTTAAATAAATTTCCCGCGCAATTAATTGATGTCCCGCTGGAACAGTTTTTGATTTATTTTAACGTCCTCGTCCACAAAAACTAGAGCTGTTTTGCCACTTGCTGAAATTCCATCCCACGTCATGACCGACTTTGGATATTGGCGATGTTCAACAATTGCCGAGATGCTTGGAGCGTCTACTGAGCAGATCCTATCGTTTGGGAGTATGAACTTGTTGGACGGTAAAGAGCTTCTCATCAGTGGACAGGAATTTCTCCCGACGCTGACTTGCGGCCCGACTCAAAAGTATTCGGCATCTTTGGAATCTCACGAGTTTGTTTTCTTCAGTGAGACAATGAACTTTTATGGAACATGTAAAGCTTCAATCCAAACTCTGTTTTTACCATTCGCTGCACCGACTGATCACTTATTTCCATGTCACGAGTGATTTTTCTCATGAAAACCCTCGGATTTCTTTGAACTCGCTTTTTGATGACCTTACGATTCTTGGAAGTGTTTACCATTTGTTTTTGGTCTACTACCTGGACGTCAACCATCCCTGCCAAGCTCTTTGAAACGACACATTGCATCATACACTGTTTGCCGAAGCACTTTAAGCAAACGACCGATTTCACACTGTCGTTTTCCTTGCTTAAACAACTAAAATAGCAGATCTTTTGCTTGCCATTGTAAAAACACCAAAAACAAAGCTTAAACTAAGATATATATCATAAAATATTTTATAATTAAAGTGGTAGACAAAAAGAAATGCACACAAATTTAAAAAAAAGTTAGTTAACTTCTATTCTATGATGCATTAACTTTGTCCGAGTTTTTTCTTTTTTGCCACACCCTGTATTTTTATTCCTATTTTAAACTTCCTGATGCAAAGCAGTTTCACATAAAACCCATTCAGAGATTTTTTTTCAGGAATGTGTGTCAAACTCAGTTTTACTGTCAATGAACGCTAGAATGGTATTGGAGTATGAGTGTTGTGTAACTTTTTAAATGTTCGCCTGCGTCACCTAGATAATGCATTTTGTTTAAATGTCTATAAATTTACATTTTGATTGAAAATCTTTTTCAGCCCTGATTACAATGACAGTCTGGGAGATAACCAATCGATGAAAAGGAATAATCGAAGATCCCGTCAGCAAGTTCCTCCAGATGGCGCTTCTTCCCTCAATCCTTCCAATGCCAGTCCCAAATTCGAAAAATATAATAAAAATGACAGCCAGTGGTATGATATGAGGGATGGAGCGGACTCCATGTAGGTAGTTGTCAGCCCTCTTTTTCCGAATTTTTAAAAATATTATTTATGAGCCTTGTTAAGGTTGGTCCTGATTAAGTTATATATATCCTTAAAGTATTAGCACCAATTTATATGTGATGATCACGCACTGATGCATAAACTCAGAAAAGTTGCACAAATATATTTATTGTAAAAAAAAAGCTGTAATCAATCTGTATACAAAAAATATTTTAAATTCTAAAAATGTAAAATTCGAAAAAAACATCTGAAATTTACATAATTGCAACGGTAATTTAACAAAAAAAAATTATTTAAAAAATTCCTTCTCTGCTAAACATTTCGCGAATTAGGATTCAAAAATCCCATTTTAAAAAAAATCATACAATTATGAAGCTCTTATTACATGTTTTCTTTTGAGATAAAAATTCACGCATAAAATGTCATGGCAATACTACGAAGTAGAATACTTATCTTTGGCTACTTTTTCTTCGCACTAAAATTACTCTTCGGAGTAAAAGATATCATCTTAATTAGAAGATATTTTTGATGAAAAAACATTGGTGGGAAAAATAAAATGCAAAAAGGAAATGTCAGTATACCTTCCGATTACAAGATAGTTCAGATAAAATCTTTGTCGTTTTTTTAAACAAACTGTTAGAATCTTTGTCAAGTGATATTGGAAATCTGTCAGATATGTTATGTGTAAAATATTGTGAAATAAAACATTAAATTAAAAATGTTATAGCTATATGCTAGGTTCAAACAAAATCTAAGGAGATCCGGAATACTTGTGCAATAATTGACTTTGTGCTATGAAAAAGTTGTAATGGAAATTAAGAATTAATCGTAATGTTTATTCAAAAATTATATTTATCCGTAAGGATCTGCATAAGGAAGACATTTAAACAAAAAATATGTTTATAATGTTAAAAATGTATCGCTGCATTGGTAATAGAAAAAACATTTTACTATTTTCTATGTTATTTATACAACACCATAAATCAGCACTGGTTTTCGAAAACGGACCATTTTATTTGAAAAATTAAATGTAATAAATTATTTATTCCTTCTTTTTCCAATTTTCTTTTTTCATTTTATGCTCACCGTTCTGAGTATGTTTTTAGCTTTAATTTTCAATCCATGTAACATTCTTATACAGATCAGTTATAAATATCAGTTATATATTTTAGTTCAGGTGTCTTCCTCGTCACTTGACCGAGGTTCAAAATTACGAGATCCGTAACCAATAGCCCTCGTGTTGCTTCTAGTGCGACACTAAAATAAACTAAACTTCTCCTTTCGACTTTCATTTGCGAACTCTGTTGTTTACAAAACAAGAAAATGCAGTTCACTTGTGATCTTGGTATATTCATATAAACAGCTTATAAAAGTGAATGAGGAAAATATTGTACTATATGACGAAAAATATGTACTATATGTGCTATGTACTATAAGTTCTATGTACTCTATGTGCTATGTACTATAAGTTCTATGTACTATAAGTACTATGTACTATATGTCCTTAAATATACTGTACTATAAGACGAAACAAATTATGTGCAAAATATAAACTTCAGAATCTTCACCGATTCTTTGCGTTTTTGAAGGTGCCCTCAACTGTAACTGGGACGTAAAAATCGACGAATTATATTCTATTAATGTAAAAAATGAATGATTTAGAAACAATTATCGAATTTCAAAATATATTTTAGCGATCAAAACACATTGACAAATAATTCTCTCTCTCTCATAAATCTAAAAATGAAGCATTTCATTTTTAGATGAAGCATTTCATTTTTAGAACTCGAAACATAATTGGTATTCCAGTGGAACATCATTATTATTCAGTTAAGAAATATGAAAACAATAACTGCCTAGAAGAAATATTTTTCATTAAATAATTGTTAAATAAAGATTTCATACCTAATACATTCATGTCTTTATTTCACATATGTGTTGATCACATCTACATGAACTTAAAAGTGTATATAGGCCTGTTTTAAATTGTATAGCAATACAAAGGAACATACACTCATGATACAAGTCGTTGGGCTAGAATTAGAGCATATTTGTTTTACTTTCAACATGTGACTTTAAGCTGAAATATTTTAACATTCTCGGGAAAAATTGAACATTTTTCTTCCTTTTACATTCATTATTGGTTCATTTGTAGCTCTTTAATTATTAAAAATGAAAAATTTAACAATAAAATGACGCTTTTAAATAATCCTGCAGCTTTTAAATCGTGACTCATTTATTTGTTGCATTTAAAATCTCTATAATGTCATACAAATAGAACAGCAAAGGAATACTGTATCCTTGAAAAGGAATCAAATTGTAGAAGTGTTGGTTTATAGATTTCTGCTTTATCTCAATTTGTTTATTTTTGAGTCATTGAACGATTATCTTAAATTATTTTATTAGATTTGATTAATTATGTTAGAGGAAAGTCAACATATTTAACTTATTTAATTTATTTTACAGAGCTTCCGGCTTCTCTGGAGCTTCCAGATTCACAAGTTGGTCTTCTAGAAGAAACAACAATCCTGTTACTGAACTATAACAACTTTAACTATTCTGGAAACAAATCCAGTCAATGAACTTTCAATACCCTCTTCAGGAAAACAACAATGAACCACATCAAAGTTCTTTATTTGATTCAATGCTGAGAGCCGAAGATTGTTACTGTGATTTCGATCAAGGAACTTTTATTGAACATAGGTGGACTCTCATCACGTGTTCAAATCTGCCGTCGTGTCAGCAAATGAACATTGATTTTGTTGCCATTTTACGGCTATGTGCTCAAACAGCCTTGATCCTTCACAATCAGCTCTTAGTCAGCACGTGAATGTGTCAATTGGGAAAATACTCTTAACTCGGACTCTGTGTAGCTTTTGAGATGTTTACAATCAAGAAGCTTAATTTGTACGAAATATGAATTTTGATGTAGTTTGAAGCTAACTAACCTTTAATTACACACAAATGCTTTATTCACACTGCTCACTAATAATGAAAGTTTTCAATATTTGTATGGATGGAAATTAAAATTGTGGTTTCAATATACCAATGAAGATGAAAATTGTGTTGCTTGTGTTCAGCTGGGAATTTTTCTATTTTAAAAACGCGTTTTTTTTTTGGTTGCACAATTTATGATATGGACGATATTATTGTAACATTCCATTTTTTTTTATACAAGATGTCTTCAAATTTTGTCTTATCTTTTATTTTGCATGGATTTTGATTTCTATGACAATTTATCAATGTTTAAGTTACTAAATTGAAATATATTTATTGAAGTCTAAGTAGTTTTCACTATTACTTTTGATTTCCAAGTACTCATTTCTTGATAATAATTGGAATCTTGTTATCTACGAGATCATAAGATTCATTATGTCAATGATGATTTTAATATTTAATTACTTAAGAAACTTTTTAAATCGGAAATCTTTATTTTCCTTTTTTAAAATGTTCGATATTTATATTACTTCTACATGTCACATTTTTTAAATAAAAATATTTTTTTAATTTTCTACTTTGTGAAATTGTGGAACTAGGAAGTTTTTTCTTATTTCTTTTTACATGATGCAATGCCTTACTTCTTCGTTTACATATTTTCATCTTATATTTATTTAAATGTACTGAGTGGCCAATACTTAATGTTTTATGTCTTTTTTTTTTTTTACTTTTATACTCTTTTTTTGTACTCATAAAAATTTTAATTATTTATTACTGAAGTCTTCGTTTTTAAAATATTGTGCCTTTTTTAATATATAGTAAAATAATTTAGTAAATTTATTTCTGGACGAAAAATATTATTTTGATGCATGAAACTAATGTTGCTTTGTACAGATTTTTATCTGTAATTACAAATATAGTCTATTCTGAGAGTGCAAGTTGAATGGAAAAATAGTGTACATTGTATATTTAAATACTTTATTATGAATACGATTATGTCAATCAAAGAGATACCTGTAAATATATTTCCTAGACTAATGAAAATAAAGGATTTATTGAAAATTTCACTATTGTGTTTTTAGTTTTTTTTAGTACTTACAAACATATGAAATAAACTGAAGTTTTTAAATTTTTTTTGAGGGTATCAGGACATGTGGGGGAAATAAAGTACCGGAATGAAGATTTGTTTCTTTATCATCGCGATTTTTTTGTCTATCTTCCATCATAAAGTTTAAGTGTTCTTCTACTAATAGCTATTGTATTTTAAAATATTTTGCGTTCTTCCTCTTAACACCAACCATCAGTTCAAATAGTACATATTTTGTACTTCGTGAGATAGTAATGTTGATGATACGTTGTATATATGCTAGGTATGTGTATCACTTTTTCGGGTCGTTTAGCGACAGCTTAACTAATATAGGGAGTAAAGTTCTATGTATCCGTCCTATCTGGAGATTTACTCGAGGAATTCCAGTAGCGATTGTAAAATGATCTATACCTTCTTTTGCACAACAGTCAGAAAATTCCTGTGAGGTGAATGCAGATCCGCGATTAGCATTCACCTCGCAGGATTACCAAAAACACTTCGTTGTAGCCTCAATTGAGCTATAGCGTTTGTTGCTGATGTGGATTTCACTGGATAAAACCAAGCGAATTTAGTGAAAGTATCTACAACCGTGCAAATATGGTTGTAATTTTTGTTGGTGGAAGGTATGGGTCCAACAAAATCGATATAGTAAGTGTGTGTATGTATGTATATATATATGTATGTATATATATATATATATATATATATATATATATGGGATGGCCTATATTAATTAATAAAAATCAAACTTTAAATTAGCACACAGACATTTAATATTGACGTTTCACATTAACATAAAGTTGAACATACTTGACGAGACATTTCACAATAACATTTAAAAACTTTAAAACAATCTTCTTCAGCGTCTTAAATCATAAATTGTATACAGTCATCAACAAGGGCGTCTTCCTCGTTCCGATGACTGCCGTCGACTCTCCTTCAAGAGCGGGCTCCCTTCAGTAGCAGAGGCAGCGCCCTCTATGATCGGGTGTTTCTACTACAAACCCACACTCGGCCCTCCTGGAAGAAGATGACCTCAGCTTCTTGATTCAAACAAAAGATCGTCTCAACCTAAAAAATAAAGCTGAAAAGAGAAAATTCAAAAGCAGTAACAAGTTGATAATTCGAACAGCATTTATCAATCTTGGAACATCATCGTCTTTGGAAAACACTATCGTCTATAAGTATCATCGTCTTGTTTTGTCACTTCGTCTTCTTTCACTTTTCTCCTTTCTTTTTCTTTCAACGTCTTCAAAACACATAGATAAATCTAGTCATGTTTGGGGGAAAATAGTCATAATCGAGAAAAAGTCATAATTGGTAGATTCACAGTCACATAAATGTATAACTAGATAGTTTAAGTTACGCACCATCTTCTTATAAATTCTGCACTAGTTGTAATCCGATGATGATTAATATTTTTTTGTAGAACTTTCTAATGATCCTAGGTGATCTGTGCGATACTTATGTAAAGGTATATCATCTTTATGAATTGGATGAAGCTTCCTTTTTTCTTTCCTTCCTTCTATTTTTCCTTTTTTACGGTTTACTTGAACGCATTGCACACAATTAGCTATTGGTCTTTCTATCTTTTGTTTTTTAGAATCTTTTCTTAGATTGTTACGCTGTTTTTCAAAATTAGCTTGAAATTCGGCATCAATAATTTCTTTTGATTTTTCAGTCTGCTTGATATTCATTGAAGAACAACGTTCTATAATTCCCTGTTTTAACCCTTTAGTTATTTGAGCATCAACAATCTTATTTTCAGAAAAAGGTAAACGTCGCGGTCGTTGATATATTGGTTCGTTATTTTTAGTTAAAATATTTAATTCTATGTTAGTTGATTTAATCTTCTTCGGTTGGAAATTTAATATAGATTGACGCACTTCATCTTTATTATATTTTGAAATATTATAACCTATATTTTCTTCAATTTCATCACAATTAACATTAACTGGCAAAACCGTTGAAATATTGTTTTCTTCACACAGAGACTTATTTTTTATTGAAAATCAATTTTCATTTATTAGAACTTCACCTTGCAAAATTACATCAAGTCCTATAATAGCATTATGCGGTATAGCATCATTCTCCACGACACATATATCAGTAGAACACTTAAAGTTATCTATTCCTATCTCTCCCTTAAATATACCTATGGGCTTTATTTTACAATCTCCTAATCCCGACAATATTGAATTACACTGATTCAGTTCACAAATATTTAACTTTTCAAATATATTCTTAGAAATTAAAGTAGCTTGACTTCCAGTATCTATCAATGAGTAAATATTTAAATTACCGAAACGAACCATTTTAAACAGATATGTTTGTTTCACAATATTGAGAGATTCTACGCTATCGTTGGGTTTGGTTTCCTTATTTAATTCCGAACATTCAGACGCCTTATGCCCAAAGTTTTGACATCTGAAACATTTTAAACCTTTATTCTTATGTGAACAAAATTTAGATAAATGTCCTTTATCGCCACAATTAAAACAAAATTTAGTATTCTGATCATAATTAATTGATCGTTTATGATTCATAAAATTATCTGGGTTTTGTTTTACTTTGCTAAAATTATATTTACTTTTTTCTCTCATACAATCATTTTTATAACCTCGTAAATCTTCAGTTTTTCGCGAAATTCACGTAAATCTTTGCAACCATACAAAACTAATTTATTTTCATTTCTATCGTTAATTCCTCGTATAATATATTGCATTAAAGCGGTATCTTCAATTCTCCCTCGATTACCCAACTCTTTCATTATAAAATAATATTCCTGTATAGATTCAGATTCTTTCATTTTACGCCTACTCAATATTTCATGCAATTGGGCTGAATTAGTAGTGACCTCGAATTCATCTATCAACACACGTTTTAATTCCTGGTATGACGTAATATTTAATTCGCTTCTAACAAATAATAAGGCATTACCACCAAGCGATCGTTTAGCGAAAATAAACTTTTGTAGGTCAGATAAATTAAAAATATTCGCAGCGCTCTCAAACTGCTCGAACCAAACTGAAATATTTTAATCCAATTCTCCATTAAAAGAGGAAGTAACACTTTCAATGTCTGAAAAGCTTACAGAGATGTTTTGATTTCGCTTGGTGCCATAATCATAACAACGCTCTTCAGAATGAATTGCTGACTCACTAATGTTCTGACTCTGCACTGATGGATTTTGTTTTGTTTCTACTCCCGTTTCGCTTTCTGATTGATTCGAATTTTGAATATATTGATAAAGCGAGTTAACATCATTTAACAAAACTAATATTTTCTTGATTATTTCGGTTTTTGTTCCTTGGAATGCAATATTCAGAATATCACAAATGGTAATCAATGCATGTAATGAAAAAGTATCATTAATAGTTTTTAATTTAGACTTAAAATTAGAGTCATTTACTGTGAATTCGAAACCAGTAAAATTTCTTATTCTTTCCGTATTTTTAGCATCGCCATCAGTATCAAAAATAAACTTATGCAAAGTCTTAATTTTTTCATTCTTGAGATTCTTAAGTGCATCGCCTACTACATTAATACCATCAATCTTCATGTTAAGCAAATAAGAATAAATCTGAATCACCTCAAAGTCTTGAATTTATCCTTGGTCAGCACACAGTTATCCACACTTTTTTTTATTTCAGTTCAATGTTCACAATTTAATCATGAGTCCTACACTCTCACGATTTTTATATCCTAATCGAGTCCTAATGTGCTTACATTCAATAATGCGCCAACATCACTATCAATTTACATCTCTATCAGTTTATGCGCCATCATCACTGATTAGGCGTCTCAGTCCCTATTTCTATTCCTTATCCCACTTCTGATTTTTGTGGGATGGCCTATATTAATTAATAAAAATCAAACTTTAAATTAGTACACAATATTTAATATTGACGTTTCACTAACATATGTTGAACATACTTCTGACGAATATTCCAACAACATTTAAAACACATTAAAACAATCTTTCTTTCAGCGTCTTAAATCATAAATGTGTAAACAATTCAACAAGGGATGTGTCCTCCCTGGTTCTGATCGTCAACGACCTCCTTCCTCATGAGCGGGTCCTCCAGCAGTTATGAGATAGCAGCCAGTCCCCCACATGATCTGGTGTTCTATCACAAACCCATTATATTATTATTATTGATATGCGTGCGTGCGTGTGTATTGCATTGCATTGGCTATATATTATTATTATATACATATTACTTCCAGGCATTTTGCCCAGGCTGCAATGTACAACATGCGTATGTATTATTATTGCAGGTATTACATATATAATACATATTAATACATACATGTGCGGTGCAGGTGGGTAGCATTTATTATTATTATTATTATTATTATTACATACATTATTATTCTTTGTGCATGTGTTCAGGCCGCATGTATTAATTCATGCGTACGTATTATTACGTGCGTGCGTGCATGCAGTTGAGTCCGTTATAATATATAATATTATTATTATTGCTAGATTATTATTATTATTACATATCTGGGTTTATTAATTATTATGATAGGCAGGTTTTATTTGAAACAATATATGTGTGTGCTGTGTCGTGCGTGTGTGTGTATGTATGTATATATTTATATGTGTGTGTGATATCTTTAGAAGCCTAAAGACAGTCCACTGTTACCTCGAATTCCATGGGTTTTTGTTTTCTCGCATGTTGGTTTTGATTCATTTACTAACAGATGAAGCAATATTTTGCATTGTTCTATTTACTTGAAATAGATGAAGTAATGGAAACACATGAATTTATACAAGTGATTTTGATTTAAGGAACTAGCTCTCCAACGACGGTGGATTGCAAGCTATCTTTATCACGTTATATCGATGGGCGTTGGATCGCGCTCTGGCGATCGGAGTAGAACATTTCAATCGTTCATGTCAAGAGCGAAGCTGAGCTTTTGAAAGTAAAATTTGATGAGCCCTTTTCCAGATCAAAATAGTTCTAAAGTAATTAATTTCCCGAGTTTATTACCTACTTAATAGCCAGAGCTAAAAAATTTGAAAAAAAAAATATTATATATATATATATATATAGAAAATATATATATATATATATATATATATATATATATATATAAAAAAGGGGAAAAAGTATATATATATATATATATATATATATATATATATATATATATATATATATATATATATATATATATATATATATATATACATATACATATATATATATGAAGAGATATATATATATTATGCTACATATATATATATATACATATATATATATATATATATATATATATATTGCTTTGGAAAGACATACAGATGTGAACAAGCCTTTTCATCAACGAAATTGATTAAAAGCAAAACAAGGTCGTGAATTATTGATTCAAATGTGAAGAATTTTCTGTTGCTCTCTGTAACAAATTGAACACTCAACATTGAGAAACTAGTCAAATCCAAACAGGCTCTAGAGTTTCATTAATGGTAAATAATATTTATATGCTGTCATAAATATTTTTTATATACACAGAATAATTAAATCATTTTAAAAGTTAATTGTGTATTTAAAATATACGCGCCACACAAAGCCAGGATTCCTTTGAGCAAGGGGAAAACAGAAAAATCCAAGTTGATATCGCTCTCAGTTCCGACAACTGTAATCCAGAGTTATCATCACCAAACGGGACTCGCCAGGCAGCTATAGCACCATCATGATCACCTTCTCATACAGGAAATCATTTCTGGTTATTGTAGAATGGTGCTTCATCATAGATGAATTTAATTGCCTTATTAAGTTATTCTTTTTCTTCCCCCAAGCGAAACAGATTCTATTCTCATCACTATTTCCCAACTACAAACCACGTACGTAAGACAGTATAAAAAATGCTCGAGTTTTATAGCGCATGGTATGCAAAAGGTTGGCCGTCCCTGGTCTAAATAATCATGGAGTCAGATCTTTGCGTAACTTAATTTTATTATCTTTTTAAAATAATCGAAATTCATTATGTGTATAATGGTGAACAGAACCCATGACGCATTCTAATGTAAAGCTAATATTATAAAATTTTATTTATCTTACAATTGACTAACCGGATCCGGGCCAGTTCTAAAGCTTGTAAATTGGATCAAACTAAGGATCCAAACTCAAGTAATTACTTCACATTAAACGTCGAGTCATATATCTTCCTTCTCAGCATGAGCACAGTCTTGTCAAACCTTTCAATTTTTCTCTCCCTCTTTTTTTGATGCTAAAAAATATAATTCGACTTATTTAAGCCTGTTCTCGGAGGAGACTAAGAAACTAGTTAACGTTCATAGATGGCGCTAGCTTTTAAAAGGTTGTTGTCAAGATTCTGGAATGGAAATTCCAAGGTGGAAAATGCAAATACCTCTGTAGCATTTCTGTCAATTGGATAGCCAAAGAGTAACGGTGTAATGATAGAATGAGTGAGTGAAAGCAAAGGTTTTTGGCGTAAGAGCCAGATGTGGCGAAACTGTGCCAAACAAGATGTAACTGTGGTTTAGACGTGTGAGAAAAATTGAAAAAAGATAAAAATTGGTTGACAAAAAGGAGGGTCGATAAAATAGAAGGATCGCTTGGGTAACCTGGGGTTCCGTCACCCATGTTTAGCAAAGGCAGGAAACCCCATGGGAAAGAAAAAGATCAAAAGGATTCCTCTAAGTCATGATGCCCGTACTTACAAGAAAGAGGTAAGTCTCTAAGGTCCCCTGATGTAATCCAAAGGGCCAGAGTGCCTGGCTATACTCCAGACGCTGGGTACCCATTTTAGTCGCCTTTTACGATATGCACGAGCTACAGTAGGACTATTCTGTCATACCCGGACACCAGAAAGCGATGTTTGTGAATGAGTCTGGTGTGACCAATACGTTACGTCCTGTCTTCTACATGAATATGAATTCCAATGAGAAATGATGGGTTTTGCGATACAGTTTATTTCCCATTTCCAGATGCCATCGATCTTGCCTGTGATCATAAATAACCGTTTTGATATATGTTAATATATCGCAACATGGATAGATGGTTAGTTGGTTTGGTTTTATTAACGTCGCACTAGAAGCAACACGAGGGCTATTGGCGACGGACCTCGTAATTTTGAACCACGGTCAAGTGACGAGGACGACACCTGAGCTGGCATTCCCCTCTCCTAACATCAACTCCTCGCCAACGAGAGGAATTTGGGCCTCGACAGATTGAACGTGCATCAGCCCCGGCTACACGACTGGTCTTTAGTGGCATCAAGGCTCGAACCCGGAATTCAACGAAAACGCTAGCCACGAGTCCGAAACCATGATCGCTAAGTTACCGCGGCCACATCGCAAAATGGAATGGTAAGAGATTCTGTACCGGTTGCAGTTTTAGTTTCATTTGCTTTAAACAAGAAATATGTCAGTATTATACCATGCGTTGAATTATTTGAAACTTATAAAAGAATTTACTTATCTACAAAATTAAAAATGAGTTTTTCCCTATGCATTTTAATATGAAAAAAAAAAAAAAAAATTACAAATGCTTAAGCAATATTTAATTACTTTGGTTGCGTTCACTTTATGTCTTGGACAATCCTCTCACCCTACAGGATTCAATCAAGGCTCCCTTCGAGGCAATCCGAAAGTAAGAGTCGATGAAAGCTGCCTCTACTGGGATGGGGTGTTACTTAATGCGGGCGAAGTACCCATACAACACTGGTCATATGGAGCAGAAGTAAATAGTTCTCTTATAAAAGAGAAATTATACACTTCATTTTCCTTAATTTTTATTATTTTGTTTGATTTCTAATTGGGAACTTCTTAGATACTTTTAATTTTTTCAATTTTGCTCTAATTTTTTCCATTTTCTTATATTTATGTTTTGACAGCCATCATGAAGTTTGAAAATGACATCACAGGGTAAAAAATATTTCCTTTAAACAGGCTGAAAGAAGTAAGTATTGAGGCCGTCTCTCACTCAACAATCGTCCGCGATTCCCCCCCCAAACAAAACTAAAAACAAAATTAATTACAACGTTTTTCTGAATTTCACTTGGTGTGTGTGTGTGTGTCATCAAATTTTCGATCGTTAATTTAACCAACTTCCCATCAAGCTAGAGCTTTGAAATTTTGGGAATCGCTCGTACTCGCCTAACAATGCAATATTTAGACGTTTGCGACAAGTTTTAACTAATATTTCAATAATTTTAACAAGTCAAAATATTCTTTCCTCTCGGCGCTTTTAGGATGGAGGAAAATATTTCTTTCCCCCTCTGGGAGCACCGGGCACTCCCCACGCAGCATGCGGTATCGTAAACCTTTTGTACTCACAAAGGGGAGATTCTATCTCCCCTTTACTATCTCCGAGATAGTAAGGGTTGCTGACATTTAGTCAGTAATCATTCGCAAGAAAGAAAGTTTCCAATATTTGGCGCCACATCTTATCACAATAATTTTTTCTGAATTCTGGTTCCCATTCTTTTTTAATAGAATGACTTACAAACTTTCAAATACATGTTTTGATTTTATGAGTATTATGAATTTTTTAATACTCTCACAAATGTCTCTTTTTAAGTGAATTTTAAAATTAAAAATAACTAACAGTTTTAACTAATATTTCAATAATTTTCTCTAATAAACTTTGCCACCATATAAAAACGTTGGTTTTTATATCGAATTATTTAATCTCTGTCGTTCTTTTACAGTTCTTCGGAGCTTTTCCAGTAGAGATGGGTAAGCAATCTAGCGTATGGTTACCCTTCACCCTCATAAAGCAACTCAGTGCTTTATGAGGGTGAAGTGAAAAGGATTCGTGAGGCGAAATTGCCCTTCCGTATTGTTCAAGTATTTGAAAGCTATCTAAATCTAGGAAGAAACTGACCTTTTCAATGCTTCAATAATAGTCATTCTTCCCGTTCGAAAACTTTTTTTTACTCCTTTTTTCACGTCTTCTAATTTCAAAAAATCCGTCTCTACTATTTCATTTTTTTCAAAAATCGTATCGCTTGACTTATAAAAGATCGACAATGCTAGTGAAATATCTTCATCGGACACTGAATAGGAAATATTCCAAATTTTGTATACACTGATTGATTATATAAAAATAAATTTTAATATAATAGGCTCTATGCAAAGTTTTGCGCAGAACAGATTTAACCACCAAAGGTGCGGTTTTTTTGTAATTATTATTAAATTATTCAATTAAATATAAGAATTAAAGTAAACGATAAAATATCGAGAAATGGAGAATCGTAAACTTTTCCTATATTAAAATTAAACGAACCAGTAAATTATAAAATTGATTTTATTTAAGATAAATGTAATTAAAATTAAAGGAAACAATAAATTATTAAATTGAATATATTTAAGCAAAATGTAATTAAAATGAAGCAAACGACTAAAAACTGAAAAATGATCTCGTACGCGAAAAGTGATCTGGGTTGCCTAAATTGATCCAACTAAAACAATAGCCCCTTGTGGGTGGCTGAAAAGCTGATACCTGGACAGAACAAATTGTTCTAATGTATGTCAGTATGCGGTTGTATTAACTGAAATAATTAGAACTTTGTTGATAATTTTGCACCTAATTCTAATTGCCCCAATGGGAAAGAAAGTTTATATCAAGGCACTTGCTTTGAAAAGGAGTTTCATTTTTATAACAAAAAGACACAGATTGTAATATTATATATATATATATATATATATATATATATATATACTTTTCATTTACTTGTGTTACAAGATTTTATTTGGATTATTCTCATATTGAAAACAAAAGTTTCAAAATCATTAATTTTTTGTTTTTAGTGAAACTATTATCTATAACAGGGGTATTCAACCTTTTATATTTTGGGGAACTTTTTGAGCATACCATTTTCTTCAGAGAAACTTGATCAAAGAGCTGAAAAACTGGGATATCAGAAAAGCTTTATTCTAATCTAATTTACAAAATTATTACTACATTTTATTTTTTTTTATCACGACACAAACTTCTTAGAAAGATAATGAATGGAAAGGTAGCTAATGGTGTTTTTTGTTTTTCTGAAATGTATTCTATCAATAATTAAATACAAGCTACAATATTTTAAATTAAAACAAATTTCTTAATGATTTGGATGTGATTGTTTTTTATTGCTAAGTATTTTAACTCCTGGAATAATTGATGAAATCTACACCCTAATGTCTCGTTCAGCGACCAATCTGTTTCTGCATTTTGTTTTTATCGCAGCTTACAAGGAGAAAACTTCTTCGCATACATAAGCTGAAACAAAGATTAGATGTTTCACAGCTCTTTTTGCAATCTCAGGATATTCTTCTCTAATGCCAATCCAAAAATGCATAATATCAACTTGACTAGTTTTAGTTTTAATTAAGTGTCAGTCGATATATCAACTGGAGAAATATCGACTGAGCCAAAGAATGGAGACTTTTATGTGACCTAATGTATCTCGATTAATGTATTTGAAGCACGTGACTTTTATGAAATTTAAGATTTTGTTTTACCCAAAAAATATTTATTTATATTTACTTTTACAAGCAAACTGCCTTTAAGAATTCGAACTTGTATAAAAATTAAAAAATTTCTAAAATTTTGGCGCTTTGATTAAGCAAATAGTGATCACTTATGGAACCTCTGTCAAAGTTTCATGGAACTCTAGGGTTCCGCGAAACCCAGGTTGAAGACCTCTGAAAATTTAAGGAAATGATAATTTCAGTTTGATACAGGTAATCTCGCTGCAGTATCATTAACATCACATATATGCATCATACTCTCACGATAGAAACTTATAAAACACACATACCAACAAGAATAAACAGTATACATGTCAAATATTTGTGTTGAAAGATACAAAATTTATATTTTATTTTCAAATCAAAGGCAAAGAAACTATAGGAATGGGACAATGAACGCACAGTTTCAGGTGCTGTTCCCTTTATCAAACCTAGGTTAATTTTTCTGAAGTCAGTCGTTAAAAAGTTCATTATGTTACTCTGGAACGTCATTAATGCAAACAAATAAATAATAAAATCTAAGCCTGAATAAATCATATTTTTCTAAAAATATAGTACTATTTAATAGAAAAAAATAAGACAGAAAATATGGAAACTAATTTCATGAGCTTCATGTGAAAGGAATATTCTAAGATACTTCATATAATTTTAATCTACATCTATATTCCAAAAGTAATGAAATCAACCTTGAATTATAAATTTATCTGAATCAGGAGACTTTGCCCACACAATCTCACCTTAAAAGAAATGTGCCGATATTCTAGACTTTTAATTATCTAAAATACTGTAATTGGGGAAAGTTTTACTCTTACGGACACTATATTTTTAATTACAAGAAGGGAATAACATTTTGGATATAAGAAATTAACACGAAATTCATTAGAATTACTCAACAAAAACAAATATTTGTTTCGTGCTAGGATTATTTCTAAAGGTTCTAAGTTATTTACGTTTTTGGCATTGAGACTGAAAAAAATCAGTTACTGAAAAGAATAGACGAGAAAGGTAAAATATCAATAAGCATTTCTACCATATTAATAAAAATACAATTTTTCCATCGTATATATTTTTTGGTGAAATCTCGTTTTTCTATATTCATGAAACGTCCCTTTTTTTATTTTAAAGGGATGAAAAAATAATTCAATAAAACTTAAAAAAGTTCATTGCAAAGAACAGATAAAGCCACCCGAGGTGGATCCCCTTAAAACTATAGCCTCTTAGGTGGCTAATAATAGTAAATCAATATTAAAATCATTTGACCACAAAACATTCTAAGAAGGAAGCCAAACTAAAAAGATATAGTTTGAAATTCTTGAAAGGAAGAAGAAAAAAAAGCTGTCTTACAGCTTAAAATTCTGAATAATGTTATTTATCTTCAGTCATACCTTAATTCCAGTTTACATATGATTTAAATACATAAGTAAATAAAATACTTTATATTTCACTTCAATCCAATAAAAAAAATTGGGGAAATTTATGAAGATATATTTTTGGAAATTGAGTTCAATGAGTGGTGAAAGCAGGTATCAGATATATATTGCATATATTTTATTTCAATCCAATAAGAAATTCTGGAGAAATTTATTATGACGTACTTTTGAAAATTAAGTTCGTTACTGGTGAAAGCTAACATAAAAAAATATACGAAAATAATTCGAGATAAAAACCAACATTTTTAAAAACAACGTTTTTATATGGTGGCAAAGTTTACTAAAGAAAATTATTGAAATATTAGTTAAAACTGGTCGCAAATATCTAAATATTGCATTGTTAGGCAAGTAAGAACGGTTCCCAAAATTTCAGAGCTGTAGCTTGATGGGAAGTTGGTTATATAAATAGAAAATTTCATGACACACTGATACACACACAGACAGACACACACCAAGTGAAATACATAAAAACGTTAAAACTAACTAAAATTAGTTAATTCATCCGGTAAATTAAGTGGTTGGAATGCAGTTTAACCCAACCACCCTTAGCGACAAGAATTATTTGGCGGTATTTTGCCAAATGTGGCTACCCTGGTACGTTTTACGGACTTAACGTTCAGCCAAAAAATCGCCAAGTTTGGTGCCAATTTTTGAAATCGCGCCAAGTGGTTGGGCTAAGCTGCATTATTAAAGAAAATATTAGTTAAAACTTGTCGCAAATGTCTAAATATTGCATTGTTAGGCGAGTAAGAACGATTCCCAAAGTTTCATAGCTCTAGCTTGATGAGAAGTTGATTAAATTAACGATCGAAAATTTGATGACACACATACACACTCTCACACACACACCAAGTGAAATTCAGAAAAATGCTTTAAAATAAGATAAATTTTTGAAAAATTGTCAGGTATGACATTTATAGGGTATAGAAAACAATAACCTCTTGGGTGGCTAATACATATTGGCAAAGCTTTATTCATATAATATCCCCTTAATAATTTTCATTCTACATTAGTTATTAGAATAAAAGGAAACGAAAAGCTAATTCGAAGTCAAAATCTGAAAATAAAATTTTTAAGGATGGAATATTTATTAGTGTCACAATTGGAAGAAATAGGAGAGATATTTATTGTTTTTAAATTTTAAACACGGTGGTGGTTCTAGAAAAATAGGACTCGAACACTCGGCTCAACTAAAATATCGCTGACCACAAAATAGCAAACATAACCATTCGGCTACTCCAGATACTATTTCATTGCAGCAAGATAATATTTCTTGAAAAATATATTATCCATGAAAAATTGTTCACATATCTAAGAACTGGAAAAAAATTTGCAAGCAATAATTTTTTTCTCCATATTCTTCAACTAATCATAAAAATTCGATATATTTCAATCTGATTCCTACAAATGGAGTTTTGAAAAAATAGTAATAAAAAGTCACGCAAATAATACATGCAGATGTACATTCAATTTCATCCTAAAAATTTGAACAATTTTTCTTTAGTTATAATACATAATTTAATAATTCGAAATAAAAAACCAACGTTTTTAAATGGTTGCAAAATTTAAAAAAATAATTTATTAAAAAATTATTGAAATATTAGTTAAAACTTTGTAGAAAACCTCATATCTCTCTCGTCTTTAAGATCACTATCTCTGAGTAATTCAATATATCTTCCATAGATGGCGCCGCTTTTCTACACAAATTACGTTATTTAAAAAAAGTTATTGAAATACTAGTTAAAACTTTTCGCAAATGTCTAAATATTGCATTGTTAGGCGAATAAGAACGATTCTCAAAGTTTCAGTGCTCTAGCTTGATGGGAAGTTGGTTAAATTAACGATCGAAAATTTGATGACATACACACACCAAGTGAAATACAGAAAAACGTTGTAATTTTAAAAAAAAGCAAATTTCTTTTTTTCTCTCTCACTTTGCAAGATATGCAACACGCATATGTTGCTAATGTATGAAAATGGCAATACATTTAATGTACGAAATATATTGCATACACTAATATACAAAAATGGTAATATATTTAAAAATATCTGTGCCAATCATATTCTCAAAATTTTTCTCAATATTGCAACAGATTTACAATATCTCCAATGATATATTCACAACGTATCTAAAATATCTGTTGATCATTTTAATAATTAATAAAGTAAATCATATAGTGTATTTTTTTTAAATAATCAGTAAAAATAGCATAAAAAAAGGAAGATTACTTTTTTTTAAATAATCGTATATGAAGTTTACTTTTTAAACACTATGAAAAACCACATACATATCTGTATAGCAAGCTAGACAAACTTCCAAAGGATATTACGCAATGGGATCGCTAACTACAAATTCCCAAAGATCTGCCGACTTACCCCAATGAATCGTAAATCTCCTTTTGTCAACATGTCTTTACCATGTATCCTTGCACACTGGGGTGGGACTTTTAATTTTTCTTTCCTTGTTAACTTTGCTAGTTCAACAAATTACAAATAGCAAAATAAATGAAATTTTTTAAAGAAAATATGCATTTGGAATAGCATAAAAAAAGGAAGTTTTCAGATCATTAATAAAAATACTTACAAAAATCAGAAAAATATAAGTATCTCCACAAAAGCCTTCTTTTTTTTTTTAATACTCTTCAAAATGCCAATAAAAGGAGCAGGTTTTCTCTTCCTCAATGTTTTTCAACGATAGCCTTTCGATGGGTTAGCGTACGACAACCGATTCAGACCCAATCGGATATTGGTCTTAGTTACATTTTTAAATTCAATAGATGCGGGTTTTTTTTAATGAATTTTTTCAATTCTGTTTTTTATAATGCCTTTTAAAAATAATCTTAGTAAGAATAGATCTCTTAAACATCCTAATTTTAATAGGGTTTCAAAAGCTCATAGTTTGCGAAAAAAAGAAGGCAAAAAGAAAGAAAAAAATCGTTCGCCTAATATATTTAATATTTTAGAAATTCCGAACATTTTACTTTCTTTGAGATATGAAGCAAATTTTAAGTGTATTTTACAAGAAGTTATAGACAGTAAAGCATCATGAAAGAACCATTTGAGATAGAAGAAATTAAAAGCAAAAAAAGGACTGATATATAATCTAAAAAATAAAATCTACATCTTCACGAGCATGATTTCAAAAGAACTGAACTTGATTCTTATGTGTAATTATACGAACAATTCTCTATTACAGCATAAAATAAAATTATTTTGTTACCAACTACATGTAAAAACGTTACAAATACACACTTATATATAAGTTTGGTACAGTATATATAAAAGAGCTCATGCAAGCCTACTTCTCGTCAACTAGTCTTCGGAACATTACGAAGACATTGTTTGTTTTTGACATTTGTGAGTATCGTAAATCAGCATTACTTAACAAATTGAAGTGTAGTGAATAACAGTAATAGAGGAGATAATGTGTGTAGATTTAGTTTTTTATTAACTTCGCACTAGAAGCAACACGAGGGCTATTGGCGACGGACCTCGTAATTTTGAACCACGGTCAAGTGACGAGGACGACACCTGAGCTGGCAACCCCCCCTCTCCTAACATCCACGCCACGCCAACGGGAGGACTTTGGGCCCCGAACAGATTTAACGTGCATCAGCCCCGGTTACACGGCGGGTCTTTGGCGGCCAAGGATCGAACCCGCGACTGAACGAAAACCACCGGCCGCTAGTCCACGACCTTGACCACTAGGCTACCGCGGCCCAGGAGATAATGTAGAAGTTAGTAGACAAGAAGTTGAAAGAACTAGTAATAGGATATTCATATAGAACATTGGATAAGAGACAGTGGACAGGTAGATTAGTGCAGATGATAGATAACTGGTAGACAGAGGAATCAAAAGGATTAGTAGTAAAAGATTTGAACTACGAAATTATTCCTGCGTGCACGCTGAGTGATGCGAGATAAGTCCGGTTCAATGGTGGTTAGATAAATATTCGTTTCTGATTACCTTTAGTAGTGGACGTGTAATAAACATTTCGAGTACCGGTTATTCTAAAGGAAGAATAATAAAATTGATTTAAAGATTAACTGGTCTGTTTGAATTCGATAAATTTGTGATGGCTCATATACGCGAAAGCAGTGAAATCGAGACTTCACAAGAATGCCCACCTACTCGTGAACGGGGAAAAAAAACCCTGTTGAAAATACCATTTAATATGAACATTTGGAGTATTGCATCTTATGGACTTTGGTAAATTCGGTTATGTATTAAATTTCTATGGAGCCCCCTTTCTCTTGATACCCTGAGCACGTGCTTATTCCTCTTAATCCATCATAGCTTTTAACAATAACAAAGACTGCAGAATCGATCGGGGAGCACGACAAAAACTTTGGATTAACGTTCTGTGTACTTAAAACTGCTGTTATTCAAGCGTTGTGTTTTGTTGTTCTTTCTTGCAAGCAAACTATAGGCATTCACCGGGATAAGATGAACCTAACAAAGAGCATACGTTTTAAAGAGGACGGACGCTCTTTGTGTGATCGACCATGTTCGTGTATACACACTCTGCAGGACGAGAGAACTAGTCCCAGCCTTAGGCTACTACAGCCCCCACAAATGGAACATATTTTACAACGTTTTTCTGTATTTCACTTGGGGTGTGTGTGTCATCAAATGTTCGATCGTTAATTTAACCAACTTCCCATCAAGCTAGAGCTCTGAAATTTTTTTTAATAACGTAGTTTGTGTAGTTAAGGGGCGCCATCTATGGAAGATATATTGAATTACGCAGAGAGAGTGATCTTAAAGACGAGAGAAATGAGGGATTTTATGTATTTCACTTAGTGTTTTAAAACTTTTTATGTATTTCACTTAGTGTGTGTGTCATCAAATTTTCTACAGTTATTTTCACTAACTTCCCATCAAACTAGAAGTCTGAAACTTTGGAAATCGTTTTTACTCACCTCACAATGCAATATTTAGACACTTGCGACAAGTTTTAACTAACATTTCAATAATCTTTGCCACCATATAAAAACGTTATTTTAAAAACGTTGGTTTTTATCTCGAATTTTTTATAATATGTTACAATCATACTTTATAAAAATTATTTTAATGTCAGAATGATGCAAGAATAAGCAAAGTAAGTGAAAGAATTTTGATCTCTCTTCTTTCCATGGAAGATTTTATAAAAACCAGTAGCTGGCAAAATTGGTTGCTATCCACAAAAATATCCCCATATCACATTTTCGACACAATTTAGGGTTGGTTATTCATTGCAAAAATGTCTTTCCACATTAAAAATTGTATTTATTTACTTACTTCAGTGAACTACAAGGTATTTCGTCGAATATTTAAGAAGTTTCAAATGTAATTTTTTTAGATATAATAAATCACCTTAGTTGATCAGACATTTCAACAGAGAAAAATAACTGTTAATAGCAAATAGTAATAAATGGGAGAAATATATGGGTTACCTATGTGTATCTTTTTGTGTGTATATATTCCACCCTTCCAAGTTATAGAAAAAAAGATTAAAAAAATGGATTTAGAAATTACACTAAATTAAATTGAAATAAGCCCATGAATAATACAAACACTTTTATGCATGATTTATACAACAATGCATGTTCCGCTTATTCGTTAGATGGTAATAAAAGCTTGTTTTCATGCATTTTTAATGTTATATAACTTAGGACATGCAAAATAAAACTTCTCTAATTTAAACAAAAATTCATTAAACCATAGTATCTCTTTATTTCTTTTTCTAGGGAATGATTTAAAGTAGTTATCCTTAGTCTGAAGAGTACTTTCTAGAAGGAATTTTTTTTTTTAAATTTGATTACAGTGTAAATAAAATAATTCACACAAGCATTGAAGCATTTATTAAAATACAACTTTTTATTTCTATGTACAAAAATTTTTCCATTTATTGTTAAATGCATTTTCTTGACGTCATTTTGAAATATAGAACATCAAATCTGAAAAATAAATTAAAAAAATAAAATGTCTTGTATACACATAATAAAATTTACCAAATGTGGCCCAATTGTGATTATAGAACTATTGCTTATTGATCTTGAACAATTAGCAGCACCAATAGAAACCTTACCATACTTTGAAATAACACTAGCGAAATAGCCGTTTTATAATGATAATGTATTAATTACAACAAAAACATGATTATTTTTAATTTGATGTAACCAGTTTATGCAAAGTAAATATATCGAATTAAATAGCTTTTCTCAAAATTCTTTTTAAAACTATATTTTGAATCCCCCCCCCCCAATCAATCAAAATAAAACTTTCAAACATAAAACTAAAATAGATAATATAACATAATACATAAAAGAAAAAAATAATAATAAATGATATACTTTGTAAAGCACAGGAAATAACAGCAGACTGCCAATAATCATTCAAAACACTGATTTCGCCATTTGATGCACAATAACCAAGAGTAAATTTTCTGCCATTGTGACTTCAAGAGTTAAGGTAGATGTGAAAATAAATATACATTAACTTCAATATCAGTTTAATAAGAAACTAACAACATATTTTAAACCTCAAGCTATGTATCAGGGTTTATTTATGTCATTTAATAAGTTATTTTTTCCCTCATAAAGCATGCAAAATATTGATTCTTTTATAATTAACACTTTACATATAAAATTACACATATGTGGTAGTTGATTTCCAAAGGACAGATGAAACATCAATTTTTCTAGAATCAATTTTTATAAAAATCAAAATAATTTAAATAAAAACTATAAAAACACAAATGTAGTTATTTGACTTTCAGATTTTCTTATATCTGTACAATTTCATTTATACACTTATAAAGCATTTTCAAACTTACATTTTTAGAAAATTAGTCATCAAAAGTTGCATGACAATAATATTTGTCGCATATTAATAATGTAAGTTAGAAAATTGCTACAATTTTTTATATAAAATCCTATTGACAAGGAAAGTTGGCACACTTTTGACTGAACTTATACTAATAGTTTTCACAGCCAAAAATTTAGAATTTTCCATCCAATGCTACAATATTGCAACATATGGTAACACTTACCATTTTTGGCAAATTATCACATCCTTTAGAGACATTTTTTTCTGTTTAATGAAAAAGGTTGATTGGATTTTACACAAGTATATAATTTTCTTTCATTTTTTAAAGAAAATATTGATACTTGAATATGATTTTATAGAAAATTATTAATTGCATCAGTATTTGTTTATACATTCATCAATTTGAAAGTTAATTTAGATAGAAATGTCACTTTTCGATAAAACACAGCATACAATATCATTTTAGGCAAATATACCAAAAGTCAAGGAACTACTAAATATTGATTAGTTATTAGTTATTTGTTAACATAACATTGTTATTTTGCTATTCCCTTTATTGAAATTTTAACAAGCTTTATACTCTGTGTTTTCTTTTAGATTAGTAAGGAAATCATCAAATGTTGCACGACTCTATATGGAATCGAAGATATTTTGAGCAATAAACAGATTTTGGAAGGACTTCATCATTTTATTAAAAGAAGTAGGGCAGTCCTTCATGGAATTGTTTGCAACTCGTATATATTTTTAAAGAAATTCTTAGAAAAATGTTTACTTTATTGCAAATATATGAAATGAAAAGGTTCCAAAAAATTACATGTTCTTCACCTATTTAATTCTATTAAACTTATTTGTCTTATTTCTTACAGTTATACCAGAGAAGACTCATTGCTTACCTTGAATACAAACACTGAATAAAGATGAAGTTTGACAGATGCAAACAATACTAATGTAGTTAATATTATATATTATTACAGAAGAAAATACATGATATAATTAACTGAATAGAACTATGATTCATAGTGACAGATTAAGGTTTCAATGAAGAGCCAATTACGATATTGTTCCAGAGTGTAGGGTTTATCCAGCCTTTGTTGAGGAATGACATTATCCTAACAGCTAATGTGATGGATGGAGTAGTTACAGCAACTGATGACTGATCTCACACAGTTCGAATATGAGGAATACTTAACAGCATAGTAATTAGGGCAGGATATTTTGTGACCACACAAGTATTGCTCTCAAAGCATGTCTTCCAATTAGTTGCACATTAATGATCACTTACATATATATCAAAATATTTTTAAGAATGTTTATAAGAGATTGATACTCTCTCCATTGTTATTCATTTTTTGCCAGTAAATCTCCCTGAATTTGTAAAAATAATTAGAAATCCAAGTTTAGAAGCCTACAACCATTCAGGATCTAGAAACCATGTTAAAACAAAAGAGATCATATTTTATATTTTACTTCAGCTGACATAAAATGCTATATGGAACCAGTATTCTTCCATTTCTCATTGAAATCATGTTAAGAGAAACATGCAATGAGTTATTATAATACCTTAACAATTCCTTCACAAACTAAGCCAACTATTTTAATATAAAATCTGTTACATATTTCAACAGTACTCAAATACATATGAAGTTTCAATCACACTTTAAAAAATTCCTTGAAATATTTTTTTACCACTTTGAGCATTAAAAATAGGACATATATTTAGCATATTTACCTTTTCTTATTTAAAAACACACACCAATAAATAGATTTATTTAAAAAAAAAAAAAAAAAAAAGGGTTTAAAAAGCAACATACTCAGCAAATTGAAGCATTAAAAGGATACTTATTAAGGAAAGATTTTTTGAATCTGTCTAAAGCATCCATCTTCTCAGTAATAGAACAAGATGTTTCATTACTTTCAGTAATATCAGCTAAACTGAAATTAGACTGAGCACCACTTTTGTATATATTGAAAACATTGTCACACTGTTTAACAATGTTGGAGTGCCTTTCTTCTAAATCATTTCTAGTGGGGAAAAAAATACAATTAATATTACCACACCATTAACAAAAATTAAACATTTTGTCTTAATATAAATCATGATATATACATTTATGTTTGTAAGGTGATAAATTTATATTCTTTCTTTTTATTTAAATATTCCAAATACCAAGCCTTTTACAATTAAATCTGTTTTGACTTTCACTTTTAATCATTGTACTTTCCTCTATAGAATCAGATGAGCTATATTTACTAGATATATCCTGAACCTCACTTTACACTGCTGTATTAACAAAATTTCGAGGACCTTCACTTTTTTCTCCCTTGTATATAAAAGTACTTCACTTGATATAACACTCTTTTTCTTCTGACATTTGCTGTGTGAGCCACACAACCTTGTGCGCTGTATTTTCATCATGGCTTGGACAATATCAATTGGTAAAATGAACCAATATCATTGAATAAAGATTAATTACTAGTTATGATAGCCTTCTTCAAGTCAACACTAACAATAACATCAAGATGTTATATAAATTCTTTTCTCATATTAAGTAAAGCAATATATGCTAGATTCATAAAATATATTCAGGATATAACAGATAATAAAAAATAAATAAATCTAAAATCATTATCTGAGGCATTTATTGTTTAATATATTTCAGCATAAAAAAAAAAAGAAGTTTGAATAAAACAATTTTTCATAAAACTTGCTCATTGTTTGTACTAATTGCACTATTTAAATTCAATATAATCCTGTATTCAACAGAAGCTTTTTGAAAAATTAAAAATACTACAAGAATGCAAAACAATTTGCTATAAAAAAAAGTATCACACAGTAAGGCCTTTTTATTTATTATAATTAAAAAAATAAATACTTCCTTTCCACAAAATACTCTTATTCACTCTTTTTTATATCACTTAAGAAAGAAAAAAAAAAATTAAGGATTTTACATTCAAAACACAAATTTCTATTGTTAAGAAAATATGCAATACCATAAAATTAATGCATGTAATAAAATTTTTTAACTAAGCTCCCTATAGTTCTTTCACATACTCACAATATTTTTTGAATAGAGGACCTTTCAAATGCAATTTCCTTTTTAATACAATATACAAGTTTTGATTTTCCATTTGGATCTAGAGCATAAGTATCTGTTTCTTCAATATCAGCAATTTGAATTTTCTTTAAAGTGGTCATATGAGCTATCAATAGTTTTATATGGCTCAAACCTTCATCAACAATGGACAAATACTCTTTGCAATTTCTTGTAAGAAATTTTCCACATTCTACAATACTTAATTGAAGCTTTTCCATGCCTTGAATCTGTAAAGAGCAAAGAAAAAACAGTAATGTAAATATTACACACACACACATGCACCCCCATGTTTCAAAATCTTTTTACACAGTTAATAATGTTACACTACAAAGATTTTACTTTTTTGTGAGACTATAATTAATAACAAAAACAATTCTTACACAGACTCAATATATTTATGAAAAGGTCCATAAGCAATTTCAGTGGAGTAGCTAGAGCCTTTTATGTCTATTATAAATCCATTTTATATTGAAAATATTTAAGATGATAAACATTAAAATCATTCTTAATGCAAATAACACAATCACAACAAACTTTTAAAATTTAAAACAAGTATCAAAAATAGTACAGCAAATCTAATGGAACTATGAACTATGATTTATATTAAATTTAAACAAATTTTATGAAAAAGTCTGCTCCATTTTTAGATACAATAATTATTTTAATACAATAACAATAGTTATTGTATTAAAATAATTATTGTTCCAATTAATGCTCAATTAGATACAATAACTATTGTTGAACAGTACATAATTTTTTTTGTTTGTAATCAAACTCTACCAGATTTAATCTTTGCAAGTCACATGGTCATAGTGTGAGGGAAACTATCTTCCCTCAGAGTGGGAAGGTCGGAAGGAAGACTTGACATTATCTAAAACAATTAATTTATTTATAGTTCCACTAGAAGTCTATCCTATCTCTCTCCTGATTTTTCTGAAAGCTTATTCTATATATATATATATATATATATATATCAGTCTTAATTTGCATGATCACACTTTTTTCTTCAGAGGAAGCTTTCTAATAAAAATAATTATTAAGGACTGAAAATTTCCCCAAGAGGACTGTTAGTGACAAGATCGCAGATAGAGTCATCACAATCCCCTCTGTGAAGAAAACGTGATTTATCTGAGGGTCTTAACAACCTGATAGAAATTACATTAGTAAATTTAAACACACTTAAATAACTAACAACTGGAATATTTTACAATCATTTTCAAGGCATCCCTCTACAATACTGGAAGTTCAGAGTCAGCCACCCTGGCAAGTCTTCTTTAGGGTCGTTCAAGTGCATCACCATATAGCACTTCCACACTTGCTGATCTTTGTTTTTGTCGACTGTCAAACTGTTCTAGTACTAATCGATGCTCCTCCTCATTCAAGAATCCTTCATGGGCTGCTTCCTTACTGTTGCAACGCTTGTAGGGCCGAAATATACTCCTCTTGCTCCTCGCTGTTTCTACTCCTCCGGCTCTTGTCAGGTATGGACTTGTCCTTCCAGTTGCCGCTTGCTTCTCGCTGATGCTCAATCTGTTGCATATGGGATATGGACTTGACCTCTGGGACTCCTGTTGCCTTTCCTTGATATATTGTCTGCTGCGAAGCTAATAAGGACTTGACCTCCCAGGCAGGACTTGTCTGACATTGTCTGCCACTCCTCGAGGTGGACCGGGCTTGTCTTTCAACGTTTGGCTCTGCTTCTAACTGCACACGGATCCCTTGACCATATTGATTGGACGACTTTTCACGATAATTGTAGCTCGAACCCCTTCTAACAGAGTGATTGAAGCATTTATTATTAACACTAGAGGCAAAAGGAAAACTTTGATTAATATATTTATATTGATATTGGTTATTTAATAAACATCGAATCTGCTTTTGCAATCTCCCAGACTTCCTTCACACAATTCGTAGCTGATGTTGAAAGGCTTTAACAACCTTTTCAAACTTCCACTTAAATTGATTTTAAGTATTTGCCGGTTTTATAGACAATGAATTTAAAACAATTGAAGAATGATCAAAATTTTGGTTACGATTAACATTATGGTTGACGATATTCTGACATTGCACCTCTGTAGTTTGCCATACGTTATGTGGATCAAGAGCCATATTTCGCTTATGGTGATATCTATTTGAACTGAAATTTCTCTGACTTTGAAATAATCGAGGATTGTTCCCATCTTCATTTAAATGACACATTTCATATTGAGATAGAAATTGTAACAGTTCAACTTTAGCGGACAGTTTACGGACTTCAAGATAGTCCAGAACGGGAGTTGACATTCTCAACATTATATGTTGTATTAACTCAGGCATCAATAAATTTAGTCAGAGCACCATCTTGGCTGTTTCCTCTTCCCTATGGTAATTATCCAGCTTCGTATGCAAGAGATCGGTCTCTACTTGTTCCTATATTTGTGGTACCCCTTTAATCTCCAAATATGGAATTACTAACGATTTTTTATCAAAATCCAAAGCTATTTTCATTTCCCTCATAAAATCAACTCCCAGGATGCACTGAAACTGCATCCCTTCAATTATATGAAAATTCCACGTTTTCGTGAATTCTGACCTGCAATTCAACCATGCCCAAATTCCTACATTTAGAACCTTGTGTTGAAACAACGGCAGCATTTAACTTTTTCTTGTGCCTATAGGCAAAATATGACTTAAACAGCTTGTCCAAAATAAAAAAAATTCCGCACCTGTATCCCATAATGCTAGGGTAAAAGTGTCATGCAATAAAATGGGTACATGTGGTAGATCCACAGGACTTGAACCGTAAAGCAGCCAATCTACATGGAGGGTTTACTCCAAGCGATTGATCACCTTCGTCCTATTGATCACTTAAAAGTTTAAATTTCCACAATTTCTTCGATCTCCTCTGGTTCAATCATTACTCGATCCTCTATTTGTATAATCATTGTGACCCCTACAACTATCTGATCTATGATCACCTTGATCCTTCCAGATCCTGTTCTCGAACCCGATTTCTTGCACCTCTGCGATATCTAAAATTATTAGAATCCACATTTGTCACCCATGCATCATTCTGCCTATAATCAACCCTTCTATTCCACCAGTTTCCTTCAAAACAACTGTCGGGCTACCTTCTACTCAAATCCCATTCCTTTCTTCCGCCATTATTGCTTGAACCCAGGGTTTCCTTATACCCATGTCATTCCTTATACTTTTCAAATAATTGTAAAAGTTGGGCCTTTGTTGTGGGGTTTCGAACTTCTACATAATCCATTACCTGTGGGGATAATCACATAATGATGCGAATCAACAAGTTTTCTTCTGTCATTTCAAAATTAAGGATTTTCTGTATATTCAATAATTTGTAAACAAAATCTGACTTCTAACTTTGTTCGACAAGTAAAACTCAGCCTCTAACTCTGATCTATTTCTGTTTCTGGAAAGCTGTTTGTTAATGCCTGATTTAATTGAGCGAAGTCTGTTGCTGTTCCCATCACGTGCAAAGAGCCTATTACCTCAAACCAATCTTTTGCCCTTCCAATAAGATGACCTTTCAGGTAAGCACAGGCTAAATTTGTGGGTATCTTATAACATGAAACATTATTATCGATACTATCTAAAAATTTCGATATGTTTTCCTTTCGGAAAAAAAAAAAGTTCAGGTAATACTTTAAAACTCAAGCCGACTCTTCTCTCAAGGTTTGGGTAAACAGGACGCCATTGTGAGGGAAACTCTCTCTTCCCTCATTGTGAGGAGGTCGGAAGGAAGACTCGACATGTTTAAAACAACTTATTTACTGCTCCGCTAGAAGTATATCCTATTTCTCTCCTCATTTTTCTGAAAGCTTATTCTATATATATATATCAGTCTTAATTTGCATGATCATGCTTTTTTCTTCAGAGGAAGCTTTCTAATAAAAATAATTATTAAGGACTGAAAATTTCCCAAGAGGATTGTTAGTGACAAGATCGCAGATCGAGCCGTCACAACAGAGGAAAAGTTTAAGTTTGTGTTTGAACTCATGTTTGAGACTGTTCTCTACTCGGAGCAAACTGCTGTTTTACAACATTTTGCTTTGAGTAGAGAATAGGAGATAATATAAGATAGACTTCAACTTTTGCTACACATGTTTAAAATTCTAAGAAATTTACTATTCATATGAAGCTTAAATAATTTACACACACACAACAAGAATGCAATCTCAAATTTTATAAGAAAAAAAAATATTTATTATTATTTTTTTTAATTCTGCTTTATGTTGAGTAAACAATTTTTCAACTTGTCCAACTTTTTCTTGTTTTTAGACCCAAATTAAACATGAAATAATTATATATTCAATCACAAAAATGTGAAAAATACAAAATAAATGTTATGCATCAAAATGAAATAACTTCAATTCCTAACTAAAATTGTATGATAAATTTTCATTCATATGCATTTAGTACTGAATAATTATCCATTTAATACAAATGAATCTATTACTATACATCACTCTACATAAATGCCATGCAAAAGTTTGATTCTTATTTTAAATTTTGTTGCCAATTAATCACAAGATATCAACAAAGGGAATGAAAAAAAGAATGAAATGATTCTGAGAAGAATTAAAGATGTTAGAATCAATAAAAAAATACAAGTATAAAAGAATACAAAATCTTTTCTAACAATGCAGATAAAAATTATCTCTCACAACTAAATATTAAAACATGTATAGATGCTTTGATACAGATTTCTTTGCTATATTGTTATAGTCCTCATGTAAATGATTAGAGTGCAAAATCAACAATCACAATTTTCTTAGCCTAGTTTTTAACAGAATTAGTTTTAAAACTGGGTGGCATATATTTAATTCAAAGTGCATTTTAGGGTTGGAAAAGAAGGGGATTTAAAACTGAAAAAGGAAAAAATAAATAAAAAAAGATTGTTTTGTACAACAGTACAATTCAGCTGAATGTTGAACCAAAAAAGAAAAGGAAAACAACCAGAGGTAGACTTGTTTATGCAAGAAAATGGTTTACATAAGACATAATGTTTGTAGAAAAATTTTAAAAAAATATTTATATCATTCTATATTTTTGATCAAGACATAACAAGTAAAAATACACATTTCTAGAAAACAAACATAACTAATATAAAAATATTGAACATAATTTAATCTATGATATCTACTTCTCTGTTACAACAGGGCCTCATGATGAATCGCCAAGCAACTTAAGAAATATTGCCAAGTAGGTTGTATCAAAAGTTAAGACTTCACGAATTTGGCAATGACTTGGGGTAATCGTAATTTGATGGGTGCTGCTATGAGAAGTACTATTAAATTCATAGTTTTTATCTTTATTTTGTCTCATATTATCAACAATTGCATATCATTTTCATACTTTGCCTAAATTTGTATATTTTTATAAATGGGCTAGTTCATTCATTTACCAAAATTTTTAATCATCAAATGATCTCAAATCAGGTTTGTTAAATGATCCTATTTTAAAACAAAGATAGTTTTCAGACTACCATTACAATTTTGTAGGAATATTTGAAATAAAGAATCCAACAATTCAATCCTTTAAATATGATCAAAAAAATTTTTTTTTTCTTTTCTTGCAAGGGTATACACAAAAGGTGTCCAACTTTTAGTCTCTCAAACACATTGGACATGAATTGTTAGCAGCCATATACAAAATAGATTAAAATTAGCAACATCTGAAACATTTACCTACATTTATGAATTTAAACTTCCTTAATATGTAAATATTTTGTTATAAGATTAAAAGACTAGATAACAACATGAAATTAATGACAATATTTTTCAAGACACTAATACCTTAGTATTTGATTCAGTAAAAATAGTTATATTCTCAAGGTGTAGATTAGATATTTTGTTTCTAGTTTTACTTCTTGTATGTAACTTATTTTAATCAGATGCTATTAAAGATTTATGTCACCTGAAAGATGAAAGAATAAATCCACAATATTTTGCTCCCACAGTAAAACAACCCTGTTACAGTAAGGGAGTGTTTCTCCTTTAAAAGTGTTGAACTATTATGTTTAATGAAGGACATAATGAATAGATTTTCTTTATAGTACAATTAGAGTAGAAAAACATGGCACCATATGCTGCAAAACTACGTGGAAAAAAATGGAATTTCCAGTAAGATAATGACAGAAAACATACATAAATTGATGTTCAACAATTATTATGTTTGAAAATATATATGAAATGGATACATATATTAATTTTATAAATATGAAGAAATGTTGGAATTTTTCTATTTCACCGGCGCAAGTGGTGAGGTTGCCAAAAAATTATACAAGCGAATATGTGTATACTGTGTGTTGTCGCCAATTAAGTCTGCTTAACAAGATTTACGCTGGCAAAATAGAAAAGTACCGAAATATTATATATTTGAAAAATCGAATATGATATAGCTTACTGCCATTTATAATTTTCAGCTGAATTATATCACTTTTCTTCAATATCTTTATAAATTCTGGAATAAAAAAATTATTTCAAAATTTTAAAGGATGGTTACAAAGTAAAAGAGCAATCCATTTAAAGAACAGGGAGCAGAATAGGTGCAAGGAACAAGGCTTGTGTGAACAAACAGTAAGTTAGAAAAAAAAGAGAGAGAGAAAATAAATAAATGGATTAGAATAAACGAAAAGTGAAAAAAAAATTGGAGTTCTGAACAGATTGGAGAAAGAACTACAAGTACTTGACATATGAACAAAATTAGAAAGAGCCAGTAGACAAATTTCCTGCCTTTGGATAAGAACAGTTCAGTAAAGCAAAGAACAGGCTTCTGGTAGAATCATGAGTTTGATGATTTCACTCTTTTACATGAACAGGTACAAAAAGTTGTTTCTCTGATCCTTATCCCTTTTTTACAATGAATAAAGAAAATCAATTTTTTATCATAAAAATCTTGAATTGTTGGTGAAATGGCCCTGAAGAAGCTGTTTCTTCAGTTATATAATATTCCTCAATAGCTCTAATAAAAATTGCCAATGAATTTAAATTAGTGACATCAATGTATTTGTTTATTGATCAAGAATAAAATGCAAAATTCGCAGTTCCATTTCCTGAGCTTTTTTTGATAGATACCAATTTCTTGCCGAGACAAACTGATTTTAAAGGGACCCCATTTCTTTTTTATTATCAGGACAATTCACACAATTAATTAGCAATCATAAATTTAAATAATTTTTATTTATTGACAGCATTATTAGGAATATTGAGAAACAAATATAGCATGGCCAATGCGTAAGGCATTATTGATCATGCTATATTTTGCCTTTTTACATAGTAATAATAAAATACATATCCGAGATTAACTTACTCTCTCCGAATTTCTCCTAACACACAACTTGAATATCATTCATCCACTTCACAATCATGTTTGATAAATATTTTGCGGCAGCTTATTTTCGTTCGACAGATCGCTCCGCTAATCACGAAACCATGTGCAGTAGGAAAACAACACCGGCCTTGTTCTGCCAAACATTTGAATAATATGCGCTATCTGATTGCAAAATATTCTTAAAAAAAATTCTTAATTTTAAATCTATTTACAATTAAAAAGTTAAAAAATTAGACTAAGTCTTATGAAAAGTTTATTCAATTAATTTCTTCTCTACTTTTGCATTTATATTTCACATATGAATAAAATGCACGTAATAGCGTACGTCAAGCCTTCTTTCGGATAAATTTCCATTGAAACCGAAAGTGGGCTCTTGTGATTTGTTTATCAGTCAGGAAGTCTTTCAGCAATTTAAATGACAGGTTGACATAACATAATTGAAGTATATATACACTTATATATATTAAATGGCTAGTTTAAAATTAGCACCTCCAGGTTTAAAGTCTATTCAACCATATTTAAAAATCGCCGAAGAACATGAAAAAAGAGATCCTGCCATAACATACTGGTGTAAGCTTTTTCTCACAGATTTCATTTATGTGCATTATACTTATCGATAACTTAAAAATGAACCTTTCGGATGGGCAGAAAAAATTGTTCATATTACAGAGTATTTTTCAAAATTTTGTGTGTAAAAATTGCATTCCAATTGACATTTTAAATGTGCGCAATTTATTGATTCCAAGTAAATTTAAGAATCGTCCAAAAAATATACACTTTTAGTTATGGTGGTTAGATACTAGAATTTGTAAAGTTTATTTCCATAGTGATGATAGTCGTGTGGATGTTTTGAAATGTAAAGTTTGCAGGTGTATCATTTTAATGTAGAAATTCTTATACTTTCTGCAATGAAAATAATTTTTTTTTTCTTTTTACCTCTATGTTTTATTGTTACCTTTTCCTAATTTAATTACCAAAATTGTTGGAATTAACATGAATCGCATTGTATTTATAATTCAGAGAGACAATGCTTTAATATGAATTAAAGGGTACTTTTCCATTTTACTGGCACAAATCTCGCCAGCAGACTTTATTGATGACAACTCACAGTAAACACATATTCAGTTTGGTGTTGGTTTTATCATTTTTAGACGACTTGATCGCTTTCACCGGCGAAATGGAAAAGTAATATTTAAAGTAAGATACCCAGTTTTCATTACCATAATCAGCTTTTCAAGATCGCATCTTGTTGAACCCTGTACACCTGTGTGGTGACTGAGTAAGACAGAATAGTCCTACTGTAGCTCATGCATGTCATAAGTGGTGACTAAATGGGTACCCAGCACCTGTTGGTATAGTTGGGCACCCTGCCCCTGGAGATTATATCAGGGGACCTCAGGGACTTGCCTCTTTCTAGTAAGTATGGGCATCATGATCCCAAGGCACACTAGTGATCTTTTTCTTTTCCATGGGGTTTACTGTCTCTGGTGATTTATGGGTGAGGCACTCTTGAAATACCCTAGCAATTCTTCTCTATTTTTGACCCTTCTTGTCAATCAATTTTTGTATTTTCTTCAATTTTTTCACATCTAGACCTCAGTTAAATCTTATTTGGTGCAGCATAGCCACATCTGGTTCTTGCTCCAATAACCTTCACATTCTAACTCCAATAACCACATTCCTAAACAAAGTATCATTTATCTGAAAAGGATGGGAAAATATGTTTCTTTGATTGTCATGTATGCTTTATTGTAAATTTTCTTCAATTACAAAATACTTGAACATTTATGTGAGTATTATAACTGTACTGAACCACGGTCAAGTTTGCCATTGATTATTATCTTACCCATAATTATTTTAATTTGTTATTATTCCTACCTTCCTTATTCAAACTTGTCTACTTAAAGTTACTTTCTTTAGATTGTTAACAGTAACATTCATGCATCTAGAATCAACTGTTTATGTATTGTTAATGAGTATTTAACTGAAGAAAAGAATAGCAATGTCTTTTTACAAAATAATTTGATAGAAATAATGCATAAATATTATGCTAACTTACAAACTGATTAAAGAAAAAAGTTTTACTAAAATTTAAAAGTCCTTTGTGTGAACTAGATTAAATAAATTCCATATTCATTATAATAACTTTATGTATCATTTTATAATATTTCAAAATTCAGTTACAACTAGAGGCTTGGCTTGAATAGGTCTATACAGGATTTATGATCCTGAGGGGCTGGAGTGATTTTTTGGTACTTGTCTGTTATAGCTGACAATGATACGACCTACTTGGCGATATTTCTTAGTTGCTTCATGATTAATCATTGGGCATTGCTATAATAGACAAGTACCTATTTTTCTTATTCACATCAGATTTACTGTATATGGATGAATTTATTTAAAGATATTTACTGTGTATGGTAAACAGTGATGACTGCTCTCAGTTGCACTGGTGATCTCTTTCTCTATTTTCAACTTCTCTCCCCCCCCCTTTTTTGGCATTTATAACTTTTTTTAAATCATAAATGTGTATACTCCATACATTAATAAGTATTTGACGCTTATTAACTGTGGATATAGTCCTCGCACCAACAAAATACATGAATCAAAATGTACTGAGATCCTATTGTATCTTAGCTATTTAGTTACTATTAGTAAGTTATTTAGAATTTATGTATTCAGATTATTGGGTTCTTATATAATATTAATTATTTTTGCCTTAAGGATGAAAGAATTAAATGCTGTCTCTTTTATTTTTTAATAATTGGTTCACTTTTATATGTAATTAAATATGAGACAAATGTGTATGTCTGTTGAAACATCAGATTATTATCAGACTAGAAAGGTAAAGTGCCAGATTATAGAGGGAATTTTGTATTATAAATGTTTCTTTAGTGACAATTTATAATAGTTCTTATAAATGCTTTGAAGTTCTTCGATTTATATTTTCAAAAGTGTTTTTTTTTTAGTGTAGATTAGAAAAATTAAGATTTCATTAAATTTTCATTATTAGATAACAATTTACAGTTAATGAATGTGCTATATGTATATATATATGTTAGCATAAATTCAATGACGCAGAATTATTTTTTTATATAAATTTTTTTTGGTATTTTCTTTATAGATCCATTAAATTTTTCAAATTCAGTTGAAATCATTAAGAAATGGATGAAAAATATTCATAAAACATTTGCAAAATATTAAGTGCCATTAAAAAAGATTTTGAATCAAAAATTCATTTATTTTACAAAATCAATGTTTTTCAAAGTATGTTTAACAAGGAATGTTAAGTATAAAAAATATATGATTTATTAACATTTTTAAAATGAACATAACACATGAAAGAAAATGAATCCAAATTGAATTCTTTAAAAAATGCTTAGAGACATGAAGAACCATAAAAAAAAAAAAAAAATTACCAATGAGTTTACTTAAGTATTATGGAAGCATAAATACTCAAATCAATCATGAAATAAAATTATAGCTATAACCTACTGATAATTTTTTTTTTCCCATTAAAATTTCATTTCTTGTTTTTAACTGAACTATACACTTAATAAATTTTCATTTATGTTGCTAAAGAAGTTTCATTCTTGATTAACTACTTTTATAACATGTAATTTTTCTGAGAATGTAAATTTTTAGATTATCATAACTTATTTGTAATTTTGATAAACTGTTGTTTTTTAGGTCGCTTGTTTGCTGTTCAAACAGGATTGAAAATCAATGATAAATCTCCTGAAAATTCCGCTTTCTTTATAAAGCTGATGGACTGGCTAGAAAGTGTGAGTACATTTCCTGCATTACAATAATCAGCAATAAGCATTAATGAAAGAATAATTGTGGAATATAACAAACATTAAAAATTTATTTAAAAGAGAAAATAAGATTTTACTCTGTCATGCCTAAAAAAACCTATTTATTTTATAATGTATTAATTTGTTATACAAGTATTGAAATATGCAAGTTATGGAGAATACATTTTTTGTATTGTTTAATTTTTTTAAGGTGAAAAAAGCAAATCGAGAGGATGAAACAATTTCAAATGAAGTTGTTGCTCAAGCTCATATTGAAAATTACGCTTTAAAATTGTTCTTATGGGCTGATAATGAAGACAGATTAGGAAGATTCAATAAGTAAGTTATCATAATTAATATTTTGAATTAAAAATCTTATTTTCATGAATAGCTTTCACTTATTTATTCCCATTCTTGAGAAATTACTTTTTTTAAAAAAAAATAGAGATATAAAAAACAGTAAAATAAGGACATCTATATTTTTAATGATTTTTTAAAAAGTATTTGAGATTGTGTTTTGTTTATTATTGATAAAAAATATCTTAAACTATCGTTATTTAAAAGTTAGAATGATTTTGTAGTATCATTTGTTCATAATGATATTTCATTTCAAAATATAAAATTGTCATTAACTAATCCTTCTTATTTTATAATAAGATTATAATGCAACACATTATCATGTCAGGTATGCAAATTTTTATCAAGATTATATTCATAAGGATTCAAGATTATATTATTAAGGCTGTATCCACGTAAAAAAGTGAACATAAACTTGGCATTTTTTTTTTTTTATAGAAAAAGATGCTTCATTATTACTATTACATTCTAACTTGGGTATAAAGGATTGATAAGACCAAACTAATGAAATTTGCTGTATGAGGGAATCAATAAAGAATTAGAATCTATTTATTTCAGAATTAGAAAATTTGATGATTAAAATGCTTTCAGTATGATCTCGAATACTTAACTAATTGATATGATATAATTAATTTCATTGTTTAATGCATTTTAATTGAATTGATTAAAGAAAATCGATAATTTTTTTTTTAATTCCAAATGATTTATATTTTTGAAAATATGTAAAAAAAAATTATATAAGTGTAAAAACTGTCATTTTCTAAAAAATTTCTATATCTCTGCAGAAATGTAGTCAAGTCTTTTTATACTGCTGGTTTTATATATGATATAGTGAATACTTTTGGTGATCCAAGTGAAGAGGTAAATATTAATGCATTACATAATTAAATGAAATATATTTCTCATTTATTTGCATTGTTTGGTATAAAAACTATAATATGAACTTCAGCCAACATAATTATCATTTGTGACTAATTTTCCTTATGTATAAAATTAGCATTTTAATAGTTCTAAAAATTATAATTGATCTATAGATACATTTTTTTAACTTTTTGAAAACAAAACAGCATATAGTAAATTTATTTTTATGCCATCCCTTATTGGAACGCAATTTTAAATAAGTCCCCCCCCCTTCGGATAGAATTTTCATCATGAAATAGTTCTTAAATAATAGCAAATACTTAAATGATGTAGAGTTTAAAATTTATCTTTTTTTGCCTTTCATATTAATATAAATGTGCAAGTTTTTTTAATACATGAATACTGGATCAAGAAAAAAATGAAAAAAGAATTGTTACTTAAAGCATGTTGATGAATGTTGTATTTGAATCATGATTCTCCCAATTAATATACATAAAAGTTTTTAATCTAGAGATAAATTTTTGAACAGTTTTAAATTTAATATAATGTATAAGATACTAAAAACTAATTATCAAAACATACTTAAACAAAAATGCATCTAAAATCATGGAAAGTTGGAGCAGATTTACAATAACACAATTATGAACAATATGAAATTTTAATTCTTTTCAACTTTGCATACTTATAGAGAACGAACTTTTCATGTAATGCAATTATATATATACATTTAAAAATAAATTTATTTTTGAATTTTAAATAAAATGGAATTGAATTGTCTTTAATATTTAAAATGTTTAGCTTTAATTCTTAAAAAGTTATACAATATATACAGTATTTAAAAAAATAACCTTTATATTTTAGTACAATTCCTTTTTCTTGATAAGCTAACAAGTACTTGGTTCATGTTTTATTATTACTTTGTGCCAACATACTATAGTCTCTATTATCATTTATAGCAGGGATGACCAACCCGCAAGTCATTGTTGTGAGACTCGTTTTCTCGCAATGGCACAAGAGCAGGATTTGGCTCTTGAACCATAAACTTACATTCACTTTCTATACAGTGGTCACAGTAGTGCTACATCCTAATAAACTTGATCTATAGGTTACATTCAACTTTACTTTAATTACCATGGTAGACAGATGAAATCCACCAGTAAGCCATATTTATTCTCGAATAATGCAAAGAAGCATAAACAGAAGCAAAGTGCATCATCTAGTCTTTTATTTAAAGATACCTCTCACTAAACAGTATAGTCGAGATAAGGTTTTGAATTTTCTTTTATTTATAATTGATAATGTTAATTTAGAGAAAAATAATAATTTTATTATTTGTATCAAACTGGTTTTTTAAATTATTTTGCATGAACAAAAGTTTCGAGTTAAGATTATTCTGTACTCTTTATTTAATTTACCTCTACATTCTATGTGACAATATGAACCATAATTTAAAATTTTCATTTTACATAAATAATCCACCATAAATTGTTCATATATTTCATCACTATAGGAATATCTCATAACATTAACTCAACTACGTCACAATTTTTCTTCTGTGTTCTTGTTCAGAAACAAGTACAAAATTAAGCTCATTTTAACAAACACACTAGGAGCCTTGTCTGAGTGGGTGATACACATTATAACCTAATCAGCAAATCTACTGAAGAGTGCAGAGTATGGATTACTAGATGCAGCATGGGTATGTGATGTGTGGATTGTGCAAGCAAGCAGCAACTAATCTGTCAGTGGAAAGCTTAACATATTCAGCCTAGAAGCAAGTGGATCCAGACAGACAACTCATAATCTTTTGTTCTCTTATAATTTAGCATAAGCATTGTGACTGAAGTATATTTTTTTAAAATTACATTTCATACAAATGCAAACAGGTAAAATAAAGCTCATAAATTTGGTAAAATTCAATTAAAGAATTTTCCATATCAGTACAAAGAAAAGAAAAATTGTAAATGGAATAGACAATACGTTGAACAATGGGAAGAGAGTTACTTTTGTATTATTCAAATAAATGTGTTTAATTTGTTGAGGAACTGCCTGTATTTAAAGAATACATTGTGAAAAGACATTATGAAACAAAACATAGTGGGTTATATGTTATTGGAGAAAGAAGTAAAGCAATTAAAAAGTTGATAGAATTTTATATCATAATTAAAAGCTCTACAAAGAATGTTTCATTCAATATTAAAACATCTATCAAGTATTGTGAAGGTGAGTTTGTAAAAAAATGTTTCGAAGCTGTTGCAGGTCGTATGCCTGACAAAAATAAATTACTTATTATAACCAGTTTATCTAGGCAGATGGTATGTCACTGGGTGATTTACTCTCGCTTATCGCATCGGAATCTAAAATATATCTGCTCTATTTCTTGAATTTTGAAAAACATTTTAATTACAGAATAGCCTAAAATTGAAAGTAATTAACTTTTCTCAACTTAGATGAGGGTGTAAATTTAACTTGCATTAAATAGGAATTTCTAAAACCATGCAGTAGTCCTAGAGCCAACTTAAATTTAGTATCTTGTCAATGCTTTTGGTGTCCAATTAGGAAGAAGGAATTGACATTCACTCATCTTGATATTACATTCTGAGATATGCATGTAATGAATAGTGAACATACTTGACCAATTATCAAGAGGCACCAAAAAAAAAAAGGAACGAACCACAATATATTGGGAATTTCTTTTATTTGAAGAATGTTCTTGATTTCTCTGGTGAAGCTGAGGAGAATTAGTCACTTCCCAGAACTCAAGAGATGAAATTAGTTTTCATTGGGAGAATTTGGATTTTCTTTAAATGTACCAAAATTAAACAGAAGGCAATTACTCAAATTCATCATATTTATACAATGCATTTCCAAAGTGGGCAATGAAGTCTTTTGGGTTGGACAGACCAGTTTTACACTATGGATGGTACATTCACTAGGTTTTTTAAACAATGCTACTGATTTTCTATTCAGTTTATGGTTACTCCAAGTTTAACAGATTACATTTCTTTGAACAGCAAACTGAAGGAAACAGGAAATTGTACTTCAGAGAAATTAAAAACCTGTACATTGAAACTTGTAATTCTTTGAATCTTATAACTATGATTAATTAAGTTTTACATTCCGATTACTACTTAACCTCATTCAAATTTATTTCTTTTTAGAATAAATTTAATGTAATTTTTAAAATTTTTGAAGGTGTTTGATTTCTCTTTTTTAGTTTTGATGCAGCATTAAATATATTTTTAAAAATATAAATATTTGGAATAGCATGCAACAGTTCATTCTCTAATAATAAGGTGAGCAATCATCTTCCTTTCACAGGTTCTGTCCTTCCTTGAAAAATGTCCTCAATATTTTAAAATTAATCTCTCTCTTCAGAAATACCACACCTGACTGTTATGCAAGTGTTGAATACCAAAAACTTTTAGGATATTCAAAAGTTAGATAGATGGCTCATTTTAACACCTGCTATAGAGTGTGTTTTACAATTATTTGAGCCTTGCCATTCATATTTTTTTAAGTTTAGACAAGTGTCCAAAACTTCTGGAATCTTTTTTCAATTATGAATTGTCGGAGATATTAATGTATTTTATACATATAATCAGGCATCTATTTTCTACCAAACGATTCAAATGATTGATGATGAACATATTTCAGCTACAGAAGTCTTATTTTGAACAATTTTTTGTCCTTCAATATAAATCACGATTTGAAGAAAAATTTATTCCTTTAATAATAAAAAGAAAATAGTCAAGCTTAGAGGAATTAAATCCGAGCATAATGGAGAAGTGTACCAAAGATATGCAGAATTTTTATCAAACATCTTTCCAATATGTCGAATAATGGTATGAAACAAATATCACAGGAATTACAGCTTTCAATTGAGTTTTTTTTTTTTTTTTATGTGATTGCAAGTAAATTAGGCAGTTATTGAAAATTGTGTTGAGTTTTTATTGAAAGAAATGTTTGATATCAAAATCAATGACAATTGTTTGAAGAAATTAGAACAATGGGAAACTCAATATGTTGAAATTGATAAAAGATGGTTGGAAATATTTAACCATTTCAAAAATAAACACATTCTATAAGATAATTCAGTTATTCTTGTTGAATTTATGTTGTGTTGCCCTGGAACTAATGTAGCAGGTGAAATAAATGATTTTTGGACAAGTGAGAAATCGAGATTGAATGTTGATACTCTAGCTGCAGCACTTACCGTAAAATTCAATTTGGAGGACATTTTTTCCGAAATAACCAATATATTAGAAATGATATTGACAAAAAATATTCATTTAATGAAATTAAAAGGGATATAAGCATAATTAGTGTTTTGTTTTTCTTAATAAATAAAATACTTATTTTCCTTAAATTTTTTCATTCTTCTTTTCTCTGTGAAAAAATTGGTCACCCTAATAAACATGCAAGATTGAAAATAAAAATTTCAATAAATGTCCATAATTTTGGTCAGAACTATACAGTAATTTTTGCAATGTTTCATGCTATTTAAGTACTATAATTTTGTTGCAAATAGTTATATTAATCAGAACAAAATAATGAATAATTTTAAAAAATTCTTATAGGTTTTACACCACAGAAAATATGCAAAATGGAAATCCACCTACATTCACAATTGTTTGAAAAATGGCATCACTCCTGTTCCTGGCCCAATGGCTTTGGAAGGAGAAAAAGGTATACAACTTATTTATGGTAGTGATTGGAGAAATGTAATGTTAATTTTTTTTTGTTCTAACTTTACAATTAAGTATTTATTCTTTAGTAAAAGATTTTAATATTCTTTATTATTAAAAATAGTTCAAAATTTATCAGGCATTTAATTTTTGCAGTAAATTCTATGCATAGATTTTGGATAAGACTTAAATGCAACTTTATATAATTGAAAATGATTAAAATGTGCATAAAAGTTCATCAATCAAAGTAATTTTTATGCTCTGTTACCATTTATATTCATTTTTATCCTTAATTTAAGAAAACAATTGCATGTAAAAATATTAGCATTTTATGTTTAGAAAGTAAATCTTAAAAATGTATTTTCAATGCAATTTTATATTCTTTATATTTAAATGTTTATGTATTGTTTCTGTTTGAGGTAAAAAAAAAAAAATTTAAAAAAATTAAATTTCAGTTTAGAGAATTGTCTTCATATTACATGAAAATATGTAAAACACTATAATTGTATAACTCAAATATATATATATAATGTTTTAATGCTAAGAAAAATTACAAATAATTATATAGAATGAGAAGGGTGAATTTAATGGGATTTTTATGTGTACTTAAAATAGAAATAATTCTCCTATACTTTGTATAAATAATTCAGTTTTCTTTGTCAATTTATAAAAATGTACATGTAATACAATATTTAACTTAATTTATTGGAATAGATGAGGAAGATGAGCTAGCAAATCTCCTGGCTGAATCCGAAATAAAGCCTATGAATGATCCTCCTCCTCAGCAACCTCCTGCACCTTACCCAACTGCAGGTTTATTCACTTTGCCTCAAATACCAAATTCGCAACATGAAGCTTTCAATTTACCTGTGCCTGGAGCTCAAGCTCCACCATCTACTCCTAATGGAAGTAATCAAATATCGCCAACTACATCCTGTAACAATGTATGTCCTGAACAAGGTAATCAAGGTATGTAAAAATATTTGTCTGAAAATTTATTCACAAATGGTTAAATACAGAACTAGATGGGGGAAAAAATTTAGACAATTACTCCTTCCCACCTAATAATATAAAGTTAGAGTAATAAATTTTACATTTGTGTGTGTATATCAATTATCTTTTGTTTTATATTCTACTTCTTCCTTTCTTTCATGAACTATGCATCAAAACTTGTATTTAGAATTATTTTGAAGCAACATCCAAGTAAAAATACTAGTTACATATAGTATGTAATATTCCATTTAATGCCATCTTTGCTAAATGTTAAAGAATAGAAATTGAACTTCGAACCTTTTTTCATTTTGAATAAGTGTTTTAATATTTATTGACTTCACTGAGCTATAAGGAACAGAGCTTATTTTATTCTACTAATCTAATCTATTTTTTTTCTGGTTTAAAATGTAAACCATATTTTTTCTTCTACACTGTAATGCTGAAGTGAAAAATTAGAGAAATTTTAGACACAATGAAATGGACAGATGTATCTAACATATAACAAAATTTTTCTGAATTTAAATTGGACTTTCTAGCTATAGGCCCAATATACAGTGACTAGATACAGCTTCAAGAAAAACAAGCACACAAACAAGGGCCATTTTTATAAAATAGTAATTTATAATATATTTACAATGATTCAATAAATGAATGAAATTCATTCTATTTTAAATGTATAGTATGTTAGAAAAACCAAAAAATTCTTGCATTATTATTAAAATATGAACTACTTCAAAGATTCATTTTTATTTCAGGTGACTTAATATTGAGACCTGAAGATTATCATAAAGCCCAGAAATATTGTAAGTGGGCTGGTAGTGCACTGCAATATGAAGATGCACCAACTGCAATTGAAAATCTACAGAAAGCCCTGAGATTATTAACTACTGGTCAAGATTCATAAGATATTTTAAAGAACATTATTTTGCAGAAATATTTTAAAGCTATATTTAAAGTATTCTTATTAAAGTTATATATATTTTGCTTCGCTTAATTAGTTGCTTAATTTGAATATATTCACTTCAAAGGCACAAAGAATTTGGAAAACAAATTAGAAAACTTTATTCAACAAAAAGACTAGTGCATAACATAACATATATGAACCAATAATTTTGTGTATAATAATATAATGAATTCAACTTGAATTTTTCTTCACACTAATAAAAAATACTATGATGAAATACTTAGTTATTGTGATAGCTGATGTTTTCACAAGCTTGTATATAAATACATTACATGAAGTTCTGCAAAAATTAATCAAATAGTCCTAAAAGAAAAGGGAAAAACATCTTTAGAAATCAACTTTTCATAAAAAGATTAAATTATAAAAATTAAGGAAAATATTTACCGAAACCCATATCTTCATCTGATTCTTCACTCTCTTCTTTCTTTTCTTCCTTCTTTGGCTCTGAAAGATGAATATTAAATCTAAATTTAATAGCAGCATATTCAAAATAAACTTATAAACTCTTTCTGTATTTTAATAGAAAGTTATTCCTTAGTAGATATTCATACAGATAATTTCTAATTTAGATTTATTAAGTTATGCTTATAATAGAGAATTTCTGTAGAAAAGTAAATGTGGGCGAGTGAAACTATTCATATCAGGCTAATCAAATAATTTTATTCTCAATATATATATATATAATCAAAAAAATTCAAATAAATGAAAATTTGTTAAACATATAACAATGTCACTCACAACATTTTGAAAGTTAATGCCAAGTGAATTAGTTAAGCATGCTTTCCTACAAAGATAGGTAGGGGGTTTAAAGCTCATTTGAAGTTTTATTTTTTTAAAGAGAAAGCTTACATTTTTTTAGGAATGGGAAAATAAATACATTGGTAATATAATTTAACTTTAACTTCATTGTTGGTAAGAATAATTGTAGTATTTTATTTTCCTTTTTTAATCATGACATCATCCTTGAATATGCATATGATAAATAGTTAAATTTAATGCAATAGGATGAATTTTTTTTTTAAATTTACAGCATAAAACACTAGATAAATAACACTTTAAGTGAAGTTATATAGTATGAGTTTTTTATACGAAGGGCATTCAATAAGTCCTTAGAAAATCCAAGAGATGGCGCTCATAGCATTGAAAATGGTTTGTTTTTAGTGAGTATCTTGACTCGCTACACAGCTGTCTTAAGTCTCAGTTATTTCCACATGAAGTTCATGGCCCATCTGCTGTGTTTTCAATTGGATAAATGAGCTTAAATGTAACTCTACAGCCACAAAAGTGATTACTCTTGAAATGATTGACAAAATCCATGATATGGTTTGGAGTGATTAATGAATCACAATATGCAAAACAGTTAATGCCACTGCATATCAGAAGGTATAGTTTTCAATTTTATACTAAAAATTTAGTCTGAAAAAATCTTGACAAGATGGTTTGGTTTTATTAATGTCGCATTGGAAGCAACACGAGGGCTTTTGGCGATGGAACTCAAAATTTTGAACCTCAGTCATATGACAAGGACAACACTCAAGCTGGGCACCAATTTTTCAAACTTCCATGCCAATGGGAAGATTTTGGTCCCTAACAGATTTAACGTGCATCAGCCACAGTGGGTCTTTAGTAGCATCAAGGCTTGAATCTGCGATGTCACAAAAACAACCAGCCGTGAGTCTGCAGCCACCTCAGCAATTTTATATCATGAGCAGAAATGAAGAAACCTTGATTGTTAATTTGGATGATGTGTTGCAGATATAACACCATCCCACAAATCTAGTAATGAGGAATCGGGAATTTATATTCGATATATACCACGTCTTACGTGGTTTATTTTTGTGATTGGATACCGATTCTTAACTGTCAAGTTGACTGTATTCAATGCAGCTTCCTGATGTATATAATGGATGAATTGGACCTCAAATGAGGCTGATTATAATCCCTGTGATATTCTTGTTTTGATTATATGAAGTTGGATGTTTGTTTGTTACTCTGCTGGTAACGTGACAAGTTTGTTCGTGTTTGTCTTCATTTTAAAATGTAAATAAAACTGTGTTTTTAAATATTAGTGTCTGTCACTCTGTTTTATGTTAGTTGTGGCTTTATATATCTTTATAATCTAGAGCCAACTCAGGTTTGTCAGGCGAGATGGATACCATGTTTGCTTTCAATGGAATATAAACGCAATAATGTGGTCAATTCAGAGGCTGATTTGTTGTTTATTTGTCGCAATCCTGCAGAGGATTTTTTAAGGTGAACCGGCTCTGAAGAAAGGCAAGGTGATAGCCATGTTTTTTTGGGATGTACGCACAACTGTCTAAACTGATTACTTGGGAAAAGGAAAAAGAATAACTGGAGAATATTATGCATCAGTTAAGTGAAGAAATCAAGAAAAACTTCCTCTTTGAAAATGATCTTTCATCAAGACAATGCATGGGTGCACACCTGTGCAATTTTGATGGCCAAAAAATCATGGAATTTGAGTTCAAATTATTTTAACATCACCTATTTGGCACCCCATGACCTTTTCTTTAATTTTCAAATTTAAAAAAAATGGCTCAGCAGACATCAGTTCACGTCAAACGAAGAAGTCATCGCCCAAACAGATGACCTTCCAAAAATCTTACTTTTTTGAAGGTCAAGGACTTTCCAAAGTTTTATTTTTGAGGACCTTCCAAAAATCTTACTTTTCAGATGGTCTTTAAAAGTTGGAGAAATGCTTGAAAATGAATATTAAGCTAAAAGGAGATTATGCTAAGGAATGAAAAAATCTACCAAAAATAATTTGTTTTTCTATCGATATATATTGATTGACCATCATATAATTCTTACAAAGTCACAAGTCTGTTCCAACATAATTTATCTTTTTTGAAATTTAATTGAAAATTCAATGTTGAACATATAATGATACAATGATGAAATATTACAGTTTTAAGTTTAGTTATTAACATCGCACTAGAAGCAACACGAAGGTTATTTGGCGACGGACCTCGGTCAAGTGATGAAGACGACACCTGAGCTGGTACCCCCTCCTAACTTCCACACCACACCACACCAACGGGAGGACTTTGTGAATTTCAAAAGAGATTTAACGTGCATCAGCCCTGGCTACACAATGGGTCTTTAGCAGCCAAGGTTGAAACCCACGACAGAACGAAAACTGCCAGTAACGAATCTGAAACCATGACCACTGGACTACAACGGCCATGAAATATTACAGTGTACCAATGAAAACTGACATATTTATTACATTGAACTGAGGTTAAAGCAATTCATAATTAATATTTAAATGAAATTTGTTTTATCATATTTATCATGTCACTATACTGATATTTAATAGGTTATTCAAGTATTTTAAAAGTAATTTATTATTGTCTCTAAAAATACGAGATAATAAGATGCTTTTAAATGAACTTTAAAATTTTTTTTATATTTAAATGTTTATAAAAGAGAAACTATATATAAATTTTTCCCAAATTTTGTAACAAAGTTGAATGTTAATCCAACTATCTGTCTTTGTAAAGATATTAATAAATTATTCATTAATTAACATTTTTTATAAAGAAAATAATTTGCCAAATATATCCTAAAACATTTCACCGAATGAAACATTTATATAGTTCAGTAATTATAAGTAGGACATAAGCTAAAAAAATTACAATTTCATCCCGAATTTTAAATTTGGTATATAAACCTGAATTACCATCATAAAATTTATTTTTCAAAAACAATGCAGTGTTTCTGAAATGGGGGGGGACTACAAAATTAAGAGTAATGTTCCTAATGATGCATTAAAAAAAATCTCGATTCCTTCAAGAGAAAGAAGTCATTTTAACATTACCTTCCTTTGCTGCAGGAGCATCTCCTCCAGAAGCAGGAGCTCCAGCTGTAACGCCAGGAGTGCCACCTCCCCCTCCTACTCCAGCACCCACATTGGTTATCAACTGCTTCAAATCAACTCCTTCTAAGGCTTTGGCAAATAAAGCTAAAGAGGGATTTTTTATAAAAAAAAAAAACTTCTAGAGAAAATAAATTTTATAAATAATTCCAGATCACAGTTACGAACTACAAGATGAAAGATGTGCTTTGATTATAATGAAAGAGAAACTTGACTACTTAAAATAATATTTCCCTGAAAATTCAACATACTTATAAACATTAAAAAACACATTTCCATTTATAGAAACTAACAAATAAAAAAATGAAGTATTCTACATCAGATTAATCTATTTTTGGGAAAATGTGAAAAACACCCGTTGACCATATTCGCCAAACCAGAAATATTCTGCTACATGACAATTGGATAGGCATGATTTGATTGGAAATTATTGGAATAAATTTTACTGGAATTGTGCCAACTTTCATGGTCGATCAGATTTTATACAAGTTTTACAGAACTTTCCTCTTAAAAAAGTCTTTGGAAAAAAAAAAGAAAACAAATGAGATGAATTTTCTTATTAAAAAAATTAACAGGATCAAGCTTTCTGAAGTAAAATATCAACTTCATATAAATTTTAAATGGGATATAAAAATGAAAAAATACAGTAATGAAAAAAAAAAAAAAAATTATACTCAAATTTTGTTGTTTATGAACAACTTTTTTTAAATAAAATATTTTAAGGAATGTTAATTATATCCAAGGATAGCTAATTTTTTGAAAGAAGACAGGCATAAAAAAAAATTTCAGAAGGTTTTTAAATCCATTACCTAATTCCTGTAACAAATATACAAATGATAAAATTTACAAAACACCAAAATTATGTTCATGGTTGACATTTTAAAATTTATCTTTCACATTATACTTTAATGTTATATGATATGTGAATAAATAATTCCAGCTTAATTTAATTAGTAAATTCCAGATTAATTCAATAAATATTTTAGATGATTATCTTTTTAAGCATCAATTAAATATGTATAACCACCACCAGTTACCCAAGATAAACATTATATACAAACCTATTTCCAATACTTAAAAGGGATACATTCTGGATTGTTCAGCATTTTGGATAAAGGATTGGGACTATGGGGAAAATTTATGAAAAAATGCATGTTAGTTACTTTCAAAGGTTAAATTGAGGAAACTGATTTTTTAAAAATTAATACAATCATATTAGACAACTTTACAGTACATACAATTAATATTCAGAAATTCTAAATTTTTATTCAAAAATATATAATTTATTTCTACCATTGCAAATGATACTTATCCCTGTGTTGCTAATAATACCAATACTAAAATGAAACATTTGGTTATATATTTTACAGTATTATTAAATATCAAGACTTACTGGGCCAATATGGTTCCACTTCAACTCCAGCAGCTTTCAAAATAGTGTTTATTTTTTCAGCCTGAAAAATAAATTTTTATAAAATACTTTTGCAGATTTCATAATATTTTTAACATAATTCTACAAATATATTAATTTTTTTTTATTAGTGTAACGCAAATAATTGCCAAACATGTCACTTGTAATTGAAAATAAATCTGATTTATCTGTAGTTTATTCTATTATCTTAAAAAGGGCAGGGTGAATATGATGAAAAAGAATGGAATGAAATTACAAAGATAGATTGCAACCGATTTCATTTGCATATTATTAAAAAATACTAAATGATTGATTAACTGAACATATTTAAAAAAAAAAAGCCAATTTGATAAATACACATACATAAATAAAAATTTAAAACATTTAGAAAAGAATACAAATGATTAAATTAACATTTCAAAAGTATTTAAGTATACTAGGTGGACCAAGAACAACTTTTACAGCTAAAATACTGCTCAGGTTCAACAGAACAAAGTTCAAAATTACAAGATCTTTTTATAACCTAGACTAAAACTAATTCAAACATACTGTGCATTTATGTTCCATAGGTAAATAGCTTAGAAAGGTCCTTACAAAATAGAATACTTGTTTAGAAGGCAAGAAAGAAATACATTCTTCAAAATACAGATTTGGAAGAATTTGCCAAAGGAGAGCCAAGACAGAGTCCTACCTCTTTCAAATCTTTTAAAGTTCATAATTGATAAAAATTCCATTATTATTATAATTTTTTTTTTTCTTCATTTTAAAGAAAAATGAGAGCAATTTAAACCTTTGACCCAAATAAGTAAAATATTAAAATCGAAATAAAAACCATTTTTTAAATTTCAATTAAAACTAAAAAACAGTTGATTTTACTATAATAATTTCATATTACGAAGGAAATATATTGCTGATATTTTTTTTTCATCATAAGGCACTTCTTTTAATGTTTTTTCATCTTTTAATGAGATATTAAAGTAAACAGTAGATGTTTTGTTTCAGAATTAAGACTGGCATTTGACTAATTGAAAAGTATGGATTATTTTAAAGTTGACTATAACAAGTAGATTTTGGAAAAATTGAACCGTGTAAAATAATCACACAGTTGTAACCTTATTGATCCCTTTTTAAAGGTTGCAAAATTCACGAGTTATTTCCATACAGAACAAATAGAAAAAATAGTTCATTTTATTATTAATAACCCAAGTTCCAATATATAAGTAAACACACACTCATGTTCAAAATTATCTTTACTTGCATAAAATCGCAGATTTCTACGAAACTGCAAAATATTTCATGAAATTACATGGGATGATACATACAGCACATTAGCTTCAGGTAAAAATTAAAAAACACTGAACATATTAAACTATCGCATGAAACAAAAATGACAATATGTGACAAGGAGAGGTCAGAAAAGGAATAACTTAGGGAAAAAAATAAATAAAGCTTATGAATTTAATTTGGAATGTGATTGCCTGACTTGTACATAAATATCAGGAGATTTAATCCTGGCAACAACATTGTTAACCACAGTTCAGGGAATAAAGTTCCATCCCTTTAGGAATGCAGTCTTCAGGACATTTATATCTCCAAGAAGAGAACATCTCTGTGGAACAGTTTTTCCAAGATTGTTCCTTAAATTCTCTATCAGGTTCTAACTAGAAAATTTTCTGGCCACAGTATTAGCCTAATGGCTTCCCTTTCAAGCAATTCTTCAATGAGAATTTACTTGATGTGAAAAAGCATTATCATTGATAAGCAAAAACTCAGATGCATATGCCCCTTTGTTGAAAACAAGTAAGGCTTCCAATCGGGAATAGCATGTCCCTAGGAGATTGGCAATGAAACTTGGTGACTTCCTAGATAGGTAGCCAAACATGTGTGACTTAAACATTGAGTATGCTTAGGGTTTCCATGACCTAAATCACCATTTATCACTCCCAAAAGTCGCCAATCACCTAGGGGACATCCTATTTCCGATTTGAAGCCAAATAAGGGCATACAACCATTAATTGTTATTCCTCCACATACCATCACATTTGTACTACCGATATTGTCGCAAGAGTTTGCCTTTCCACTTTATCCAGATGTAAAACTTTTGGAATTAGATATAAAACTAAACTTCGTTTCATAAGTAAAGATAACATTTGTCCTTTGCATAAGTTGACCAGATGTCACGCTTTTTAACAATTTATCCCGCATCATATTAAGAAAGTACCAATTTTTATAAAGAATGCACGACAAGCAAGGGAACGGCTTGAGAACAGGAACGAAATATATGGTTTTCAGCATCCAAGTAGCTATTTCACCAAGATATGAGCTTTATATTATTTTTTAAAATTTTATAATGTTAAACTTTAATGATTAAAATAATTGCCGAGAACTGCTTATCAAAGTTTGCTTCGATCAATTCCTAGAATATGACCACCATTGTTTGGACTTGATGAACAGTGGCATTTTTTGGCATTGGCAGTGACAAAAACATTTTATAGCTGTAAAATGAAGACAGAACACTTTGTACACTTCCACAGATTTTATTCTTATGGCGACATGTTTTGCTAGCAATCTAACATCATTTGGAACATTGTTGCAAAAGGATTACATCTTATACAAAAATTGGAAACAGAGGGGAATTTTAAAGAGGAGAAGGGTCAGGGTGTAAGGAGTTTGTTGGTTGTCCACGAAGTGACGCCATCGCATATTCAATTTCATAACTGTCTACACGTCGTACTATGAGCTAGTTAAACCAGTGATGTCAACAAATTAGCTATTCAGATGATTTCGGTAAGTAATTTATTTGAATACCAAAAGTAGGTATTTTTTAGGTAACAAATTTTTTATAATCAAGAACCCCCACCACGTTTATGGTGTCCCACTTTTCAAAGGTTAAAATCTGGTCACCTTACCCTTGCACCAACAACAGAAATCCCTGTTTTACTGTGAAGACGATAAAACACCAACTTTTGGATTTCTGGCATAAAAGCATTTTCCAATATGCCTTTTGTATACAGTTTATCATGATACAAAGCAGTTGCAAGCTCTGAAATTAACTGCCAAGTAGAAGATTGCCTGTTGTGACAGGCAGTAATGCCACCAATTGTAAGCAATTGTAACATGTTTACAGCCTTGTACAGACATCTATATAACAGATCTAGAGTTTTGAAATTGTTTCCAAAATTCTGAGACTATCTTGAAATATTCACACATCTTGCAGCTTCCAAGGTCGTCAGCCCTGTTTCTAAACTGATGATTCATGAAATCACAAATTCTTCGAAATACTTTGGAGTCAAAACATACCATTTTAAGTCTAGACACAGAAATGAAATGTTATATTGCAGAAATTCATTCAGCAATACATTTTGCACAAAATGCTCGATTCACTGTCAGATGACAAAACACCAAGATTTGCATATTTGAAACTGATAACTGTTTGATTGGATAATGTCAAAAAGGCTTGTCTTTCACATATTTCCTGCAGAAATGGATTTAATTCATGACATAAAAATGTCTTCCTCTTTCTTCTGACAATTTTTTTTTCAACATCCATGTAAACTTTCTCAATTCTTAAAAAAGTTAAGTTATAATATGATCGATCCTGTGATAAAAATTTATTTTCATTGACATTCATTTCAAGAATTAGATTACTATGATATTTTTATTAAATACTACATATATATATTCACTCATGATCAGAATTATTTTTACACACCCAAAAACAATCATAATACCCAAACAATGTAACCCATTTCTACAGAGAATGTATGAAAGATGAGACGGGGTGTAGGTAATCAAATTTTTTCAAAAGTATTTTATAACGAACAAAACTGTTTTAAGCTTTCATCATTACTCATTTGAATACGTTTTCCTGCATTTTACATCGCAATTTCTTTATACTACCACCGTAAGAACACCTTTTCTATTCTTGAATATGCAGACGATAAATGCGCTTTATATATATTTGCATGGAATGTAAATAGAACATTAAACAGCAAAATACACAGATAAACCTTTTTCAGGATCTGGAATTAAAGGAGCAAAAATACCAGGATATTTTGGAATACTATTCGATAGAAAGTATTCCAAAATATACTGATATATAAGATAAGAAATTATAGAAAATTGGCTTACAGTAATAGCAATATCGTCATCCTGAAGAATAAGTGCAGAATATACACAAGCAAATTCGTCTGAAGAAAGCATTTTTACTTCAAAAAGGAATAGTGGAAAATGTGCAAGGCAAGAAATCACAGAAACGCCCAGCACTCCTTTCTACAAGCCGGTTAAATTATAAGCGAAAAACAATGGGCCCTAATGTGGATGGATGACAAAAATAATTCTTACAACTACACTCTTACTCTTCCTTGCCAAAACAGTACAGTAACTGCCAAAAGTCTTGATGTTAATGATGGGGCATTAAACTTCCTTAAATTGTTGGCTGGATAGTAGAGTTGCCTTTTTTGTAAAACCGCATAATTTTTCATTCAAATAAAGTTAGATATAAAATATACTCTATCTTGTAAAAAAGAAATTTTAAAATTTCGTAAACAGTTTTATAAAATTTTAAAAAAACCTCGCCCGTACTGAGTTAGCGCATAGAGATATCAACTTTCCTAATGTACATTCTATCACATCACAATAAAATGGGAGGAATGATTTGGGAAGAGAGAGAGGTACAGAGTCGTACGCTCTTTTTTTTTTTGTTGATAAATTTCCTGTCCGCCAGCGGTGCCGTTCTGTTGCATGTAATCAGTTTGTAACTGAATGCCGGAGGAGTTGCGTTATTTACAAGAAAATATTTTTAGTGTCTAGTCATCTCACAGTATGTGTTTATAAAAAGCATTGTAAGAGAATCAAATAAAATTCATTACAAGTACCATGTCATCTAAATATTCAATATTAGTTGCCTTTTGTTTGCCTATTTTACAATTATCTTTAAGTAGTGATTTATATAGTGATAAAGTGCTAAATTATGATTCACAGACATTTAAACAAAGAATTGGTGGAAGTAATCCGCATTTTGTGAACTTTTTTGCACCCTGGTAAGTTTTTTTTTAATTGATACTTTTAAATCAGTTTTGAATTTTTTTTCTAATAATTTCAGGTATAATAAATGTTAATATAGCTACACATTTTTACTTTTGTTGTCAAATATCTTCTTTTTATATTTAGCACTTTATTTTTGTTAAATATTAAGAAACTGTGCAAAACATAAGTATGTTTAGATGAGACTTCAAAAAAAAATTTTGAAAATATAAATGCAATTGAAGAAACTGTTTTTTGAATATTTATTTTGATTGAGAGCATTGTTTTTAGTGAAGCACTTTATTAAGAAACATAATTATGGACTTTATATTTTTTTCAGTTTTTATTGAACTAGATTGAAAATAGCAGAAATAATATTTATCTCAGACAGTTATTCTTTTAAAATTTGAGAAATTTTATTTTAAATCATTGTGTGAGTTTTATTATGAAAATTAAAGAACTGAGAAAATCAAGTAAAAAGTATTTTGCAATAGGTAGACTGTTGAGTATTCAAGATTAGAGAGAAGTATGATTCATTTGAGTATCTACATATAAGTAGTGTATGCAGAAAGTTCATAGAATCTAGACATCATGAAGAATTATTTATTTAGTTATATATGTAACATCTGAATGACCATTTTCTACAAACCAGCAAGATGATTGGACTGGAAATTATAGGTGTAAGTTTGGATTGAATTGCGCAAACTTTCTCATTTGATGAAATTTACACATGTGCCTTAAATTATTTTTTAAAAGTAAAAACATTGAAGAAAAATTGTTTAAATATTATTTAAAATTCAAAGATCAACTTTATTGACTGTTTTGATTTATATGACCTATGTGGTTAAATTTTATCCAAATCATCTCATGAAATATTTGTATTTGAGTTTTGTATTTAAAATTCCTGAAAGGTAAATTTCATATCTTTGTTTTAAAGGTTGAACTCAGACAACCTATATGACATGAAGATTGATTTAAGATTTGAAATCTTAATTTAATATTTATCTCAAAATATTTTAAATATAAGAATTTTTTTTATCATAACTTAATTGTTTTACATTAGATAATAACATTAGAAATTATTAATTTTGTAATTTTGCAAAATAATATACAAATAAAACCATCGTTTAATCTATTTCATGTGGGCTACCAGTAGTTATGTTAAGAAAATGACAAGTTATTTTTGATATTTTACTTTTCACTTTATTTTCACTGTGTATTATACTTTTCTTATGATGTCTAACTTTCAGATTGTTCTTAAATACTGCATTCAGCTCAATAATGGATACATTTTTAATGTTTCATGCAAAAAATATATACGATTATATATTTTGTGATGAAGCAATAAGTTACTACTGAGTTACTGTAATTCTGTATTTGAATGGGGGAAACATAATTAGGATTTAGTATGGGTAAAATCAAAATTATATCTTTAAGGATGCTAATTTACAATTGGGTAGCTCTGAAAAATAGAGGAATACACTTAAATGTGTTTTAATTTTTTGGCTTATCTAAGAAGTGTTGTTTACCGTATTCCATGCAATTCAACTTGACTAAAGATCTAGATCAATAATCGGCAGCTGTTGGTATATATACCTCTAGATGCTAGTGAAAGCAAATAACATATGTGATGCTTTATGCTCTTTTTATTGGAAAACTTTATTTATGGGTATAAAATTTATATATGTTTTTATAAATTATCTAGAATGTTATGTAATTTATTTACTAATACTTTTTTTAAATTCAGTTTGGTGAATTGTGCAAGCAGGAGATACGAATATATTTTTGTAAATAATTTAAAAGGCCATTTTAGCTTTTTTATATAGATTTTTAAACTTCCAAGTCTCATATTAACTCAAAAGTTAGACTTTTCATAAGTCTCTGAATTTTTTTTGTTCTTAATATTGGTGATTCATTTGTACCAATGAATTTCTTAAAATAAGGAATAATTCCTAGATTCTCTATTTTATTGTATATAATTTTCGGACTTGTATAATTGCTTGAGAAAATATTCTTTTCATTTTTCTTTATCAGATTTTATCTATATGTACTGTTTCCTGTAACTGCATTTATAAAAAAAAAAAATCTTTCATTCTGTTTTACTTTACTGAAGATTATATATGTATTAATGATTCTTATGATAGAAATTTTGTAAATTTTTTTTAATGGCATGAGAAATATTTATATTCACAATATTTTAATGAATTTAAAAAGATAACAATTTAGGATGGTACACGCAAAGATATTTGTTTTATTTAATGTCATGTAAAATGTGGTATTCAATCACATATTATTTTCCAACCACTGGTTCAGAACCTTAGTAACCTTTAGAGAATAATTTTTCTCTGTATTTTTTATTTTAAATTGCTGTATTATATTTTGTATGTCTTTTAGTGCATGTCATTTATTATTTGACATAACTGAAAGATAAAACCACAGTTTATATGAATTAGAAAATGGAACATATAAATTATATAATCTTGTAGCTTTATGCTTATATATAAAATTTTTTTGCAGGTGTGGATATTGTAAAAGATTGAAGCCAGTATGGGATGAACTTGCTGAGAAATATAATGCTGTTTCTAGTAATGAAGGACTTGTTATAGCCAAAGTAATTGGTTTTTAAACCTTATTAAAAATTACATTAATTTTAATCCAAAAAAATAAATATTTGCTTTGAAAAAACATTTATAAAGATACACATTTGCATTTCATTTTTATTTAAAACTTTTTATTAATTAATTTTCTCAGGTGTAAAAATGTCTTACACCAACATATTTAAGTCTTACACCAACATATTGTCTTGTATTTTCAATTTGGATCCTGAATTATTCACTCTTGTCACTGAATTTTTTTAACATAACATTAATTTGTACATTTTCTTTTCTTAGTGATACAGATTAATTTTCATTGACCACTTAAAGTTGAACTGTTTGAATGATCAGAAATCTTGATGGAATTTTTATGAAGTGGTTGCTATACAATAATTTTTTAGATAGTTTCACTGAACATTACTGGAATGTCTAGAAATTATAGTTTCTGTCTTTATCACTGTTGAGGAAAAGTTAGAAATGTCTTGAGTGACCTATTTTTTTATGTTAATACAAATATTTATCAATAAGCTTGTGAGGTACAGTATAAAATACTTTGCTTTAATTGATTCAGTTATAGTTTTCTGTGTATTATGGAAATTTATGATGGCTGTAATTGGCCAATTTATTTCCAAACCATAAATTGAACAAGATACAAAATGTGTTATGTATCATTTACATAGATATAATTGAATCATAAATGTACAATTTGTAAGCTAGTATTTCCATAAAAAATCAAATGCCATGTAGAATAACAGTTGGGAAGATGATGTAAATATTCATTAGAAATCCCTTTTGAATTAGTATGAACCAAAATTAGGGTAAAATATTCCTCTATCAAAATGACTTGATACATGTATCATGTGTTATTAAAATAACCCAAAAAATCTACTTCAAAATTGTGTACAAATTTAGAAGAATATCCTTTCAAAGAAGCATAAAGAGAGTATATTTGTAGTTATCAAATGTTTTATGTAATAACAATTAAGAAAACTATGAAATAAAATTAGACATGACTTTAAAACTACAGAATGAAGAGTTAACATAATGAAAATTACTATAAATTATATTTTAAGAAAGTAAAACCCTTGTATGGTATGGAAAATAATTCGTGCATAGAAAGATTGGAGAAGTTAGTTGTAAAGTGAAACTGAAAAGATAATGTAATTCTTAAGAATCAAATAAATTGCTACTGTCATATAAAATGTTTCCTAAAGGGAATCAATAAACAATATTATTTTGAAGTTTTTGATTACCTTCATAAGAATTCTTCTTGATATATCAGTTTCTGTTTTAAAAAAATTGAAGCTTTTTAAAATAAATATATCTAAATTTTTTTTTCTGTATTTTACCAATTTATTTATATCATCTTTAATGAATGTCATTGTTATTAATATATCTAATGTTGTCAAGGTGAACAAGTTATGTTGTATTCAGTTGTAAAGAAAAATGTACTTTGTTCCTGTTATTATATTCAGTCTTTACAATACAAATGAAGCTTTACATGAAAAGTTAAAAATATATAGTTTTTAAAATGAAATTTTGATTGAAGTTTTCATGCTTCCCTCTCATTTTATGTTTTCTAAGAAAATGAAGGATTTTTTGTTGTTGATAATTTTAAAAATATTCTGATTTCTTGAGGGAGGGGATCTTTTTTATATTGCTTTGACACTAAAATATATTTCAGGTTGATTGTACTGTTGAAACACCCACATGTGCTGATGAAGGAGTATCTGGATATCCATCGTAAGAAACCTTAGTTTTTACAATTTTCCAGTTAAATTTATCCCATTTAGTTTATTTAATTTGATATCTTGAATTATAAATACTTTCAGAAAATTGATTAAGTTGGCTTTTATGTCTTGAACTTTAGATTAGAAAATGAATAACAGACATTAAACTTTATATTGTAGTACTGTAATAAAAATCTGGTTTGAATTATACATTTTTGTTTTCTCTTTTATTTAAGTATTTTATCAATTACACCTTTTTGGTGGTAAATTTCAATATCCTGTTTAATTTCCTTGTCTAAATTATTAGTCATAGAATCTTGTCTTATAAATCATGAAGTTTGCCAACTGTATTCATTTAAACAATATTTGTTTGATATTATATTATTTGGTACTTCCTCATTATTTTGACCTTGGCGAGTTTTAAAATGTGCTTAGTAAAGTTGTTTTAGTGATTTAGTTTAAGGATTGTCTATTTTATTTATTTTTAATTTGAAATTCAAATTTGATCTTTTTATGCATTGTTATCAATCTGAGATGGCACTTCCCTACAATGTTACTCATATAAAGGATAAAAGACATTTACAGAGATTTCGACAGTGTCAAGGAAAGTGTAAGCAATGGCCTCTCAACCATGGTGACTTGGTGAGAAACCTGATGACTTAAAAATTCTGAATTTTTTGCAAAATCTTGACTGGGTGAAAAGTTACAGGCTTTCCCCGTCATGTCATATTTCTTTAGAGTGGCTATAAAAGGGAAAGATAAGGGGCATATGGAATCAATTTTGGAAATCAATTGGCGTAGGTTGACATCTGCCGAGGAATTATCAGTGTACATATGCCAAGAAGTTAGCTCGGAAGTGCTGTTAATGTGACGAAGTTTTGTTACCTGAATGTTGTCCTGTCCTGAGTATTTGCAAATAATGTGTGATTTACCATTATCCTTCAAGTTGGACTGATTTCCCTTGCATACACCTGCATGAGAGATTTTTGTAATATTCTATACATATACACTACATGCCCCCCCCCTCCGAAAAAATAATAATCTTACCTTAATATTTTGCTGTACCACTTTTGACTAAGTTACAGCTCGCATTTGACATGGCAATAAAATTCAATTCAATAAAATTCTGCCTTTATTGTCGTCCAAATTTCAGCAGTTTTTCACCAAGACATTGAACTGACAACAGAAGAGATGAATCACCTCATAACTACTGCCAAAGAATTATTAAGTTCAGATCTGGGATTTATGGTGGCCAATTCATATCCGAAAATGAGCCCTAATTTCTCTGAACCAATCCTAAATAATTTGTGCATGGTGGATCTTAGCATTGTCATCCTCGAATATCCAGTTGTATTGGGGAAATAAGAATCAATTGATGGGATGATCTGCCTATTAAGCACATCTGAGTAATCCAGCAACTTAATGTTTTATTGCATAACACTGCTGATCTCAGACCAGATCAATTGAAGCAATTCTAGTTCATTATACTTCTTCCATTTGCCTACACATGGTGCACTTGCATTAAGAGTCCATCATCTTGTGAGGTTCCCTTCTTTCCTGGATGTGTCCATCGTTCTGGAATAGACTGAATCTTGACTCATCAGACCACATGACATTTCTCAAGAGTTACATATTTATGCTCTTCAGGAAATTAGAGCTATTTTTTTCAAGTAATCACTGAAGGGTGTGGTTTTCTTGTGGCTCTACAGTAGTTAAGTTTTATTCCTTTAAGTTTTTGTATTATGCATGTGGAAACATTCCTATGTACATTTTTATACATTACCGTGAGTTTAACAGTTGAATATTTTATGATTTTTTTCATGTCCCTTAAGAGATCTTTAGTCCCCAGAACTTGAGAGTTTTTCAACCATATGCATTCCAAAGTACTTATGTGGCCATGGGATTGCAGCTGGCAATTTTTGTCAAGTTGTTGGTTCGAATTCTGATGCCTCTACAGACCCACCATGTTGTTGGATTGATGCACATTAAATCTGTGTTGAGACTTCAAGTCCTCTTGATAGCTTGGTGTAGAAGTTTGGAGAGGGTGACGTTAGCTCGGGCAATGTCCTCGTCAGTTAACCAAGGTTCAAAATTACAAGGTCAATAGTCATCGTGTTGCTTCTCAGTGTAGCATTACTAAACACATTGTATTACATCCATGAAGTTGTTGGTTTACTACTATTTTCCAAATTTTAATAATGTGCTGGACAATTCTGAACCCAATTCCAGTAATTTCAACAATCTTGTTAGTAATTTTTGTTGATTGATGCAGGCCAATAATTTGATTCTTTTTAAAATGCAGAAACATCTGTTCTACAATCTTGTGAAACTAGCTCACACATATTGGCAATAAAAATGATCAATTGTGCAATGCTTCAGAACTATTTAAAGGATAAATTAGCTGTAGCAACATGTAAATTGTTGTGATGCTGTGCCAATAGTGTGTTCTTATTTATTTGCATATTTTTTTTTTTTTACTTGTAGTGTATACTATCTCAATGATGTGATGTATAAGTTTCTGTAAGAAAACTTTTGCTTTTAATATAATTTTATGAGCCTTTCTGTATGATTTCAATGTGTTCAAAAATGTAATCTGTTATGTTATTTTGTTTATATTTTTAACAACAAGGAATAAAATTTATATTTATTTAAATGAAGTTTTGTTTTATGATTTAAAAATAAAAACTGACTTTTTTGGTAATACCAATGATATTATAAATTTCTGAAATTACTTTTTTGAGGAGAAAAAAAAAAAAAAAAAAAAAAGGCTTTAACAATTTGATTACAACAAAATAGAACACTTCTGAAATCTTGATTGACAAATTTGGATTTATCTTAATTTTGAAAATGAGAATTTGTTCTGTTTTATAACAATAGCAATTCTATTACAGACTTATTTACTATGAAGCTGGACAAAAGAAAGGTACAAAATATCAAGGGAAAAGAGATTTAGTTGGACTTGAAGATTTTATATCCAATTATCTTGGAGAGAAAAAGAGGGATGTATGTCTAAATCTATTTCATACTTTTAACTTGTTTCTGATTTTGTTGTAGATGTTTTGATTTATATTTTTGTCTAGATTTGATTAAATAATTAAAAACTCAAAGGTAAAATAGATGAACAATATCAGAAATTTATTTTTAAATAAAGCCTTTTGTTGTTATATTACTAAGGAAAAAACTATCAAAATGTATTTAAAACTTTGCCTGATAAATTCAGGTCTTTCTTATTTTTGTGCTAGTGTCATTTTTTTTTTGTTTTTATATATATATATAAAAAATAGTTGTTTTATACCTGAAAGGATTTCTCTGTGAGAAATTTTCACTTTTCTAATAAATTTGACAATAGTTGTTCACATTTATTGTCTGGATATTATTGTTGCAATCTTTTACTTGTTACAGAAAAAAAAATACTTGCTTTAATTTTTCCTTTTTGATTGTGTTTATAAATCAAATATATAGATATATTATGAAAGAAGTATATAGTATATATCCGAATTCATAAGTTGTTTTTCTAATTATTAGTATTTCTAATATTTGAGTTATTCATACAATATGCAGAATTTGAAATATTTTCTTTTTATGAAAAAAAAATGGGTGTTTATTTTTGTCTTTGGTATTAGTTTTTATATATTCCAATTATTCGATATTTATTTTAAAGGCAACATCTGGGAGCATCAAAACCAAATTGGAAAATGGTGCATTAGAGCTTACTGATGACAGTTTTCAGAATACTGTGAATTGGGGCTTACATTTTGTGAAATTTTATGCCCCATGGTGTGGTCATTGTCAAAAAATGGCTCATGCTTGGGAAGAACTAGCAGAAAATCTTCAGCATGATAAGTCAGTAACTATATCCAAGGTAATATATTAAGAAATCTTTTTTTTTTTTTATTCTCCTTATGATAGTAATCTAAAACTACTTTTTGGAAGTTTTTCTGGTTGAAATTTCAGTGTGTACTGGAAAATAATTGGTACTTGTAAATGCATTTCTCGAACACAAACAACCCGAAGAAAATTAAATTTTTTTATATTTGATAAAATTTTAGATTTGTAGCCATCAAAATATGTATTTCATCTGAATAAAATTGCTATCAAGATTTTGAGAGATTTTATTTGAGTTTTGATTTTTTTTTAAGCCAAAACTTTCATGTCAAATTCAAATGGCACATAATAAGCTTGGTTATTTTAGCTCATATGTTATCCCCCCCCCCAATCTGGGTGGAGTTTTATATGCTTAAAACGATTGCTCCAAATATATTTATCATGATGAAGTTAAGTTCTATTTGCATTATAGCTTAATTGCATTCAAAATTGTATTAATTTAAAATGGAGATAAGTGACTTTGTATGTTTTAAATTGGATTTAATTTTTCAATAATGTTTCTTTTATGCTTGAATTAATTTTTTTGCAAATATATATTTTTAATATTCCTTACCAAATAAGATAATAATTTAAATAGAAAGAACTTTGCTGATATTCGAAATATTAGTTATGATTTTTTACAAGATATGGAAATAAATTTTAAAAATATTAATATTCAGTTTTAGTACTAATACAAGCAAAGAAACATTCTATGCAAGCTTGGATTTTAATTTGGAAACATTTCAAAAGTGGGACTAATATTTTTACACTGCTGTATAATACACACGTAAACACATATATATTCAGTAATCGTAATTCTAAATAACAAAAAAAGGTTAGTAAATGATATCAGTTTTTAAATTATCTGTTGGCCTTAAATGTTAAGGGGAAAAAAAATTATTTTCGGATTATCGTTAGAGTGTTGTTGTATTCAGCATTTCTCACTCTTTTCAAGGCATTGAAGTAATATTTTTACTGTGGAAATAATCTTCAATGTCATGACTATAATCACTAAATTATGTTTGTTTTCTCCTCTTGATCTTGTTGTAATCAATACTAGTGATATCATGTCTTTATAGAACTCCTCAATTGTTTCTATGTCAATTTATTTCTGCATTCTGCCAGTCTATTAAATCTGTTGCTAATTTCTTAACAAAATTGAATCCATAATGTGTTTCCAGACTGATTTATATCTTTTTAATTACTTTCAGTACATAAAGCTGTCTGATTGAAAAATGACTAACATTAAATGAAGTATTCTCTTAAAATATTTTTGACATACATTTGATTTGAGGAGCTTGATACCAAGATAATTTTGTAATATATAATTAGAATAATAGCTATAAGAATTTATATTTGTAAATTTATGAATAAAATCATTGGAATATATATTATTATATATATATTTTTTTGTTTCATTAATTATAAGTTAATATCATTTTAGGTAGACTGCACAGAAAATAAAAAAACTTGTGCAGAATTTGAAGTTAAAGGTTATCCAACTTTATTATGGATTGTTAATGGTAAAAAAGTAAGTTGCATTCATCTTAATTCATACTATGTTGAAGTTAAATTTTTATTTAGTTTTTTTAATCAAGAAGTTATTTTTAGTTGTCATTAGGTACTGTGTTATGCTTTTGCAGTCTTTGAAAATTAACCTTCTTGTGATGTTCATTGTATAAAAATGTTTACAATATATATTAGATTATTTAAAAACACTTATATTTTAAATAATTTGCCAATATATTTTTAGACTCTTTTTTTTTTTTTTTTTTTTTTTTGTAAATTGAAAAGTTAATTATAAAATGAAAGATTGAGATATGAGAATGATTAAATGAGGTTTGCGTTAAAATAAAAAGAGCAATCAGATTGCAGTGAACTTAAAATTGTTTAATATGAATTGAATGCATAAAAAGGTAAGTCTCTTTAACTATTGAAGTTGACCCAGTTCAAGTCAAAATGACACCAATAATTTCCAATCCAACCATCAATTAGCAACATTTTGTTTTGTGAAAATGGTTGAATAGATTTTACATATGTACCAGTAGGATTTATAAAAATATATTGTCTTTAAAAATAATTCTATATAAAAATAATTCTCTATTATTGTCCATAAAAAAATTTGATATATTGATATTTATATGCATAAAATTTATTGATTTTTCAAAAATGGTGTGGAATATATTTTCATTCTTAATTTACTAAGGTAAAGTATTGTTATTTATTAAATATTATGTATGCAAATTTCTGTTTTATATTTATCTAAATAAATTCAATGCATATTAAATAAAATTTTGGATTTTAAACTCTCAGCCTTTTCTTCCTGTCTTGATATGAAATGTAGAATTTACTCTAATTTTTGAGATTTTTTTAATGAAGAAACTCTTGAGGTATATATGCTCAGATAATTGATACCAAACTTTAACCATTGTGTTCTATATTTTGAATTATTTGTTTTTAAAAATAATTATGTCTGAGAAGTTTCACATGTAAACTTCTATAACAATGTATTTCATATTATCTTATATAATAGGTAGAGAAATACCAAGGAACCAGGGACCTTGATGGCTTCAAGCGGTTTATTACTGACATGAAAGCTGCTCATAAAGAAACATTAGAACATGAAGAGGGTAGGATACCAGATCCTAAAGATGAAGTAAATAATTCAGAATTTTAGCATTTTGCTTCTTTTTGGAAATTCAGTTATGTTTTATGAAAATCAATAACTGCAGTATACTTGTATACAAGTATAAGCACTCATAATTTATAACAAAATCATAAGCATGTTATTACATTTTGATTTGCTATTTCAATAATATTTATCCAATGCTGTCATTTTTTAAAATCTGCATGAATCTTTAACTTTATGAAATTGTTGCGTCCGCGAGAAGAAGCTGCGAACTACTCAACTTGTAAAAATAGAATTTACAGTAGAATCGCCGGCGCGCTGTATTTGTAGTTAGAATTTGTAAAGGCGAGCAAATAAAGTTTATTGTTATGTGTATTTCAGTGAGAATAATCCTTCTTTTGAGTTATTTATTTGCCTAAAAACCATAGATCATATTTTACGAGTGAAAGAATCTGAGCATCAAGCATGTAAAGGAAGTTTTAATATAGAATATTGTTCTACTAAGTGCCGATGCAAATGCAACATGGCGTCTGCGACAGGACCTGTATAATTTTGATTTGTGGACAGTAAGTTAAAAGAGAGGCAAGTAAATTTTGAACTTGATTATTATTTTGATATTTAAAGTACTTTAAGTTAATTGAAATGGAGCATTTTAAGAATAAAAGATTAGTAGCTTGTTCTTCATTTTTACGTTTGTACGATTCCATTAACGATGACTTTTCTACGGCCGCCGATGATTTGGCTCATAATTTCGATTTAATGGCCTATTTTGAACTGTTGAGTGAGAATTACAATGAACTCTGCATCTTGAATGAAGAAATTCAAAATACAATGTTATTGGAAGCAGATGAAAACTCAACAAAATTGATAGCTGAAATTAATGAATCAGATGATTTTAGTAGAAAATTTAAAAGAATTAATTTGATTTTTAAAACAAAGTGTAATGTTAGTGAGAGTGATGAAAGTGGTTCTACTCACAGTGTATCCAAGAGAAAATTCAAGTTGCCCTTACTAGAATTAAAGAAATTCGGTGGAGAAATAAATGACTGGCTGCCATTTTGGGGGGAGTTCAGTAAAATTGACAGTGATCCAGATATCGACGATGCTGACAAACTTCAGTATCTAATACAATGCATGGAACCTTCTTCTAGAGCAAGAGAGTTGGTTGAGAGTTTTCCACCTTCAAGGGAAAATTATTGCAAGGCAGTGGATTCTTTAAAATCTCGTTTTGGAAGGGAAGAACTGCTTGTGGAGTTTTATGTACGAGAATTATTGAAATTAACAATATCTATGAATTCTAGAGATCAAAAAGTGAAACTTTCCACCTTGTATGATAGGATTGAAACTCATTTAAGAGCTCTGGTAAGTCTAGGTATGACGACTGAAAAGTATGCAGCAATGCTGTTCCCTCTTGTGGAATCCTGTTTATCAGAAGAAATCCTCAGAGCTTGGTAGAGGAACAATAATGCAAATGATAAGGAGGGGGAATCAAGGTTGGAAAATTTGATGCTGTTTTTGAAAAATGAAGTTGAAGCAGAAGAGCGAATTAATCTGGCAATGAAAGGTTTCTCTGTTCAGCAAAATTGCAGTGCCAAGACTCACCCATTGAAAAGATAGACACCTACTGCTGCTGGACTTTTTGCAGGAAATCAGAATTTCGCTGTAACAACTTGTGTTTTTTGCAATGAAAAGAATCACAAAAGTAGAAATTGTAAACCTGCTTTGGATTTAGATTTGTCAGAAAAAACAGCAATATTATCAAAAAAGAGATGTTGTTACAGATGTTTGGAGATAGGTCACCAAGTGAAGCAGTGTAGAAGCAAGATAAGTTGTTCTCAGTGCCAAAGAAGACATTATAGTGTCATGTGTCCTAGAACAAAAGATTTGGAATTACCAGGTTCCAATAAAATGGCTGATCAAACAGAAACATCCATGGAAAAGTTTAGTTCTTTAACAAATCCAACATGTTCGGCTAATGTTCTTCTACAAACTTTGGTGGTAAATCTCCATGGAAAGAATACTGAATTTCCAGTTAGAGCCTTAATCGACACAGGTAGCCAGAAATCATATATAAGTAAAGAAGCTGTTACAGAGATGAAATGGGAGCCAATTGGAACTGAAGAAATGACCCATAATCTATTTGGTGGTGTTGAAAGTCGTCAGAAGCATCATCTGTACAGAGTATATGTGAGTAGCTTCCAAAAAGATTATCACTGTACTTTTGAAGCCTTTGATCAAGAAAAAATATGTGCTGATATCCCAAGAAGGAGCGTTGGATCCTGGACAAAAGAGATTAAAGAAAAAGGGATATTCCTAAGTGACCAAGAAGCTTGTTCCCTGAATTCTTCGTCTGCAGTACGTTTGTTAATAGGTGCTGACATTGCTGGAAAACTTTTCACTGGGAAAATTATGAATCTGTCTTGTGGATTAGTTGCAATGGAAACTCTGATTGGATGGACTCTCATGGGTAAACTGAATAATGAAGAAAAGAATGACAGTTACATGATGGTTTTATCTTTACATGTAAACAATAGAAGTATAAGTGATCTTTGGAGCTTGGACACTATGGGAATATTAGATCCTGCTGATAAACAGAGTCAGACGGAACTGGAAAATGAAACTAAAGAATTATTTTTGAATTTCATTAAGCAAGATAAAGATGGTAGATATGTTGTTTCTCTACCTTGGTTGGAAGATCATCCTACATTGCCTTCCAACAAAAGTTTGTCTGAAAAAAGATTGAAAAATTCAGTGGACAGAATCAAGGCACTTAATATCCTTCAGGATTATGAAAATGTTTTTGAGGACTGGAGGAAAGAAGGTGTAATTGAAGAAATTAATATTGAATCTCTAGATAACTTGAACTGCCAGTATCTTCCTCATCGACCTGTCTTAAGAGAGAACTCTGCGACAAAGATCAGACCAGTATTTGATTGTTCAGCAAAAATCAAAGGAAGTCCATCATTAAATGACTGCCTAGTGAAAGGTCCAAACTTTGTAGAACTTATACCATCCATTTTAAACAGATTTCGAATGTGGAAATATGGTGTAATAGCTGATATCCGTAAGTTTGCAAATTGGTTTAAATGACAATGACAGGAACTATCTGCGATTTCTTTGGTGGCAAGATGGAGACCCAAATATTGTCAAAATTTACAGATATTGTCGAGTGGTGTTCGGCATTAAATCCAGTCCATTTCTTTTGGGAGACACTTTAGATTATCATTTAGACAGAGTTTCTGACGATTACAAGTCAACAGCGCAACTACTAAAGAAGTCAATGTATGCTGATAACTGTGGGGCCAGTGTTGCAAATAGGTCTGAATTGATAAAGTTTATTGAAGAATCAAAAGAAATCATGGCTCTAGGGAAATTTGATTTGCGTGGCTGGCAACACAACTCTTTTGATGCATCAAAGGGAGATTATGAATCACAAAATGTTTTTCCTGTTTTACAAGACATACCAGTTCTTGGTCTTTTATGGAACATTAGAAGAGACACTTTAAAAATTGATATGAGTTGTGATGTGAAAAATGAATCTACAAAAGTAACAAAAAGATATATTCTGTCTAAATGTCACAAAATATTTGATCCCATTGGCATTACTGCCCCAATTACATTAATTCCTAAGATATTGCTCCTACAAAGTTGGAAAATAAAAGCCAATTGGGATGACATTTTGCCTGAAGAAATTGTTCATAAATTTGATAAATGGGTGGAACAGTTACATAAGTTAGAAGAACTAGAAGTGTCAAGATGGCTTCAAGTGGATAAAAATGCAAAAAATAGCTTACATGTATTTTGTGATGCTAGTCAACAAGCATATGCTACTTGCATTTTCTTGAGGGTTGAAAATGACCAAAGAGTTACTTGTAACTTGGTGGGAGCAAGATCTAGAGTGGCTCCTCTAAAAGGTATTTCTATCTCAAGGTTAGAACTATTAGGTTGCTGTATCGGCGTGAGACTAGCCAAGACCATATGTGATGATTTAAAGGAATTTGGTTATCTATCTGTGTATTATTGGTCAGATTCCATGAATTGTTTATATTGGATAAAAAATGATGAACAATGGGCAACATTTGTGATGAACAGTGTGAAGGAAATAAGGACTAATAGTGAACCAGGTCAGAGGAATCATGTGCCAGGAAATTTAAACCCAGTTGATTTGCCTTGTAGTAGTTGTTCGGTGCACACTTTGTTGGCTCGAAGATGGTGGGAAGTTCCTGCCTGGTTAAAAGACGAAAAGAAAATGTGGCCTATCTCTGATTTATCTCCAGATAAGAGTACTGTAAATGCAGAAAAAAGAAAATCGGTTGTTACCTCTTAAGTGGTGCCCAAGCTAAGAAAATGGACCAGACAAGTAGGATGACTCAACCTATCCAAACTACCAGACGAGGACGTAAAGTCAAGGCTGTCCAGAGACTAAATCTTGGATTTTGAGTTTTCTTGTACAAACTCAAAAGGTGGGAGTGTTGCGTCCGCGAGAAGAAGCTGCGAACTACTCAACTTGTAAAAATAGAATTTAGAGTAGAATCGCCGGCGCGCTGTATTTGTAGTTAGAATTTGTAAAGGCGAGCGAATAAAGTTTATTGTTATGTGTATTTCAGTGAGAATAATCCTTCTTTTGAGTTATTTATTTGCCTAAAAACCATAGATCATATTTTACGGGTGAAAGAATCTGAGCATCAAGCATTTAAAGGAAGTTTTAATATAGAATATTGTTCTACTAAGTGCCGATGCAAATGCAACAGAAATAGTATCTTTCATTATTTATTTATTGTGCTGTTTACACTTAAAAATGAATGAGTTAATCATATGTATTTGTAATTAAATTTTTAATCATATAAGTTCTTCTGTTGTATAAATCTGAATGAATGATTTATTCACTCAGAATGATTATAGAAATTTTGATATAGAATAATTATAGACATGTTGACTGAAATCTTGAAGGGAAATTTTTTTTCTTCTATTGAATTAATGTAATGTGGCAGTTTTTATTTTGTTATTTATGTTTAGTAGCAGTTATGTTTTTTGAAAGATTCTCATTATATGTGCTACATACAATTTAAAATGATGAAATAAAACATATTATCGTTGGGGGCATACCGCCATTGTTTCACATTTGAATGTTTCATCTATTGGTGCATATATATTACCTGCAATTCAGTTTGTTAAGTAATTAAAAAAAACTTTCATATAGTTAAAAATTAAGATAATGGAAATTTAATGTATATTAATTGAAAAAGTAGGATTTAATTTATTTCGACTCAATGTTGTAATAAACATAACTTACATAATAAATTTGACAAAATTAGCATAACAATTCAAGTTCAAGTTAGTTTCAATATGTTCATTTTGCTAACAAATTTTTTAATTTGGATAACATGACAGCATTAGCAGTAAAAAAAATAAATAAAGAGCAGCAATGGTTATCACTTTGGTAAAATTTCATTTTTCACTTTAGTTCAGTGTTGTTCTATAAAACAAAGCACTATTAAAGTAGCTGCATATGGAAGAGAAACTTGAATTGCAGCATCAGCATGAACATGTTAAATTTATTGTACAGAATATTATTGAAAGAATTTGTTTCAAATGTCATGTTACTAACTTTTGTTTGACTTAATCATTTTTTACAATTAATCTATTCTTTTTGTTTCAAAAGAGAATGCATAAATTTTATCTACTTTTTAAATGATGAAAAATAGCATAAATAATAGTTACTTTAAATTTATCTGAAAATAATTTTAAACATTCATACCATAATTTTATTTCTGTTTTCATTACATATAATATATATATTCTTTTGCTAGCCAAATCTAGTTGTGGAACTTTCAAATGATAATTTTGAAAATGCAATTGCTCAAGGAATTACTTTTGTCAAATTCTTTGTTCCGTGGTAAGTGACAATTTGATAATACAATTTATTGTTTAAAATATTTCATTTCTCTGCTAGAACAAACATCTGATGAAAAATATTTTAATATTTTTAATTGAACAGTTTTTCAAAATTTTATATGAATTTATTTGTTATACACTTTTAAAATTGGGTTCTATGTAATATTTCTTAAAATTGATTCATTTCTCACAAACTATCATTTTTATCTGAAAAATGTTATTTATTATAGTTAATTTTTTAAAAGCTTTCTTTACCTGAAAATATGGATAGTACTTATACAAGAATCTCCATTTATCTAGTAATAAAATATGTGATAATTAAAAAAGTGCTCTATATTTTTAGACTTCAGTTTATCATAGTCTCTATTAATGAAAGTCTATGCATTTATTCTAAAAAATTTACTTAAATGATGTGGATCACTAAATAGTTTGTATGCATTTTACTAATGTTTCAGAATAAGTCCCCTCCCCCTTCTATTATTATTTATGCCTAATTATATATGTTTTTATCATTATATATTTCTCTCCATTTAGATTTTTTATTCTAACTTATGTTCTTATTTTAAAAATAGTTAAATTTAGTAATTGTTAATACTGTTGATTTCTTAAAAAATCTTCTTGAGAGAAGAGGGGGGGGAAATAAGGTTTCAATTAAAAATTCATTACAAAAACTTTTGCATTTTAAAACTAGTATGATTAGTATTTGTCATTATGTCATTATGATCTAACAATTGAGGGGGGGAGTTTCCTTCAGCTGCAGCACATTAAATCTGTTGAAGCTCAAAATCCTCCCTTTGGTGTGGAAGTTTGGAAAAGAAGGTGCCAGCTTAAGTGTTGCCCTTGTCATTTGACCGAGATTCAAAATTACTAGGCTTTTCACCAATAGCACTCATGTTGCTTCTCAGTGCAATGTTAATGAGCAATCATAGTCTCATCCTTCAGCACTTTAGCTTTGGAATTGGATGATGAAATTGACTGTTTGACCTTACCAGTATTTTATATTGTGGATCATTTTATTGGTTTTAAAATATTTGCAATTTTGCTTTTCTTCATTTTTAAAGTTTTAAATACATTTTCTCTGACTTTATTATTAATTTATGATGAGATTGAAATTCTCTATTCCAGGTGTGGCCATTGTAAACGATTACAACCAGTATGGAATGATCTTGCTATAAAGTATGCTTCTAATCCAAAAATAAAAATAGCTAAAGTGGATTGTACTCAAGAAGAGAAATTATGTGGAGATCATAAGGTATTTTTCTTTATATATTTAATGGCTTTCTTAAGAAATAATACAATTGCTAGAATTTCCTTCAGAAATATGTTTCTTATTTAAAAAATACAATTAAATTTTAATTAACTGTGATAATATTTGAATATAAGTGATTTGGTAATATTTGCTTCACCTTGAAATAGGGATTTAAATATTTTATAATTCTCTCTGGCCGAAATGCTATCAAACCTTGTATGGCATGGTATTATCACCAACTTGATTTTGCTTTGATGGCTGAAACTTTATAGAAAACCTCCCATAATTTGAAATTTCTATGATATATCTTTAACTTAAATTGAATATCTAAAGCTGTTCTAAAATAGATATAATTGTAATGCTATTAATAAAGATTCTTTTCTTACGTTTAAAAGGTAAGTAATTTAATTTTGAAAAACTCTTTAGTACTTATCCCTAATTTTTCTTATCCTATCTGGGGCCTGCCATCTTTAAGAAATGTCTAGGAATCATGATACCTAGATACTATGGTGGCCTTTTTCTTTTCCAGGGAATTTACTATCTTTGGTAAAAAGTACAGTTAAAATAAATGTTGGTGCAGTTTAGCCAGATTTGGCTCTTGCACCATGAAATCAATCATTTAATAGCCCTGATTTTTCTAAATTCCTTTTTTATAATTTGTAATGTGAATTTGTTAAAGAAAACTTATGCTCAATATAGATTTTCAATAAAATATTTTTAGATTGCTGGCTATCCTACTCTTTATATATATCGTGAATCGAGGTTCCTTGCAGAATATCATGGAGACAGAAAACTGGAAAATTTACATAGCTTTGTACTAGAATATGTACAGCATACTGAACTATGATTTTATAATTACAGTTTAACATTCCTGGAGTGTTTGAAAATGCTATACGTTTAGCATTCAAAAGAAAATCGTTGGTACATAAAATCTAGTAGTTTTGAAACATACTATTTTTCAAAAGATCTTTATAATGGATCTTTGAACAATGTTGAATTTGTGAAAAAGAATATATATTTTTTTACTTCGTACAAGTAATTAAAAAGATGTTTGTGTATTGGTTCATGAATTTATATGTGTTTTTTTTTTTTTTTTTTTTTGGCAATAATCTTAAAAGGGGAAAACTACTTTTTGCATTTCTTTTCCTTTTAAAATGAGTTTCATTAACATTAACTTAGCATTTGAACATACTTAAAATGTTTATGATCTCAAAGTTATGATTTTCAAAACATTTTTTTAATTTTTTTTATAGAAAGCTTTTTTTATATAATGTTTAAAACTTCCATGTTTATATTTTGAGTGAACAATGAATTTTTCAAACTAACAAATAATTTAAATTTATTTTTTAAAAATAATTTATGTAATTGTTTTTAGTTACTATGTATTTGTTGACTTTTGTAAATTACATGTTTGCAATGTATTAGTGTTCATGAGTTACATTTGAAATTTTAATTTTTTCAAAGTAATATTTAAAAAAAATGTTTTTTAAAATATTTATTGTGTTAACTGTGTAAAGCTTTTTTATAATTAATTAATTTACGTTGTTATCAATTCAAATTTATAGTAATTAAAATTAATAATTCTCAACTTAATTAAATACTCTTATAACTAATATATGTCTGTCAAGTTCCCATGTTACTGTAAAAGGTTACTATATTCCAGAGAAACATTTTATTTTATTTTGCAATTTATCTCTTATATTATTTAAAAATAAAAATTTGTAAATTTTGAATTTTACTTTAAAGAATACATTCTTTTGAGACCTCATTATGATGAATTCATGCATAGTGTTAGTGCTAGAATATCTAAGCTAATTTAATAAAAATGATACACATGTAGCCATAAATTGGTTTATGTTATTAAGGCAAATTGATTTATAGTCTTCTAAAATTAAATGCTAATATAGTTGCCTTTGTCTACAATTAAATTTTTAACTTTTATATTGTTGAATTTTGAATCCAAAAGATTTTGAAATATTACTCTTGATATTAAGCCCTGCATATCTTTGATTTAACCATCTGAATACTGTTGAAGAAACTACTATGTTTCATATCAAGCAACCAATTGCTGGAAGTAAAGCTTTACATTTAGAAGCCTCTCTTCTATTATCTATGAGTTCACTTATGCTGAAAATAAAACAATAAATTTGGCATGTGGAAGTATATGTGTAATTGCATTCTCATGTCTTGTAGAATGAATAGTTCCAAAATTTGTTTTTAAAAAGTACTGCTGAAGTATGTAAAATGAGATCACAGGTACTTTTAGTAAATTTGATTACAGTTGTATTGTTCAGTTATTTCTATTGTTAAATAAGTTTTGTGCTGTTTGTCAGGATCTTGGCTGTTAATACCAGCCAATATCAAATTTCAACAAGACAAATTGAATTGCAACATTTAGTCATAAGGGCACATGAAATCAAAAATAAATAAATCTTTTTAAAAATTATTGATCTCAAGGAACAAAGGACCATAAATACTGTTTTTATATTTATATATTTAATGATTAATATATTCTTTCATATTTGATTATTTATTATCTATAACTTGTGTTATTCTGAAATTATGTTAAAATTCAAACTGCATAATTTACTATAAGATTAGTTATAGCATAGTAATATGATCCATTTGAGTAATTAAAAAAAAAAAATTCCAGTTGTATTTGCTAATATATTCAAACAAATGGAACCAAATTTCTAGTATTAACTCTATTTATATGTATATATCATTAAGTTGAAGACAGTTAAATTAACTTTGTTTTTAAATCTGCAATTCTGTATTTTGCTAAACATATACCAACACTTAATATTTACTTTTTATTATGTAACCAGACAAAGGCAATTTTTTAGATGAAAACTTTTTTTTTTTTTGATGCAGATAATATTGATTTTAGTTAAATAATATGAAAGTAAATTTAAAGTTATAATTCACCAATTATATGTAATTCATCAATTATTAATGAAAATACAGTCTTCTCCTTACTCTTTATAATGTTACATTTTGGATATTCCTTTGATTCTTTCTTGAAAATTTCTTGGAAGTGTTGTTCTTCTAGGTGTAGAAAGCCTATCTGAATTTATCCCAAACACCTCCATCAATCAAAATATACTGATCATTTTTTTTATTCTCACGTCCAGATCTTGAAGCTTTCTTATTCTTTTTCGCCATCCTACTCTTCATCAAACATATAGTGCAAACTGTGGTTGTAATAGCCTAGTGATCGTGGTTACGGACTAAGCGTCTATTTTGTCATGTTACTGGTTTGAGCTCCGATGGCACTAAAGGTCCACTATGTAGTAAAGCTGGTTCATATTAAAAATTTGGTTAACATCCCAAACCCTTCTATTGGCTTGGTGTGAAAGTTTGGCGAGAGAAGTACCAGCTCGGGTGTTGTCCTCATCACTTGATCGAGGTTCAGAATTGCAAGGTCCATCGCTAATGACCCTTGTGTTGCTTCTCATTGTCTAATAGATTTATATTATTTTCTCAAATAGTTAATCTTTATTTTCAATAATTATTCACCCTTCATCAATTTCTAGAATTGTTTGCCTATGGTATTTATTTCTTCAAGAACTTGACGAATCTATAAGGACTGAATTCTATGTGCAAATTTGGTTATAAGAATATTATTTAAACAGTTTAAAAAGATATATTGCATATTAAATACACATTTCTCTTGCTTCTGTGTTTCATCCATGTAATGTCTCTGTCATATTTTTGGACATACTTGTGAAGTTCAAATTTTATATGCAAGTTCAACTTTCAATCTCCTTTTCAGGCTATTTTTTAAAGTGGTAGTAGTTATTATTCTGTATTCTTTGATATTCATGTATTTAATGAATTTCTATGAGTAATTTTATGGAGTTATACATGTGTGTTTAATTGTATATAATACAAAGAATTCTAAAAATATGATTGTGAAATGATTTGGGTTGAATTGTGTTAAAATTCTGTAACTACATGATGGAAAAAAAGCACCTGGTTAATATATTTTATGATACAGAAATATTAATGAAATTTATATTATTGAAAAGTTAATTAATTAAAAGGCAATGGGAGATGCTTCATTGAAGTAGAATTTTGAAAATATACATTGAATTCTTTTTACCTCAGTTAAGAATGTTTCTTCATTTTATTACTCTATGTGTGTCTGGTATTTTGTTTTTATTAGTGAGAAAGATAATTCTCATTTCAAAGTGAAAGTTATAGCTATGATTGGTAAAATTGAAAAATGCAATTTTTAACGTGTACTTTGTTAGGTATTATATTTAAAGATTTATATTTTAAAGGATGTTTCTAAATCAATACCTTTAATTAAAAGAACATGTATTATAAATCAGTGGAAGAAATTATTATTTTTTTTAAATGTAGGTTTTAGGTCATGAAAATTTTAAAAGCTCAGATTTAATACATATTGTTTGTAAGAATTGAAATTTTAAGTAAAAATTTTTTGGTAATTTAAAATTAGCTTTATAAACTATTTGTATTTTTCTATGTTTGTTTCTGTGTTAAATTCATTTTGATAAATGACACTTCAAGAAATGAAACATTTTAAATTTCTCATTTTTTTTTCTTTATTTTACATAAATAACACTAATTCAGTCTTTTTCAAGGAATCTGTATTCTTTTAAAAGATTTGGAGTATATATCTTTTCTGGAACATAATTCTCATCATAGCTGTATTAGTGAACAAAACAATGTGAAAAAAACATATAACCAATAATGGGTTTTAATGTATTTGTTCGTAAAAATAAAATAAAACTATATATTTATGTTCTTATTAAATGCAGTAGTTTTGAAATGAGATAGTTAAGAAAAATAGCAAAAATGGAATGCAAGTTTAGAACAATTTTTTTTTTTGAAATTGAATATTAAATAAAAAAAAATATATACATTAAAATATCACAAATTATTGAAAAAATAAAGTAATATTAAAAATAATATAAATGCTTATATATTCTAGTTTATCATTTCCTTTTTCATAACAAGTATTTGTAATAATTTAAGGGTAGGTTTTTTTTTCCTTGTGGTGGGAAAACAAGAACATTTAATATGTGTATGAAATATAAATTCTATAATTCTGTAACAGTTCGTATTACTAAAAATAGTCTCTTAATATTTTAAAAGTATTTTTCAACATTGCAACAGTTAAATATTTTTTTATCATAAAAGATATTTTGCTTGTTTTTATAGTTCATATATTGTAATTTGATTTGAAAATATGAGCATGTTACATATTTTAACTTAAGAAATTAAAATTACATATTGTATCTTTATAAAACTAAGGAAAATTTTGTTGGAAATACTTACTTAATTCAATAGAATCATTTTTTAAAAGTATTTCCGTTTAAAAAACTGTATTTCCATTCTGTATTCACCATCTTTTTCTTCAGATAGCTATTTTACTTATTAATTACAATGTAATTAACTTTATATAACTATTTTAATTATGGATAATTATGCAACTAGCTCCAGATAATTATATTACTTATTAATTACGATGTACCTAGGAGATTGAAATAAAAGTTAAGAGAATTAATTTTTTAGTTATATACAACCATTAAAATAGGAGAAAGTTAATTCATTAAGATGCTTACATTAATTTTTAGAATGAAACTGATTAGAAGACCTTCGAAATATATACATTGGATGGATATACAATGCAGTTTGCTGAAATAATTTTTTTTCTAATTTATAAAAGCATTTTTGCTTTCACAAATATAATGCAGTTGCATCTCTCACAAGTATAAGATATGTATTTTATAACTGCTGTGCCAAATTCGGTACAGAAAATACATATCTAAGGCCTTGTGACTCCTCCTGCCTTCTTTGGAAATGGAAGTCTCGACGTTTCATTTTTTAAGCTTAAAAGGCGAACAGAATCTGAAAAATAACATGATATTAATGTCAAAAATCATTCATTATAAACTAGTGTCTGTTGAATTATCTCATATTCAACATTTTTTATTAATCATAATATTATTTTATTAATCCTGGCATTTTGGGGAGACTATTCAGAATGAGGCCCGTTGCCGCTAGCCCTCGTGTTGTTTCTATACATGTCATGTGGTAATAAAACAAATAGGGCATTTTGAATATTTATCTCAAACTATTTTGTATAATAGGGGGGGGATTGTGTTATCCCCTCCCCCTCAAAACTTTATTAAAAAGGATAACTTTTTTGGTCCTTCTTCGTTGAAATGGGTCATTTTAAATATTTTTTTTTATTATTTGTAACAAACTTTGAAATTATTTTAATAATATGCTCTGACTTTTATATACAGTAGCCATTAAAACCGCTACTCCAGGAAGTAATGCAGATAAATTATAGAATATTTATTGGACACAAGCATTATACGGGGAAGTGCATGTGATTACACTTTCAGGGAATTTGTAGTATAAATCCTGAGAAATCAGGACCAAGAACAGCCACATCTAGCAGCAATAACAGCATTCATCCGCATGGCATGAATTCGAGCAGAGATTGGATGGCATGTATGAGTTCATGCAGCTTCAATATGTTACAGTTAGTGGTGGCTTGCTAGTCGCTTGGCAACTATTGATCTGTCGTTTTCAATTGGCGAGATATAAGGAGAACGTGCTGCGCAGGGTAACTGTAGGAACATGTCTTGCATCAAGGAAGGTCGGGACAGCTTAGGTAACATGTGGTCATGCATTGTCCTGCTTAAACGTAGAGTTACGGAGCCCTCGAAGTTAAGACAGAGCCACGGGCCCTAATACATCAGAAATGTAATGACTGCTGTTCAAAGTGCGAATAAGAGGTGATAAAAATGTGTATCCAATGGCACCCCATACCATCACTTCTGGTGAGCTGTAATGACGACGTCGAATGCAAGTTGTCAATATGCGTTCTCCGTGATGCCGCCAAACATGGATTCGAACATACAAAACATACTTTATACAAAACCGAGATTCGTCTGAAAAGTAGACATGATGCCCTTCCTGCATCCATGTTGGTCGTAGATCTCACCATTGGAGGCCCGGCGTCTGTCTGTGATGCAGAGTCAGGGGTAGCTGAAGCCGTGCTGCAAACATCATCGCACTGACCGTGCAGACTCTTGTTGACCTGAAAATGACTCCAGACTGTCCGATCCTAAAAGGCCATACAGATGACATGTTTGTTTTCACGACTGTTGGTATTTAGGGACTGCCGAGATTCTAGTAGACGTATTGTTGAGTCCTGAACCCATCGACTCCATATTTTGTCGACAGTCGTGAAATCACGAGCAGTAGTACTGCGGTACGATAAACAACAGTCCTGATAGGTTACAATTCTATCACGATCAAAGGCAGACACGTACTGGTTGGTATTCCTCTTTACAGAGGCATAACAGCATTCTATGCCAGAAAATAACGTTTTAAATGCAATTTCTGTATGAAAAGCCAATATATTATCTCTTCTTTTCTACACAGTATAGGTGACGCTACCATCGCCTGCTTCGCACGAATATGTTGACAAGATAATCATTTGCATATCAGCGTGCGCTATCCGTCATACAAATTTCACGCACGTGGCATTCCGCTTCCTAGTGTAGCAATTTTAATGACTAATAATGTTCATACAATTAACAATATCTTACACTTACGAACGCAATTTTTTAACAGTTTTCAGGCAAATTTTGTGAATGCAATATAATAGTTTTGTTCAAGGGTTTGTTTAGCCAAAATTCTTTTTTTTAAAACTGAATTTTGAAACTTTTCGATATTAAACTTTGTATCTTTTGAACTTAATATGATCCTTTGATTGACTAAGCCATTTGAACGGCTAAACCTTAATCGATTTCGAGTTGTTAGATAAATATTTCTTTCATAGAGGAGGCTTAGTTTATAATGTAAGGTATATTATTTAACATTATTTTGGTGAAAAAATATGTTTACATAAAATGATATTTTACTGTCGAAAATAGATATTACACTGTTTTGAATATAAAAGTTATTCATTTTGTACAGAAATTTATATTTTCTCTCGTAAATTAGAACTTCTAAAAAAAATAACGCATATGATACCGTTTGCTAAATGGATTCTGCTTTAAATCGTCCCATTCGTTACTTGGAAAAACTAATTTAATAAAATGGGGTTTAAAATGATCAAGCTAGCATATCTACTTGAAAAATAAATAAGATAAATAATAAAATCAGTACAATTGAAATAAACACACACAACATATAACATAACTTGTACCACTACTGCATCAAAAAGGTGAAAGAGCGGAAAAAACAGATCGTGGCAAACAAGAAGAGGAAGCCAAAGCAGAGGTGTTAGAAGAAGAAAGGCGAAGGACTAGAAGAGAACGTACTTAATTATTCACTCACAGCCTCCTGTGTTTCATCGCTTTTGCGACTGCCATCCGTTCAGTGTCTGTGAATCCCAAAATGCTCTGGATGGCTTTCAGATGCTCTTTGTCTTTTTTGGTGAGAAAGTAAAAGACGGCATCCTTGAGGAAACGCAGAGTGTACTCTGCTTGTCGGTCCCCCATTCCTCTAGCAGCCTCCCGATACAACTGCTTTGTCTGATCGAGTTCCATCTCAAGCTGATGAAGTTGCCTTAACAGGTCTGGAACGGAAATACGTTTGGACAAATGGGGAGAGAAATCCAAAGATTCATCAGCTTGTTCTAACCTAGCCGTTTCCTGGCCTTTCCTGTTTGGAAATGGATACAGTCACTGGACAGAAAACATGCAACAGCCAAACAAGGGGAAATGATGAACAAGATGGATCAAAAGCAATTTGCGCTTTTAAAAATGTGTGGTGGTAAAATAAACAGGAACACGTGTAGGTTGCATTTCATCGCTATCTACGACGGTTTAACAAGATGCGTAAAATGTATTGTAAGATGATTGCGAGCTTTAAACTAACGTATTGGAGCCTGTTTAGGAATTATGAAGCAATGTTTGATAACATTGATTTTTTTTAAATATAAAATTTGAATTTATGTGATATAGTTTTTTCTCTCTCTCACGAACAATTACTTTTCACCTCAAGATAAATCTTTCTTAATAAAAAATATACAACTTCAGCATTCGAATTTGTGCCATTGAAAATATTTCACGAATACTACTGTGATAGCAATTACCTTTAATAGAAGAGTGACTTCACCGCGGAAAAGACTTAATTTCTAGATTAGAAAAGCTTAGGCGAAAATCCGTAAAAAGGAAGGAAATTACCGAGTAGGAATTTTTAAGGGACCTGCAAATATTCAAACCGATTTTTTTTTATATCTTACTTTTATCTATCACGAAAAGGCCCCAACATTATCTCTGCATTCATGTTCAAGAATTATAATCATCATCTAACTATAGCTCAGAATTCCGATGCCTCATTGGCAATAGCCTCGTAGTTTTGAAGGAAATTTAGATTTTAGTAATTTAGAACATTCACCATTGGATTATTATATATTAAATACGTTTAATGAAATTGAAATCTAAAAATTACTAAGTTCTCCATTTTTCTATATCGTACTTGACAAAAATAAGCATTAAAAAGCTTGAGATTGTATTTTCATTGAAGAGGCTTAATACCTCAAGCCTGGTAATATTTTTTTAAAATTGAGTTTAGGATACTTTTAATAATAGTAAGAAGTCTTAAAATTTATACCTGCTATCCGATTTCTAGAAAATAAATTTGCAAATAATGCTGCTGATCATTGATCATAACGTTTGAATTTCCGTTTCAAACTACATTTTTAATCTCAGAAAATGAATTACACGAATAACTTAAATTCTCACTAACAATTTTAAATATAATTGCTCTATAATTCAATTCCAGCTGCAAAGGCGTAAAGCTATAAAAATTTTACTCTTGGAACTGTAAAAATGTTGTAACAAAAGCTAATTACCATTGTAACAATATTTGAGCTATCTATTAACTCCACATTTCAAAATGCTTTATTGACTTAGTTTTTTATATTTAAAAATTTTATTGTGTTGAATCTACTAAATAATTCGCTGTATATTATTTACTTTTTTCTACTTTTGGAGTTCCTATTTGTATTTTTCGTATAATCAAGTCTCAAAATGCGCAAATATTTTTGATCCATCTTGTATTTTTAAATAAAAATAAAAATAAAATGTACATAAAGCACAAATAAAAAATTATGAAAAAGCTAAACATGCATCAGTAAAAATATACATATGAAACTAAAAATAAAATAAACATTCATAAAATTTTTATGTACATTTAAATAATAAACATAATTGCACAATTATACATACTAATTTAACTAATTGCATGCAAATGTAATTTCCAATCTTACAAATCATATCATAAACAAAGATCTACAATATCTAAATGCTTTGTGTGTTGTACATCGTTATGGTGATACTAAATAGTATAGTTAAAGAACTAATTTTTCTGTCCCCTCTTTTTCGTTTTGAAAATAAAAATTTCTCTCGAATTTAAAATGCTTTTTTTAACGCTATATTCTTTTATCAAAATGCTTATTGTAGTTTAATATTTTTAAACTCTCATGATTATAAAAACATCTTTTATGCGATTCAGTTCTATAAAAAAAAATGAAAAATGTTCAGTTCTCTCGAAAAATTCTTTTCATATAAAAAGGAAACGAGTTTTTTTAAAAAAAATATTTAAAACTACTATAAGTTTCGTATGATTTCCATTACACTAATACAAAACTAGGAATCGTAATTGGTGTGAATCCTAAGATGGTCTTTACAGATTCATTGAACTAAAATACGTAGTTTGAAATTTAGTTTTCTGGTTTATTTAAAGAATTAATTCTATGATTCTGTTAAGTGATTATGTCCTATGTGTTATAGGTTGAAGTAAATATATGTTTGAATAATTTTTTAAAAAAACTGTCCAATATGAAACTTATCAATTTTCCTGACCTCTCACTCTCAATCAATTTTCTTGGCCTCTCTCTCTCTCTTTTTTTTGAGAAATCTGTAAAGATGATCTGAAGAAGATGACCACAGTATCTATTTTTTGACAATCCAATTTGTTAGTACTTCTAAGCATTTCACAATAGTCTTGAAGATAAGTAATTGTTTAGTTTAGATTGTGTAGTTTTATTTTATATTTTAAACGCAACCATCTGAAATAAATGCTATTAATTTTATATTTCAGTTATGGATTATTTCTTACTTTAAATATTAGAATTTATTATTATTATTTTTTTTTTTCAGAAAAGAATTGTCATTATTTCCGTAATGAATAATTATTCAAAATGAATCCGTACTTCCAATGAGAAAATAATACATTTAGAAATTTTATCGATAAGTTTACTTAATAATATTTTAAGATACTTTCGGGTGTAATATAGATTTGTGACAAAATCAATTTAGTTATAATTCAACCATATTTACATTTTGGAAATATATTATGTTTTAGTTTCTGTTTCAAAGCAGAATAAATTGATATCAGTTTTTTCAACCTTTTTTATAAGTCAATTTCTTCAAATCTTAAATACATTCTTAAGGACTTCGTGAAGCTTCGTTTTTGTGTATTCGGTATTTTTAGGATCTGTAACTCTCGTAGTTTAAAGAACATAGATTTTTCAATCCTGTTTTTTATTGTAGTGAATAGGAAAAAAAATATTGCTTTCTAGGCAAGTGAATGCAACATACTTTATTTCAATATGCTAAGATAACAGAGTAGATAGCAAAATCATTTTCTTAGTCTCATAAATAAAAAAAAAATGAATTATCACATTATTTTATACGAACAACACACACATTATCAAAGACAACATTTATCCATTTCAGAATTAATTTGTGCTCAAACATACTGAATACATTTGCTAAGAAATATTTTATAAAGGGAAAAAAATGTATCGTATAACGAAAATCTCTAAATTCCGTAGGAAAAAAATCCTTCTGAGATTTAAAAAATGGAATGGTTTTTTTTTTTAAAAAAAAAATATAAAAACTCCCTTAATCAACAAAAAATTATATCAATAAATATCTTAGTTGTTAAATGAATATAGTGACCCAAGGAAATACAAAAACAAAAAAAAACGTAAATAATAAATATTTTGATAATCGACTAGAGTATATAAAAAATAGGAACACTTAAAGCTCGTGATTAAACAATTCAACCCATTTTTTTGACAATCGATATGTTTTCATCACATGCGCTCAAAAATATAAGCTGTCAATCCTAAACATTCAATGAAACCCTACTCTACAAGATATATTAAGTTTGGCAAGTGTGTTTATCTTTTATTAGATGTTCAATACTGCAGAAGAATATCGGACTAGATCACAAATTTGTTCAGTACAAATACTTTCTGGAATGTTATTGGTTATTTCAAGAATCGCAATTCAAATAGCTAATTTAATTATTATTTGAAAATACGATAACTAAATACATAATATATCAAATACCAACATTTACATCACATATTATACATTACATTGACTTTTGTTACTGTTACTGGTTTAGAATTTGAGGAAAAAAAATATCACATCCTGCATTTTATGCAAAATTCTTTACTCACTAGAAGTGACCGGTTATTAGAAATGAGACCGGTTCGAGATACCGAGTAAAATAAAAATTGCCAAAACATTCTTTTCTCAACGACTCTGTACATTAACAATATGTTTTCTCTTATGGGCGCCAACAAGTGAAAAATTAAAGGAAAATCATTCCACTTTGATTTTTTATTAATCAAATATTTTTTTGTAAATATTTTTGCGAAACAAAATTTCTCGCATGTGAAAAATTAATGATTATATTTTCTTTCTTAACAGTGTTTCGGTTTATTTTTTCATGTACTTATCCTTACATTGGCTATTATTAGTTATTTTACATATTGGATCAAATTTTGATCCATTGTATAAATATAACTATGTAGGTCGGTTAAAATCAGAAGATTAAAAGATGAAATTATATACTCGTACATCATTAATATTTTAAGTAAATGACAAAGAAAAAACGCAAATTAATTTAGGCTTCATTGTAATAAATTATGTATTTTAAATAAAATTTTGATAATAAAGGCAGTGATTGCTTGTTGCATGTTATTCAAATGAATTTTGCTTTATTGAATATTACATATTATTGATTATTACAAAACTTATTTAATAAGTTTTTTTTTAAAAAAAAGGATAGGAAGACAATCAATTTCGATCTTGAAATAATGAAAGAAATGTTAAAAGTATCGGATGAAATTATTGCTTAAGTACATTAACGGTTGTTGTCATACCGATCTCTTACTTTTTAAAAATAAAATTAGAATTTCTTTCTATATACAAATAATTTTACATTATTTACTGAAAACTTTCTGCAATTAATATTTTTTAGAAGTTCTAAAAAGCAATACAAAGTAAAAACTAGGATAAGATCCAAATAGATGCCACCGGATATTGTGAAATAAAAAAAAAATTTCAAATCTTCAAATGAAATATTCTCATATACGAGAAATTCGAAAAAATAAAGATAGTCAAATACCGATCTAAATGTTGATGAAATACGTAGTTTATTTCTGAGTAAATATTAAATTGGTTATTAAAATAATTAAAATCAAGTCTCTTGAGTTTCTAATATGACTAAATACATCACTCGGATTTTTTTTCCCCTGCGTATCTTTATATCCTTTGAACTATAGATATTCATCATCAGGCAGTCAATCAAAGCGTGAGAATTCAAAGGCATAGTTAAATTAAATAATTAAAATGCACAATTACTTTTGCACAAATACACACAAAATAAGTCAGAAAGTTCCCACAATTGTAATAACACCACGAATTTTGCTCTTCAGCTGAAAGTCGTGATACAATGCATTGCAGTGAAGTATCACAACATTTATGTAAAACTCGCATACTATCAATATCAACATTAAAGCTAGTTCTAGACTAGACTAAAATGGATTGTCCATCTTAAAAACATTAATTTTTGAAAGCTTCTTCTGAAAATGCATCTTTTCAATAATAATTGTGTTAAACTAATAATTAAAACAGAATTTAAATCCATTTAGTTATAAGATACCTCTCCCCTCAATTTTTATACATGATTATCTTACGAATTGAGTTTCAGATTCTTTTTACTGCTCTTTTTTTAATAATCACCGATTGGTTATCCGAATCCTGTTTTTATGATCAAACTAGGTGCGGTTAAGGGATAGTTTTCACATTGAAGGCGCCCATACTTCTCAAAGACAACAAAATAGTAAGGAGCAGAAACAATTTTCGGATTTTTTTTTTTTTTTTTTGCTAACGATCTAACAAAATACGATGAAAAATTACGTGAGTTCTCTATTTTTTAGAGATGCTGCAAATTAACGCTTTTTGAACGATATCAACGCATGAAAACACAGCACTTGTGACCTACAACACGTTACAATTTGAATCACAATATGGAATAATTCAATACTTAATAAACAGGCTATTTTAGTTTTGTGGTCTAAATTCTATCCAGTTGTTAGTGATGCGTTTAAAATTATCATAAGCAAGCGTAGGAGACAGATAATATTGGATAGCAGAAAGATCGGGCATGTTTAGAAAAGGTCTTAAGTGCCTAAAAGCTAATCCGGCAACTGAAATACAGATACAAGCTTTGAAAGCGTTTTTCCACCTGTACATCTTGAGGTACATTTGGTTATGGTAATCCTCTTGGGTTTCAATATCCTTTCGAACATCGATCAGTTGACTTTCTATGCTGTGTATTTTTTCTTGGGCTTTGTCAAACAGCGGGCGCAATTCCAGATACCTGTGGAATAAAGAACATTAATTTCAATTTAGAACGTACTTAGAAAGTAAGAGTCAATTGACTAAAAACAACGCATCAAATTATCTTTCACACCTTTACTGTTTTAGTCAAGTGGGTCGCCCTCAATTTTGCCAGTTGCGTTCCCATGGTAATCTAATAGAACTGACTAAAACGATTCGATATAAATAGAATAATTTTTACAATAAATTCAAGAAAGTCGTACTTGCGATACATACGAGTATACTCATTTAAAATTTTTACTTAAAGATTCTTCGCAGAATACATTCTGTATGCCGCATATAAAGACTCTATATAGAGTTTGCAAAATAGTAATCAGTAAAGTTTTAAAATGTATTAAAACTTAAAAAGGTGCAGTGGAATCTCGCTTAACAAGCCTCTCTCTTAACGCTTAATTCGCATAAGGAGCAAAACAAATTGTAAAAAAATAAACAAAGGACTGGTTTAACGAGTGACGAGGGGAGAGGAAGTCCGGATTGTGCGCCCGCTACATTAATCTGTATTTAATACTCCTTCCACTAATACTTAGTATCATTTATGATCATACATTTTTTCGAGCTTGTGTTCAATTCCTCTGGAACTAGTCAAAGAGATAGTGTCTTTGGCCAAGAGTATGAGACTGGTGGAGGGGATATCAATGTTCTTGTGGAAGAGAACAGTCAAGAGCTGTCAACCGAAGAGCCTGTAGAGTTGTACTGTGTTTTACAGAAAGTTGTGGTGGAGAGTTTGTCAAAGTAGGAAGAGGTAATAGCAATGAAACAACCGTCTGGCGAAAAAGAGGAGAAATGCTGAAAGCACAGGAAACGGTTGCAGAGCGCGTTGAGAAGCATCACGATAATAAGACGGACCACTGAAGATCTTATAGAGTTGCATTTAGTTTAACGGAAAGAAGCTGTGTTAGAAAGCTTGCAAAGAAGGAGGGGGCAATAGCAGAGCAACAATCTTCTGGAGCAAAAAAGAGAAAGTCTGAAAGCATGGGAAACGGCAGCATCGTACATTGAGAAGCATCACCATAATAAGGCAATGACTATAACTACATGTTGCGAATTTATTGAATGGTAATGTTGTGTCCTATTTTTACCCAGTTTTGAATCGTCGGCAAAAACAAATGTATCTAGACAGGTTTTTAGAAAAGAAAGAAAAGGTACTAATCATAAATAGTAAGCTAAATATTTCGTGTGTGTTTTTCCTGCAAATCGAATTCATCTTTCAAGTGGTTGCATTCTGCGATTGCGATTGAAGAAAAGATGATGAATCACGCTCCTCAACTATATATATATATAGAGAGAGAGAGAGAGAAATATAAATATACATATATATATTGGTATGGGACACATAATCGTATTTTACATTACGCTGTATGAAAAAAATTGTTTCGCATTACGAGTAAGATTTGGAATGGTTCCACAGTATTATAATTTAAAAGTCAACAGTCAAAATAATAAAATGTACAAAGGTTGAAAAATATTCAATAACTCGCGAGGTGTAAATAAACACCCACCTCTTTAAGCTGCTCTCCTGTAAAATTTCTCTTTTGAGACACGGTGCCCTTTATCTCCATCATACGGAATTAATTGGAATTGTTTTGTTACTGTATAATTTTTAGTTTAAAAAAGGTCGCAATTGAAAAAAAAAAAAAAGTAATTTTGTTTCAAGTGTCAAATACAGAATTTTGTCGTGTTTGTATTTAAAAACATATTTGGAGTTAATTTAATGTACTCTAAACAAGCAAAATCGGATAGAAAAAAATTGTATGTGCATAATTTTTAGCAGAACGAATTGAGAGAGAGAGAGAGAATTATAGATTTTACTTTTGTAGATCTTATCACTGAATTTTTTTGCATTTTTTAATCATTGAACTCTTTTGTAATTTGGATTTCCCAATTCAGCCTACCAAGTCGCAAAGGGGGAAGGTTGGTACCATTAAACTAGTTTAACCCCGCTTATTCGGTCCTCAGCCCGAAATTGCTTTTTGATTTGCTAGGTTCCATATTTTCATTTATTTTTCTTTCATTTTTACATTTCTTTCTGGATTTTTGTCTTTTTAAATATTTGAAATTATTCTTTCATAAATTTTCAGTATATATATATATATATACACACATGTATACACACACACACACACACACACACACACACATATATATATATATATATATTGGATTTAAAAAATACAATTGTCTTTCATTTAATATTTGCCATAGTAAAAAAAGGCATTAAAATATGGAATAAATTGAACAATGTTTCTTTCGAAAAATAAAACCCAAATGAAAATTTAAAAATTAACACCAATAGAAAAGTATGAAAAGGATAGAGAAATAAGAGCACGCACAAATTTCTATCGCATTAGCTTGTTTTTTAAACAACTTCAAATATAGCCTGAAATGACATAATACCACGAAAGGATAAATTTTCCGTAGTTTGGGAAATATTTCTTAATTCTTATGATTTTAAGTTATCTTATTCTTCGTCGATGAAAATAATACCATCAACAAATTTCTTTCTCCCTTTAAATTTGAGATTAGTTTAAAGAAACAAATGTAATTTTATGCATATTGGAGAACAATTGAATCGACTAAAAATTAATTTTTTTTTTTTTATTGTCCCATGCTTCCGCTGACTCAGAGCTAATTATTAGCAATTCCAGTTTGACTAGTCAGAATTTTCTTGGATTACTAACCTTATGTATGCATTAAACTTACACGCATTTGAATCAGTTTATGCGATAATTAAAGAATAAAACTGAGGTTTCTACACGGTAGATGTCAAACTTATTGCCTAATATTCTCTTTATTTTCGTCAGGTTTTGCTTCTTTTTTTCCGAGCTTAAATTTAATCTATAAACTAATAGTGAATAGCATGCAGGAGGAAACAATTTTTTGTTGAACAAACGCACGCTAGTGAACAATGCGTCATTAAAAGGAAAGTTTCCGCTATTTTACTTCCAGGCGTTATTTATTTTATATTACATAATAATATATCGAAGATTTTTTTTTCTCTTGGATGGAATACTTTTAAAATTTCAATTATCTTTTGCATTTATTGATTTCTTTTTCTTGGGAAGTAAACAATTACCTTTTTGGAAACTCTATTTTGTGTTTTGAACAAGGCTGAACACATCAAATAAAGCGGAAAATGAAATTTTAAATCGTTGGTGTTTTCCTATCTGGATAATAAAACATTATTAACGATAAATTTATTATTCAGAGTATGTATATACGTAGTATAACAAGTAAGCGTAAAAAATTTAAGCATAATATAAATAACCTAAAATGAGCATTACAAGTATAATATTATTCACATTTATTTTTTACGCACATTTCATCTGATGCTGAATGTATAATTTATTTGTCCACTCTTCGTAACGACACACTCTCTGTAGTACACTCTTTGGGTTTTGCATAGAAATAACCATTCTATATTTCAAAATTTGTCTTCTTTGAAATAAAACTGAATTTGTAACAAATTCAAGAAGTTTATATATATATATATATATATATATATATATATATATATATATATATAGTTGGAAATTTGTAAATATTACTTGTATTTGTCTTAAAATATCTCAGACAGATCGGAAAAACTCAGAGTTTGGGCAAAAATCGCACATTCAATGGTTAAAAAAAAAAAAAAAAAAAAACCCGGCATTTTTAGGGACTTGGAGACCTTTTGGCGGGATTATTGGCAATCACTTGCCGAGATTTGGTGAAAAACAAATGTTTCTGGAAAGTTTCATCATCGAAACTCTAGAAACAATATTAAGCGAGATAGCCTAGAACGTTGGTGAAACTCTTAGATTTTCACGCCAAGCCAGTTATAAATACCACCGGCCGAGATAGAAGCAGTAGTAATAAACAAAGCAAAATGGTATATTAGAAATGATGAAATTAGAAAAGCTCTTAAAAATTATTACTTTCAAAGAACATATCAAAAAGCTTTCAATAAATTTCTTTAACAACCTTTCGCCAAAAATAAAAATATGAACAATCTTGAACATTATACTCCCCAGCCAAATTCAAAAAGATCTAGAAGAATTTTACTCGACTCCCATCAACCACCTTAATAAAACAACTTTAACTTCAATTTATTCAATATATTTAATCCATAATTCATTTAACTCCAGCCCACACAGATATAGCAACACTCTCCAACATCTAACTCAAGAGCACCCAGCAGGGGCAGCCAATGGCATTACTTCCCTCTGCCTTTCATTAACCAATAGCAAAGCAGCCACTCCACATCTCCATCTCAAGACACAACTTTGAAAATTTTCACAACTCAAGACTCATCTACTCCGGATTCAACCACCAGCCAATAGGAATACAGCACAGCAACAGTCGACAAATCACAGCACACCTTCTCGATTTCTACTTTACAGAGAGATTATAAGCCAAAAATAGTCATTTCTTCACCTAAGAACTCTGATACGAGCTTGAAGGCCGCTCACGCGGCCTAGACGCTCGAAGTTCACGCAACTTGCGTGCGTGCGTGGAAACAGTAGTAGTGAAGAGGACGAACAGTAGTGAAGACGGTCATTTTTTTTTTATTGCTAGTCTAGTGCATAGCAGCTGTTATCTGTTGGACATATTAGAGATTTCTGCATTTGGAAGCTGTTTCCTTTTGAAATTAGCTATATTGGAGCTGTGTAATTGTTTCATCGACTCTCAATTAATACGAACCCCGAAGCGCGGTACTATATATATATATATATATATATATATATATATAGAGAGAGAGAGAGAGAGAGAGAGAGAAAGAGAGAGATTTTCTAACACAATCGATACCAATTCTGAAAGAACTTTAAAATTCTAAAATGAACTTCGATCTTTATGTCTGGTTACTGTGACATATACAAGCGGCTAACCAAATAACCATCTTCGCGAACACTGATAAACAGCTACATTGTATATTCAAAAATGTCATCTGTGAACGAGTGCGATGAAGTGACGAAAGTGATTGTGAACCATTCGTTCAAAAGAGAATCAACGTTTTTGACTATGAAGAATAATTTTAATACGTACATTTTGAAATTTTTGTACATATTTACATATACGTAAAGCAAATATTTTAAAGTATAAGCAAATCAAACATTTTAAAAAATTCCCGAGTGAAAATTAATTTTTACTTTGTTTGGAAAACCAATTTTGAGTTAAATTATGAATTTTTTTTATATGGGATTTATAATATGCTGTCCTTATATATTGGTGTGCGTGTGTGTGTAATATATATATATATATATATATATATATAACTCGGTTATATAATTTGGTACTTCGGAAATATTGAATTAAAACATGTTGAACTTAAGTTATGGCAATCATGACACAAAAAGAAAACTAAATCACTGATTTATGAATTTATTTATGTTTACACGAGTGGGAGGCAGGTACTAAGAGAATAGAGGCAGACCTAACCCACTTCCACTCTCTCTGGTAATTTGGTAAGAAGTGACAGAGTTTGTTTCCTGTTTATTTCTTCTAAAAAGTTAAATTAAGGATTATACAGATCACATGGTAATACATGTAGGAATCTTTAAGTATTTTATATCTCTCATTAGTTCAGAGAGTGGAAAATGCTAATCTTAGCATATGTGAAAACCTCGTGATCGTATAAATTAAAAAAATAGAAGGAATGGGATCACGAAATAACGATAAACTCATTACTATGGTAGTTAAAATATAGGATAAATTAAGAAAGTAATTAAATTAAACGGAAATCGTTACACTCATTATATACATACCATGTCATATCGGAAAATATGTACAGGATGAAATAGAAATTATATGCATTCTGACGTGGTTCGATTTCGGAAAATATAGTTATCAAATATTTCAATTCAAAAATTGTGCACGATTTATAGAGGACAAAACTTTGTCGAAATATATTTGTAAATATAGTAAAACCATAAATTACAAAGTAAACGTAACTTATTTTGTAAATAGCTAGAATTGTAATCGTTAAAAAGAGAGAGAGAAAGAGATGATTAAAATAACTGATTCCAGCAAGACTATAATGACGAAACTCAGCCGGTACATATTAAACAAGCCACATTCACTAAAAGGAATTGTCTTGGATTTTTAAGCGAAATAATTCCGTGTCAAGTCGATTTCCTAATTTTTTTATAGTATACTGAAGGGTTTTAAAACTACTAGGATCCGTAGAATCTCATTGAAGTGGAGAATTCTACAGTACAGAAAGGATTTTATTCAGTTTGATTAAAATGTAATAATTGGTATAAGAAACGTTGTAAAATAAAAGGAGTCAAACTAATCTGCTTAATTGATGATTAATACTCTTACATTGCAAATAATGTTTCTTAAATATAATTTTTAAGCCTTTTTTTTCTCTTTATAGTTATTGAGTTTTCGACCCAAGAAGTTCCAGAATATCGTTTCGGCATATGGTCACTTTTAAATTAGACCTTAAAATGAAATTGAAAAAAAAAAAAATCTTAAACGTTTATCAAAGCTCATATTTACAACATAGAAATAGAAGAGTTCTAACATGTACTCTTCGCGAATGCTTTTTCTCATTCAAATGAAACGTGATAATGTAAATGAAATAAAACTTCAGAAGTGGAGTGAAATGAGATAATCAAGTAGAACTGAATTGAAAAGAGAGATTATGGTAATTTGAACTGCGTTGGTGGGCGTGGAAGTCTTCTGGTGTGTATAGAGGATTTGAGAGATTAGGACTCAGTGCTGCTGGAGCAATGAAAGAAGGTAATTGCATTGTAATCTCGGGTAAGAGTAGTCTTTGACAGATTACATAAGTTTTTAGAACTCGCAGATAGGAACTTACTGTGGAGAACATCCCCTTTATTTCACGAGTAAATAAAAATATTTTGTATATAATTGACTACTTTAATTAATTGGTCTGTGAGTGAAATTAAGTTGAAATTTAGATCTTGTGATTAAACTTTAAGATGGCAGACGAGACAGATAATACGACGCCGTAACAGAGTTAAAACACAAAGAGCTTTATAGATTTAAAGAGTGTTATACTTGCCTGGAATTAGCTTCAGTCAGTTTCTGTAACAAGTCATCCACTCGAATATTAAAACCCTCTTTCAAATCCTGGTAGTGTTCTTTATGCTGTGATCTCAGTTGTTCCAGTTCTTCTTTATAAGTGTTGAAGAACTTCTCGAACTCTTGATACAATTTAGGTGCTGCCGCTAGAGCCATTTTCTCTTCTTGAGTCACAGTCACGCTAGGACTATCTACAAACGACACATCGCTGACACTTCGAAGAGAATATTCCGATTCATTTTGGTCAGCCTTACTTTTAGGGGAAAAGTCAAAATATGAGATATCAGTGCTCACTGCTTTGTCGGCCGTGAGAACTTTGTTAGGCTGAGTATCTAAGTCGTCGAATTCGGAACTATTTCTCGGACTCATCGACATGACATTTGATACACCACTGTCATCGTGGTTGTTGGTGACAGTCTGTATATCACTCCTGTCGGAGTCGTTGCTCTCGAAGCTTATTTCAGAAGAATTTTTAGCATTCAAACTGTCCAAGTTATCACTTTCTTGTGAGGAATTCATTATGTTGTGCTTACCGACTTGAAGCTGAAAGAGGAATACAAAGTTAGTACTGATTTTAGTTGACGAAGAAAGAAAAATACAGCTTATAAGTGCATACAGTGGCTCTCCGAGGTATTGGGTGAAGGGGGCGGATCTTCCCAGCCCTCTAATCAGGGAGCTGGGTACCTCAAACGAATCTTAAGTTTATTTCCTAAGTCGATTTTAACCTCACGAAAACTTTTGATGAGATAAAAGAAAATAAAATCTTACCAAAAATTAAACAGTTAAGATGTCATCTTCAAGCAGAAAAAGCTGAAACAGACGAACCTAAAAAGCGGTCTGCATAGAAAGGGTTAACATTTATAGTGAAAATGGATTTCCAGGAATCAGGCCTTAACTTATAATACATGAAGGGCTTTTTAACTTAAGGACTTCTTACGAGAGAAGCTTTTCAAAATTGAAGTCGATTAAAAACTATCTTCGATCAACAATGCGTCAAGAAAGACTTGACAGTTTGTCCTTCGCTTCCATTGAAAATGCAGAAGCTAAAAACATTGATTTTGATGAAGCTATAAAAACATTTCAGAAGTCAAAGCTTGCAAAAATGGTTTTAGGTTTCTTTATTGAAAGAAATGTTAAAATAATTTTTAAACATCAAAAATGGCATATTAATATGCCTTTTTTTAAAAAAATATTTGTTTGTCTGCTAGATGTAAGTTGTTGTTTTTTTCTTTAGTCTTAAGATTTTTCTTCCAAATAATTTTAACTATTTAATTATATGTTGATTATATATTTGTGTTGACACTTTGTTTGACGATCATTCTAATAAGGGGGAAGGGGGCACGTGGGTTTCGATAATTTTAAGTCCACCCCCGAGGGTTCATATTTTCAAAGATACAACTGATACAAATACTTATCTTTTTATGTACACATACTTTTTGTTCAAGGTAATTTTTAAAAAAAATACATAAAATCAAACATATATGTTAACACAGTTAATTCATTGATGTATTTCAATTCTCGGTAAAAAATTAGCTCAATGCATTCGCTCTTTTGGTAAATGTTTTAATGCGAACAACTATCTATAGGAAATAAAAAATAATAATTTATGAATTTCACCGCACATGTTATGCTTAATTAAAGTTTAGGTTTGCCAGAAACATGAAAGCAGACATCTGATACTAAATTGCCAACGAGGGAGATAAGTAGTCAGTTCATTACCCGATTCCATATTACAGATGTTCATTACTTCGCATTTCGCTGAAATATTAGTGAAAAATAAATTCTTTATCATAGATATATCTACAGAGGATCTGGAAATATGAAATACAACGTTTCAGATAAGAAAACGAAGCTTAAGTTTATTTGAATCAATAAAAAAATAGTAACGCTGGAAGTTTTACGTCATTCAACTGTTAAATGCATTTCTACAGACAAGCTTTTCGTCCTCAAATATTTTCCGCAGTCGTAAAAATTTTAATCAAAATCATTCAACCTCATCATTTCGCGTAATGGAGATAAAAAAAAAACTTATATCGGATATTTTATCGACTTTCCCAGCAGATTATAAGCGACCTTTCTTAAATGTATACATGCTTATTTTCTATAAACCAATATTATACTTAATTCAGTTTTTTGACACAGAATTATTTTCTCATCAAATTGCTGCCATTAAAATCTTTTTCTATACCAAAAAAAAAAAAAAAAAAAAATTTAGTTTATTTCAATTTAAAAAAGTGGAGAAAAAAATACATTTTTAGAGAGATAAAGAATCTAAAACATTTTTGTAAATTTCCCCACTCCACCTATTTCATGTTTAATTTTGAATTTCACCTGTTTCCGCCACATATTTCATTTTTAAATACTACTTTCATTATCTTCTTAATAAAGTTCTGACGAGCATGTTGAATATCTTTTCTTCAAATGAATGTTAATTTTCTTTGATAATATAAAGTAGAATTTTTTTTTGTTGTCTCTGACAGAATTAAAATTTGATAGCATTAATATAGATTTTAAGAGTACTCGTTAATCTTTTAAGGATCAGGAGTACTTTCGAGATTTCAAAGTAATAATTCCACAAATAAATTTATCGAAAATCTGGAATATAGTAGCAAAATTGGAGTATGTTTTCGGGATGTTATGTTAAACATTTTATTTTAAAAAAATTGTCAACTTGATACATTTTTAGAATGATATAATGTAAAATAATTAACGATTTTTTTTTTTTTTTTGAATTTTTGCTATAAACAACATATGTTGTTCTCAGCCACAATAGATTACGTAGAGAACATTTTTTTTCAACAACAACAACAAAATATGAAGGGAAAATCAAATGCCCTCTAATACAGTTTTGAAAATACGAGGGTGGTTCAAAAAGTACCTGTGTTAGAATGGAGTAACTCAATGTAGTTTTATCCATAAATACGACGCCTTTTATATGCTAAAATATCATTGCCATAACTTTCCAGGACAATGAAACCGTCTTCGTCTTACCAGCAGCAACTTATTGTTTTAAGTGTCGCTTGATTTGCGGTGTATGATGAGGAATCCAGGTATCAAAAACTGTGAGAACTCAACAATCAAATTTTTATTTAATAGTAAATGGCTGTCAAATCAAATCAAACCCATAAATTACTGTCAAATTTGTTTTGGCGCCTTTTAACTCCACAGCATACGTCAAAAGGTTACGGAGCTTTCGCTTAAAAAAATAAATTGATTCTTCGCTTATCTTAGTTTAAAGAAAAATAGTAACTTAATTGAAAGGAGAGTTGTTAAAAATTGTGATGTTACTATCTTAAAGAGATGGAGCGCAGAGCGATATTTTTCAATGGTAACACCAACTTGTCTCGGTCGTCGAAATCAACTACTTTTTGAGCCATCCTCGTAAAGGAAGATAACGATAAATCAGTGGATAAAGTTACAAATATTTCCACTAAACTCACCTCAGCTATTGCGTCTTGTAAACGTCTGAGATCATCTTTCAGTCTTTCTATTTCCATGTTCTTTTCATCGCAATTTTTGGTCTGTTTCATGAGAGCCGATTTCAGCTGTCTGATTTCTTTGTCCTTCCTCTGAGTGGGAGTGAGGTATTCCTCCTGTTTCACCAAGTGCCTATCACAGTGGAGGACATACTTCTTACCGTAGTAGGACCGACTCATTGGCCGAGACAGGGATGCCTCTGTGCATTGGCTCTGACTAGCGAAAGATGTGTAGCTGACAAAACTTCCGAAACTCTTGACGGAGCTGTCATCGTCAACGGAGAAAGGCATCGAATTCATGGAACCTAACTCGCCATATCTTCCCTCCAGTTGCCAAGGGTAGTCTCTTGATGACAAACTCATGGACTTGGGACGAGCATCTGATTTGAGGGTGTCAGAACGGTCGTTCTTTCCTCGCATCGATGTCGAACGATTCAGTCGTGGAATGCGACATCGCTTGGCGCTACGTGGTAGCGTTGATGTGTTGATGCTTCCATTCGTGTCCTCAGGATCCGCCATCACCAATTCTGGAAGGAAGAAAAAGATCTTTAGTAAAAGATGAAAAGAAAACAGGACATTTGCTTCCAATCAATTATTTACAGGTTGGTGACGAATTGTATAGACGTAATGAGAAGAATGGCAATACTTGTTAACATTTTTTACAATGGATCTTAATCTGAAAAAAAGTGTAGCAACGTAATAAGACCGATAGTTTGATAGAAAAAAGAAACTTTGAAAGATTTATGAATCTATTCCCCGATTTCCTTATCTTAATCCTCTGGATTTCTTCCACACCTACCACTTAAAAAAAATTAGTGTGTAAAGCACCTTTCGACACTTAGAAAGATTATGTCACAAAAACGTTGTTGTTGTAGCGAAAATTAGTATCACAACAAGAAATAGCGACTAGTTCATCATTCGCTAGTATCAGATGTATAATAACGTGCTCGGAGGCCTCTTTGAAAAAATACTTTGACTATTGAAATTGGTTTATAAGACGTTAAGTTTTATTTATTTATTTGTTTTATTTTCCAGTTAAAATTTTCTACTTTTTGAATAAATGCATTGTTTTCTTCTGATTAAATAAATGGATTGTGATCCGGTTTTGATTACGCTTTTTGTTTGTTTGTTTAGTCATGTATTATCCTTGTGGAAGATGACAGTGGTGCTCACAGGTATAAGTTTTAATCTTATACATGATTTAATGAAGTTAATGTGTGTTCATAACTAGCGAGTGTGACGTGTCTGAGAGAATGTCGGAATGTGAATATAAAAATCTTAGCGAGTTTCTTATTTAAGTGATATGCCAGGAAAAAGGCGGGGTAGCCACAAAGAGAAGCAAAGCGCCTTTTCCTCCTGAAAATAAGATTCATGTTTCTAATCATTGAATGTGATGCTCTTCGGGTATTTCAAATGTAAATTCAAGATTCCAAGACGCACTATCCCAAATAAAACCCCTCTACTTTATGATCGTGTTGAACCACGTATCATATGCATTAGAAACGTGTGATACTTCAAAAAATGACAAATTTTCAAAATAAAGTCTATTTAAAATATATTTCTCACCAAGAAAACTTACGATAAATATGAATTATTATTATAATATTTAGATGTTATTGAACCTAGCTTCGAAGGCTCAAAATCTTCTGATATTTACCAGAGAAATTTTCATAATAAAATAATTAACTAACGTAGACACATAAATATAAGTGGACGACATTTGTGCTTTTCTAAAAATTGCGAAAAAGGAATAGTACATTTTTACTTTAATAAAATATAATTTCTGATAAATGATAAATAAATTCTTAAACTGATAAATAACTATAACCTTCAAATAAAAGCATTCAACAAAAAAAAAATCACTCATTTTAGAAAAAATAAAATGACTTCCTTTCATAAATAAGACTTATTAAGGTTCGTTAAACATGTATATTATTGATAAAATATTTAACTAAGTTCAATTACCAAGATTAAATAAATCCTTATTGGAGATTTATAATTAAAGTAAAAGCGTTTTTGGAAAGAAAAAAGAAAAGAAAAGAAAGGGAAAAGGAAAAAAAAAAAAGCATTTTTAAAATAATTTTTTTAATTTTTGAAAAAAAAAAAAATCTTTTATGGGTGCGATAATTAAATAATTTGTGTTTTAATGCTTCTGAAAAGCCTATACTTAATTCCAATTCTAGGGTTTTGCAGTTTGATATTTAACGATATTGTCATGGATGATCCAATCAATGTAATAAATACCTAATGTTAAAAAATATAATACAGTATCAATCCCCTCTTCTGAGAAAATAATAATAATAACAATAACTAAAAAATATATCTAAGAAATTTGCTTATTTACTGCATTTAATTACATTTATTTAAATGAGTTTATTGCAATAAGCAAAAAATAATAATTCCGCTTGAACGACTGTTTTTATAATACAGGTCAAGTATCTAAAAAATGTACTTTCTTGCAACTAAAAAAACAAAACACAACAGATTTTAGAACAAAGATGTGTGATTTTTAAGTAACACTTCATTATTGCACAAAACTTCTATAAAAACGACTGGTTTTCGGAAAGTTATCTTTGTTATATCCCATGGAGAGATTGAATATGTCTATAGTCTCGTTATTAAATATATTTATCGGAACATGAAACAGCATCCAAAAAATTAGAATAATATTTTATTCTTGCATTGTTATCAATCCTTTTAAGTAAACACATTATTTTAAACTATAAAGATGACATTTTATTCATAAATTCATAAAATGTGTCTCTAATCGTATTCCACAACAAATGTTTTGTAGAATTTAAATGCCATGAAAAAGTTCGATAGGAAATAAGTTGAACATGTTTTTGCTTACCAGTATAACTTCCTGACATTTTTCTTTCTGAAAATCTCGAGCGATATTGTTCGAAATCAAAAGACATATTTCACAATGAAAGAGCACAAAAATACTAGCAATTTGATTTTGATTAGAATTCTGTAGTTACTAATTATATTAAAAAAATGTGCTTTCACGAAACTCATTAAAACTTTATTGTAACTAAATATCAAAGACGTCTCTTCGGAAGCTGAATATAGTTGTAACGAATCAAGGAATTATTCATGAGTAAAGAGAAAAAGAAAGCTCCAAAATGTAAATGCTACCAACAAAGAAAAACAAGCATTAAGTATCAAAATAGAAACGTAATTGGATTTCGTAGTTTCTGGTAATCCTATTAAGTTCCGAAAGAGCAGTCTTCGATATTTAGTTACGATTTAGTTTTCATGAGTTTTATTTTTGGAGAAGATTAAATATGAACGACATATTTTAAAATGATTCTATTTCAAGTTATAAATCACAACTGAAAAAAAATAAATACATAAAAATTTCCCCTATCACGAATAACATATCGATAAAAATATACAAAAATAAAATATTTACAAAATCGTAACTAGTAAGTAATGTATTCCCACTCTCTATGAATACATTTCTAGTAAAAGGATGAAAAGAATTTTGAATCTTTTGTATTATCAACTGTGTCATCAAAGAGGAAAAAGAAATAAATCCGACTAAGAATGAAAATTAATAGGATTTCAAAGAATTCTTAAGACTTTCCAAAATTCTCTCATGAAATGTCATTTCTTTTATTTGCAAACTTTTATGCATGAATATTTTATTTTAAAAATTCTAAATCTAGAAATAAACAAATAAATGAGAATAGGCCATTTATAAATATCTTTAAAAACTTTTACGTTCCAGATCCAGATTCAGATAAAATAAATGAAATATATAGGTCATATAAATTTAACAATTATTTCGTATAAGTAAATTTTAAAATGAATTTTTATCTCGCATTCATAATGTTATATCATATTTATTAGAGAATTACTTATTTTCAGCATAATTTCAAACAGACTGGACAATTTTCAAAACAACATTCTTTTTTTTTTCAAATTATGGAAAACAAAAGCATTCCAATACTTTTTTCCCACAAAATGAATGATCGGTTTGGTTTTATTAACGAAAAACTAGAAGCAACACGAGGGCTATTGGAGACGGATTTCGTAATTTTGAACCTCGGTCAAGCGACGAGGACGATACTTGAGATGGCACAACCTCTCCTAACTTCCTCACCACGCCAAAACTTCTATAAAAACGATTGCCCCCCCCCCGACAGATGGAATGTGCATCAGCCCTGGCGAGTCTTTAGTGGCATCAAGGCTCGAACCCACGATTCAACGAAAACCGCCGACTGCGAGTCCGATACCTGAACCACTAAGCTACCGTGGTCCACTAAATGAATGAAAATATATTAATTTCAGTTTGTATTCAGTAAAAATATATTCAATTTTAGGTTCTACAACACTAAAGATAACGCGTTGCAATTTTTTTTTTCGTTGAAAAACAAACTATTATGTTTCCTAAAAATTAAGATTAATTAATTTCAAATTAGAACTGCACTCCTAAAAATATTAGCAATGGATATTGTAATTTTAAATTAATTAATGACGAACTAGCTGACATTTGGCGTTCTAAAACTTTATACCATGTCAACAAGATGGAGGTATTATGTTCTTAATAAGAAAGACGTATTTTTAACATTTGTCATTATGGATGAAAATGCAGTTTAACTCCAGCCTTGGCGCGATTTTAAAAATTTCGATTATGGCGGGTGTTTAAGGAGTAACGCAAACTGTCAACATAGCGCCAAGTAGAAGAATATGAAATTTCTTACATAATATATAAGATCTTCATCGATATTAGTATATCAGATATTTTCAATTGTAATCAATGTAAACAATATCTATATATAAGCATTATCTATCTATATATAAGCATTATCTATCTATATATATATATATACGATGAATTGCTATATTATGGAAATTTTCCTTCAAAAATTCTTTCGTTGCCAAAGGTGGGGTTACACTGCATTCGATCCCAACGTAAGAATTTGAGTTATACTCAGATTCGAAACTAATTGTAAAACATGCAACATGTATCATCTACCACGACAAAAACAAGTAAGGAAATGTAAAGCAGCAAAAGTTCATTGACTTTTTGCAAATGCTACGGATCTCTATGGGGAGTATCTGATAATGTTTATAGCTCATATTTAGAAAGATATGGCACAGAGAGGATTTCGATCCATTACTATTGTCCATTACATGCATAAAAATATAATGCACCATTAATCTAAAGAAACTAAATTTACCCAGGAAAAAAAACTGATGTTACATACTAAATTTAACACTTTCCCATCACGCTTTCAAAGCCGTATTGGCGCATTTTGTCTTGTTTCTTTCAGCGATACTGGGCTTTCATATAACTACTTACAATTTCAAATTCTATTGCTTCCCAAATAGAAAAACATTAAAAAAAATGGTTTTATTTGTTACATAAATAAGAAATATACAAAAGAACATTTTTTGGACATTTAACTAAAAACAATATTGAACGTTAAACGGAAGGCATAAATTTTAAAATGACATCAAACATTGCCGGGGAAAATTTTTCTTCACGATTTTTGCTACGCCACATGAACTCTGTTAAATGGGTATCTAACTAATGATGGACAGTGACTCTCTGGTATTTAGTTTACCCTATTGTAATACCCCACAAGCGTTCAACAGATTGTGTATGATATGGAGTGTCCAGATCAATAGATAGAGTATAGAAAGAATGATTTATGGTAAAATGTTCGTATATCCAGCAGCTATCTTTCCAAAAATTATATAGATACCAATTCTTTGGACAAATGAGAGACGGAATCGTACGGCAGCAACCAAAGGAATGGACGACAGAATATACCATGTTTGTATACTAAACCCTTTCTCTTCCCAGCAAGAATGAATGTTACGTAGTAATTTCAACTTCAAGTCACCATGGCAAATCCCAAATTTTAATATCCGTTGCAGAAAAATACCGCGTTGTTTTAAAGGAAGAGTTGAAAAATGGAGAATTAAAAGGATACATGGAAGGAAAAAAAAAAGAAAGCTAAACTGGAGAGTTACGAGAAAGTTCGCCAAGACAAGAAAGGCGAAAAGTAGTATGGTTAAAACGGAAAAGTAGTATGGTTAAAACGGAAAAATACCCTAAATTTATGTATGATTATAGAAGGACAAAAAAACAGAAAGATACGAATTCTTAAAACTAGTTCAAGTTCAATGCAAAGAAAACTAAACCTAAGTAAAAATAGTTGTTTTCGAAATAAATAATCGAGATTTGCTATCATAAAGGATGTTCTATATAGATATATCTATAACAACCGAAATTAGCTTAACCAATATATTTGGGGGAGGGGAATTGTACTCAAGGATTTATGCAGTTATAGGGTTATATTTAGATATATATAAATATGCAAAATTGTAGGTTAATTCTTGAACAGGAGTTCTAAAATGTTCATCGGGTTGAAACAATTTCGGAATTACCGACGATAAGAACACTTGTAATCCTTACAATGACATTTTGAAAAACCCAGTATCTACAGTGACACAGCTGGTGGATTATATTATCACGACGAAAGGATTAGAAGGACATGTTTCTTCACGGTTGATTAAACAGCAAAAATGCTCGTAGTTCCATTCCGTGATCCAGACATTGGTAATTTAGTTACCTAACTGTCAAAAATGTTCCACATATAATTCAATACTCCACGAAGGCTTATTTCATTCTTTTTCTTTAGAAAAGCTCATGGGAAAAATTGTCAACAATCACTTTTTTTTTATTTGGTCATTTCACGTCTCCTTCGAATGGTAAATAACATAATTCCTAAAAGAAAGAAATCATTCTAGTATGCTCCTATCTTTTAATAAATTTTGTATATGTCTATCTAGTTTCTCTCTCTCTCGTTATTAGTATTTGAGTTATTCAACTATTAAAACATTTCAACATTTTTCAAGCTATCTAATTTTCATCAGCAACAATAAAAATAAATAAATGAATAAAGAATGATTTATGGAATGTATATAACCTTTTTTTTTTAATCTCGTGAAATGACAGCCTAGCTCAGGATTGGCCAAATCGAGACGCATTGGATGATTACAAGTAGCGCTTTAATCAGTTCTGAATGAATCAGCGTGGTACAGAATTTTGAAGCAGTTCTTACGAAAGCATTTTGTGTTATTTAAACTTTTTATTTTGTCTGATACGATACACGTAACTGCAATCTATTTGTTCTATTTCAACATTTTTTTTTACAGTTTTGTACTATTCTATGTTTTTTTTTGAAATTTCTTTTACCTATTACATTGCAAAATAAAATGACCAAAAAGAAGTGCAGAGAGTGATAGTGGGCGTGAATTTAATGAACAGGGAGAAAATGAGTTTTTATAACAAATTCATTAAGAAAATCGTTTTGCGTTGTTTGTGGAAGTACTTTTTCTCATAATAAAAGGCATGATTTTAATAGACATTATAAAATACAGTATCAAACTTATACAGCAGAAAAAACGAAGTTTGTTCTTGGGTCTCAGATGCGAAAAGAATATGTGACTAAGAAAAAGGAAGTTATCAGGAGAAGACATATAAATTTGCTAAAGTAGGTTGTGAGGTCTTAACAATGACAAAAGCAAACTGCTTCAGCATTGGCACCTCACCTATTTTTGACGGATAATAAATTGTTAAACCTTGTCCCCATATATTTCCACGCCATCTTGATAATAAAGGTATTGAAAAGAAAGCAAACGAAATTGCTAATCAAGGCAGGCAGTTATGAGACGTATCTAAGGACTCTCTCATGATGTATCTCAACAATTGGAAGACCTTTTCCTTTCTTTTCTATAGTTTTGGATGAATCAACGGACCTATCTGATGTTACACAGTAAACATTTTTATAAGAAGAATCGATGATAATTTTAATATCTTTGGAGAACTTACCAATCTGTAGTCACTGTATGACAAAACAAGAAGATAAGGCATATTTGGAAGAGTAAAATCATGTCTAGAAAATCTAAAAGTAAATTGTAGCAAATTTATCAGTGTGTGTGTTGACGGAGTACTATCAACGATAGATAAAGTCAATGGCACAGTAACTTTCCTTGATATATTTTTTTCAAATCATGTTACATTAAAATAAAATTACATTATATATAAAGAGGCACTCAATGCAGAAACTTTAAATAAGCTACATGTTATGTTACCGGTTGTGAAATGTGTGAATAAAATTAGAGTAAGAGCATTAAACAGGCAAAAATTCAGTGAATACTGTGAATTCTTACATTTGGATTATGGTAATCTTAATCATCATTGTGAAATGAGCTGGCTTTCTAGAGGGCAAGTTCTGAGAAAGTTTTGGAAGTTGAAAAATACTGCTTCTAATTTTTTGGAACAGAAAAAGGAGTTACCTAATGAAAGAATCCTATTATTTGACAACAATTAACTACTTGTTTTGGTATTTTTAGTTAATATTACTAACCATCTCAATGATCAAAATTTAAAACTACAATGCAAGAATAAATTATTTGCCAACTTAGTAAATAGCATCAGTTCATTCGAAATGATGGTTAAAAAGGTTCATCTTTCGGTTCGAAAATGAGAATTTGAATCAATTTCTGTGCATGAAAGAGCAGTGTGAATGTGCAGAAAATATTAGCAATTTTATCAAATATATTAAGAAAAATCAAGATATTGCAAGGGACATTCAAAATTCATGGTTTTGCTAAAGAAAGAAAACTACGCTAACAATTTTATAAACCCATCTTGGCTCAGTAAACAAAACACAACACAGATACTTAGTAACATACAAATGAAGCTGATTGATTTAAAAACAAACTCATTCTTAAAAAAACAAAATTTGATGAGCTTTGCTAGATAGAAATGCTTCTGACGTAATTAATGTCTGACGTTCTGACCATGCAAACATTACCCAGAGCTAAGAAACTTTGAAAAAATTTATATATGTCGCCTCGGAACGACAAACAGACGCGAACAAACATTTTCACCAATGAAATTTATTAAAATCAAAACAAAAGGTCACAAATAACTGATTCAAATTTGAAGAATTCTCTGCTGCTCTCGGTAACAAATATCCCACCAAACATTAAACTACAAGCGAACTCCAAACAGGCTCAAAAATTTCATTAATGGTAAGTAATGCTTATGTGGTTTAATAAATATTGTTTTATATACAATAATTAAAGCATTTAAAAAGTTAATTATATCTATAAGCATACTTCTATTAAAATGGTTAGAAAACATATGCCAGGGTCAGGACTCTTTCTGGCAAGCAAATGAACTTACAAGTCCAAGTTCCAAACTAATCTCTGTCTGAGTGCCAACAACTGTAGTCTAGAGTTGTCTTCACGAAACAAAACTAACTAGTAGCTATAGTACCATCATAAAGAGATCCCGTCTCGTACAGGAGACCATTACTGGATCATTGGTGCTTCATTAAACTGGCTTAAATTAATGAATTTAACTTCATGATTAAGTTAGTTCTATTTATTTTCTAAGCAAAGCAGATTCTATCCTTATCTCTATTTACCAACCCTTAACCATGAAAGTAAGATGGTATTAAGAGTGCTCGAGTTATATGGCTTCTTTGAAAAAACTGGCGCATGGTGTGCAAAAGGTTGGCAACTTCTTGTCTAACTGAACTCATTTGGCCCAAACTATTTTAAAATTAGTTACACAGCTTGGAAACTTTACTATTGATGACGGTTTGAGATAAGCATTGAAGAAAAACGTTTGATGAGCTAAACTAGGAGAAAAAGGATGATTACCAAAAGATACTGAAAATGTAATAATTATTATAATACTACCGATAATAAGATGTTAGCGTTGAAACTTCAGGACTTTATACAGTCAGCTACCCAATAAATCAAACAAATTCTGAAATTTCCTCTAAGGAAAATTATCTCCGTATTTATTTTATTGTTTAACTCGTTTATCTTTGCCGCCTAAATCACAAGTAGTTTTCACTAATAATTCAATGTTTTACTTGCAAACAATTTTTAAACGAATGTACAATTATTATAATTTTGTTACTCGAAGAAAGCATTAAAATCAAACAACTTTCTTAAAGTTTTCCTCAAAGTAAGACAAATTGCTGGAAACAGGGTTAATTTTGTTGTTCCAAAATCTGAAGATGGAAGATAACCTGGAAGACAACAATTATTAAGAAGTTCGCATTCGTCAATTCTCCGGGCTGAATGCTTAACCAATGAGCGAATGGTATTTTGCTCTTTGTATATAATGGTTTTGTCCCGTGAGCATTCGACATGGTCCACAAGCGATGCGCAACAAAAAAAAGTTTAACGAACGAACATTTAATTTAATATCGAGTTACTTACTGTCACATAGAATACTTTGACCTCAATGGCTGCTTGAACTTCATTCGGATGGTATCCACCAGTTTCTGGATTAAGCCATCGTGTAGGTATTCCATACAATGCAACATATGCATTTTAGAATTCATAGAATAAACTTGTTTCATGACGCTGTTAAATAGTCACGATGAAAGCAGCTAAGTTTTATGAAATAAATTCTATTTTTGATTTTTTTCCCCCCTCTCTGCCGAGGGAAATCTACAGTATCATTACAACCTCATTAACAAAGTTGTGTTGCGTTCGATTTTAAAAGTAGTCCTGTTTTAGCAAATAAATAAATAAAATCTCCATTACACAGCTAAAATACTTGAAGCAGTTCAAAATATATATATATATATATATATATATATATATATATATACACACACACACACACACAAATATTTATATAAGCTTCTTTCTTACGTGAGAATTAAACAACAAATATTTTCAAAAAAAAAGAAGCATGATATTTTGAGTATATATGCTCATAAAAAATCATGTGATAACATACATTTAATTACTGTTTCACATATTTTTTAAGTTAGATAAATAGTACATTGCTCAATGTTTCATGATTTTAATGATAATGGTATTCGAAATTTACTTTTAAGAAATTATGTGTTGGATCACGTTAAAATAGTTTAGAAACTAAATAGTTTATATTATTTAGAACAGCTGAATGCTTTCAACGACTTTTATTTCGAGATTAAGTTTAAATGCTCTAATAAATTGCCTTTTTCAATTGCAAAACAGTAATTATATTCCATCTATAAAACATATGCATACCAATTGAAATTCTAATTATTAATAAAAGAAAAAGTTCATAAAATTGAAATTAAAAATAATCTTTTTATCAATCATAACAATAAAATAATTCATAACAAAACTTCTTAAATAAAATCGAATTTAGTAAATGTTATATTAAGTAGATGATAAGAACGAAAAATGTTTACTGTTACGATAAGTCAAGAAAACAGTATCTCAATAACATGACGACAACGATATCATATCATACAATATTTAAACATAAGCAAATGAAATGTTTATTTTAAGATGTTTTTTCGAATTTTGTTAAGGGAAGAATTTATATCGGTTTAAAATAAGCTCGTGTAATTAAAATCCTCCTTTGGTGAATTTGTATTACGTTTCCTGTCATCATACAATACTAATTGAGAATTTTAAATTACTTAAATTTAATAATTTAAGTAATTTAATTAGTTTCATTTAAGATTGTATTGATGATAATATAGGTAATGACACATGCGAACAAAAAAAAATCACATTTTTCTATAATTCTACAAATAAATTTCGAACTAATAATAAAGGCTATTATTTAATATATTTGATCTAAATTAAGTAGTGATTGTTAGATAGATTTCATTGTCATTGAAATCGTATGATTACATTAACAATGATGATAGAAGATAATAAGAAACTAAGAATTCTCTCCCCCTCCTCAAATTATTCAACAGTTTCCAACTAAATTCGTAGACTTATTTTTGTGTAAAATAGAAAAAAGAAACAACCATTTGATTAATTAAAATTTCTAAATATCTCTCAACTTGCTAAAAACTTTAACCCTCATCAGAGGTATTTATTGAAATTCCTTGCAATTATTATAATTTAAACTCAATAATAATATAAACAAAATTCTGAGAACAGAATAGCCTTTTAACATACATAAATGAAAATTGATGAATGTTTAACAAATGTGTTGGATTTAAAAACAAAAATATATTATAAGATAAATCCAAAGAATTTATTACAAACTTACTTATTATTTTATCAAGAATTTTCAAAACAGAGCAAATAGTTGTTTTTTTTTATTACTACATATACATTTCTTTGTATATAAAACACGTTTCTAATACAGCGTTTATAATGAGTTATGCTACACAACACAATAAAATAAATTTTAGCATTTAAAAATATAAGAATTCTTCCAGATTGTTCTGGGTCGTCAATAAATAAAACCATTGCATGCACATCATAAAGAATCCTGTAAAGTTCAATGGTGGGGCGGTGTTTCTCAGAGGGGCCCAAATTCCCCGAAGGTCACCTGCCCTGTTGGGGAAACATCCGGTTCCCTTTCATTTCATCTTTTTGTTCAGCGAATGTACATGGGAGTGGTAGAGGAGTAGTCTGTAGGGGTGTTTCAGAAAGTAACCAGAGGGAAAAAAAAACGAGATTTACGACAAAGGAAATCGATAGAATGGGTAACGTAGAAGTTGTACTCACCGACAAAAAGTATCATAGCTGAGGGATTTGAGTAGATTTAGAGAAGGGATCTCAAATGGTGAAAGAGAAGTAAAGGTGGAGTGAATTAGCTTTCCACAGGCACACTTTTACTATATTTTAGTAATGGAAAGGCTAACCGTGCGGTAATTAAAGCTTTATAATTTATATAAAAGCGATTCGAAAAAGAAAAAAAAAGCGTTTACTTTATACCATATTTCCAGTTCATCATATACTCTCATTCATCAAGCGTGTAAAAAAGGAACCTTCTCTCTAAAACAACCCTTTATTTCTCCCGAGACTTACAAATTCTATTAAAAATAGTAGGCATAAAAATCTTCCGTTTTTTAAATAGGAAAAACATATATTATAAAATATATTTTATATTTGTGATATTAAATAAAAAATTTATCCTTTTTTTTTTTGCATGGTTTGGTAATTTATACTTATTAGATAGATTACAATCAATTAAATTGTTAAGTATTTTGTAATGCTCTATTTACTACACTAACACAGCGATAACATTATCTGATTGTGAAACTGTTTGCTTGTTATTTTTAAGGGAAACTAGTTTTAGATATATCTTTTAATTATTAGTGTCAACTTTTAACAGTTAATAGTAAATTTTGATACAATATTTTTGTCCTCATTTCAGAAATAATTACTTTGTTTAAACGAGTTGGCAGAAAAATTTATCTATTTTTTTGTATAATTATTTAGCGGTTTATTTATTTTTTCCCCCCCCCCCCTCTATCGGAATAGAAACTGGGATTTATAAACCAAGAGGAATAAGAAGTTACTTGTATTGTTGTCAACCAATTTCGGAAGCAGACGATTTAAAAACGAAATAAATAATAGTAACAATAATTCGAAAATTTGAATTTGCGCAATGTATCAGAAAACAGTTGAAAAATTATTTGATTCCAATAGTTGTTCTAATTTTCGATTTCATTTAAAAGTCATTTACAAGTCTTGTATAGAAGACTTGTACATGATTCCTCATTTGAATTGTTTTAGTGAATTGTGATGAAGGAACAATTTTATTTTTTTGAATAATCCTACACGAAACTTTTTTTTTTTTTTAAAAATTTCCCTTTTTTTTTTTTTTTTTTTGCTTATTTAATTTCCGATTTTGATGCTTTGTTCATCTGATTTATTGAGAAAGATGATTTTTTTAATGCTGTTAATATAACCTTAAAAACTCTGTATCGACTGCACTAATAATCTTAGGCAGAACATAAAATTTTATTCACATTACTAATTCATATTTATTTTGAGTTGTTTTAGGAATAAGCAAAAGGAAAATTACATTCCCTAAAAAAATAACTTTCAGTTATCTTCAAACTAAAAACAACTGATTCACACGAATCTAAACATCAATAATCCATTTGAATTTTCATTAGGGATCGTTTTTCATGATATCCTTAGAAGAAAAGGGTAAAATTACGGAAAAAAATTCGGAAAAGACTTCCCATTCTCTCGCTATAAATTTTATCTTCTTTTTTTGCAGCCATTTGATATGATTTGGTTGTTTGAGCATGAAGGTTAGTCTAAAAAAAGAAGGCATCCATATTTTACCTCGATATCCACGAGATTGTTCTAGGTCAGTAATGATGACGCTAATTACATCCGGACGCATCGGATGCGCTTGTTTGACCATAATGTTGCAGCACACAATAGATTTTGGCAGTGAACTCAAACAAGAGTTTTCCCAAGTAAGAAACTTGATTTCTTTTGTTTTTCGAATAATTCAGTTGACGCTGAATAAGAACCTTTGATTTTTTCGTTCGTAGTATCTGTATCTATTGTTTTGCTTGAATAAAATTAAGGTTTTAATATTCTATATAGCGATTGATTTAGGAACACTAAATGAAAACAATATCCTGAAATGGTTTAGGATAAATATGTATGGATATATATATATATATATATATATATATATATATATGGGGTGGGGTGCGTGCGAGTGCCCAGTAAACACAAAAGGCAAGAAGCAGTGCGAGAAACGAAGATACATCAGATGACAAGATGTTGGACGAAAAGAGCACTGCTGAAGGCCAGTATCAGCTTGTAAACGCAGAAAAACGGGGAAGTTCCGAAATTCTGCTAGGTTGCAATTCATTGGGGCTCGGGATCCTAGCACTACATGCACGACTTTACAAAGGGAAAGTGACAATTACAGTTAAAAAGAAAATGAAAATTATTAAGAAGGATTTCATTTGGTGTTACAAATAGAGTATGCTGAAGAAGATTATGGGAGTTAAGAGGTGATAACGCGAGTTCATCACATATATAATTGGGAATAAGTCCTCACATTTTTTTTAAAAGTTTAGTTTATTTATATTCCATACGTAATATTTCTTTAGAACATTCCGAACATGAAACTCTTACAGATTATATATCTTTTTATTTCCATGGGAAAAAAAAAGGATTGATAGTATTTAAAGGAATAGTGTCAGGAAAAACACTTATCGGACAACTTTTTTAATCGAAATGAAGTTGGACATCTTTAGGGTTTTCATATCTATTGCGATGCAACAGGTAGTGGCAGAAAGATAATTACCGACCGAAAGATAATGCTCTGCATTTTGGCATTCAAAATTACGTTAAATGTTTTCTTATGCTACAGATTAATACTAAATTCCCAACGAAATACAATTTAAAACTGTGTCATTTATATATTTATAGATTTAAATATAAAAGCCTCTCAAACCATTTTCAATAATAAGACATAACATACAAATGATATAACTGAATATAAAATTAGCAGACTCATTTTAATATCACATTATTTTCAAAAAAAGGAGGAAAAAATGCTCATTTTAATTAAAAATAGATAAGTATTTTCATTTTATTCTATCATATCAAGATGAACCAAAAATGTAGAAAGATATAATGTCAATTAATTGAATTCTTTTCTCTTAAATATTTTTAAAATGTTTCATCTAACTTATCTTAAAATTTATTTAAGAAACTTTTCTTTTTTTAAAAAAACCGTATTAATAATATCATTTGTTGAAGAACTAGATGTCAAATTTTTCTATGAGTTTTAGATCAAATTCAGGTGCTTGTTCGATTATTTCCTAGTATCGCAAACATAATATATCAATAGAAGAAAAAAATCAATACGACCCAAAGGCATTCAAGGTCACATTGTCCTTCATCAGTAATAGCAAGGTACTAAGGTGATCAATCAAAAGTATTGGAAATTATGAAAGGATTTATTCCATTGTATGATGGGGGATGGGTATCGACTTAAACATTTGTACTTAGATGTAAACCACTTTTAGAAACTTTCACCCTCTATATAATATCCTAATTTCAAATACTTTCTAGAAGAAGAAAAAAAATTAAAGTAAAGTCAATTACAAGTTTGATTTGGCTGTTTATTAGAGTTTTACTGTTTGTTTAAGGAGATGCAATATTAATAATAAAAAAAATGTGGAATGTAACAAAAAGTATATGATGCGGAATAAAAATAATGATAATACAAAAGTAAAAATATGTAAAAAAAAATTTAATCAAACTTTTATTCAAAGATGGAGTAAAGGTATAAAAATAATTTTTTAAATGTAAAATAATATATAGCTCATAAAAGCTTAAGGCTCTAATTTAAATTCCTACTAAGTAATTACAGATAAATTAAGTTCCATAGCTACTTACTTATATATATAATCAAACGAAGTATTAGCGTCTCAAGTTTTTATAAATCATATATTATTTTACATTAAAAATTTTTTAAACACCTTTTAGAGCATCTTTAAGTAAAAGCTTGAATAATTTTCAACTTGATCGAATGATACTAAGTGAGTTAAATTCGAATACAAATTTTGAGCATAAGAAATACATAAAATAGGATCATAGCACGTGAAATAAAAGCTTATAAAAAAAAGAGACCGATTTTTAAATCAACACTTTTGATTTAAATGAAACCATTACGCAGGCAGTTAATCTATTTATGTATTATCTCTACATTAAATCCAAGAAACAATGCAAATTCTGTGAACTGAAGCAATTCTGAAATGTTTTATATCAATCTATCTTTTGATCATAACTGAAGTTTGATAGAACATCCACGGTAACAATTCTTAGAATGAGAAGGAATTTAAATATAAATAAGCTTTCTAATGATTAAAATCGATACAATCTACATTTCATAACTTTTACTCTGATACTCATCAATAGGTCCAGTACTTATCAAAATATTTTCGGTTGTACATACGTCCATAAAACTGTTTATTTTTTAAATAGTCACAGTTTTAAAATGCTCTTTTTTTTTTAAAGAGATTAGATGAAATGGATGAACTACTTTCATTCAAATGAAGAGCTGTTTACATACTCCAGTAAAATAGTTCGTTTACCTTTGAAAAATTGCATTAATAATCCGTTATATTGAGAAGTCATACAACTTAAGAATCAGGAGCAAAATGGATGATAGAAATACGAAATGCAATTTTAATATTGTTTATACTGATTTCCCATTGTTTCAAAATACATTAAAGAAATATTATTCAAATGATTTTTAAATAAATTAGATATCAATAACCGTAAAGCATACAGGTACTACTTCTATTTTTTTTTTTTAAATAAATACAATCTGAGTTATTGGTTTTACTGAATTTATTAAAGAAAGTAGAACAAAGCATTGTTCACAAAATTAAATTTATAATTAAAAAAATAATAAGACAAATGCATAGTACTCTGATGTTAGCAATGCAACTAATTTAACTTTAATTTATCTGTTCTTAAAACTCATATATTGCATATAAAACTACCGTACTTAAAGTTATCATTATCACCCCATAATTTAAATTATCCAAAAAAAAAATTTTCGAGACATAATGGATATTTCTCACGACCCAGTTTGAGATCGGGATCCTTTGTCCAAGAAAGAATGAGCAACGCATACAAAAAGAACTGAAATGAAGAAAAAGAGAATTCCTGAGTAATGCATCGTACAGAATAAATTAGATTACGATTATTCATATTATGACCTGAAAGCTAAAAACGATTAACTTCCATTAGTTAGTTAAGGTTACAACACAATTTTACGCTTCAACAAAATCAGAACCTTTTTAAAAAATTATTCGAATTTCTTTAAAAAACAATACGAATTTGTTAACGAAACACTCGGTATTTGTTTATTTTGGAAAGTAATAATTTGTCAACAAAACATGTAATACAATATTTTTTAAGACATCTCATCACAAAAGTATGTAACCTTTCCCTTGCTTTTTTTTATATTCCTTTTCTATCAGAAGTTACATGGATGCAATTTGAAGGAGAATATTACAGGATATTAATCAATAATATTAGTTATCAACATAATCAAAAAACTAAAGGTTCAAACGATGAGAAATATGTTAGCAAAATATCCAAGTAAACACAAACGAGTTGACACTCAGATTTAAAATGAAAAATTAAGATAAATGTGTAGTTTTTTTACGCTAAAAATTCGAATTCGAATGAAGTAAGGAGTCCAAGAGCACAATATTTATAGAATGAACATTGACATTTTTGTTATAAGTTAGTTTCGAAATGTACAAGCCTAAAAAAAAAAAAAATTCAGTCAATAACATAATTTAACCACGTTATCTCTTCTAACTTCAGAAATCAATTTCAAGGGCAAAAAGGAAGACAACGGGGGAAAAAACCGCATTAAACATGTAAATGCACTCGGTATTTAAGGAAATCGAATAAATTCACCTGCCTAGCTTAATTTGAATTTACTAGTTTCTTATTATTACTTCCTCAATAAATTAATGTCTTTTTAATTAGTTATGTACCAAATAAATGGTCCTTTCGAGTTTTTCTATTACTTATCTCTATTATCTTATTCTAAGATTTCATTTGACTATGACGTAAACGTATTCGCGACGGTGATCGCTAATTCTGGTGTCTATCAGGTTACGGAAATTTTTATGTAAAAGATTTCCGATAAATGGTTGTATAAACGCAAGCTTTATTGCATGAAACACAAGAATGATAGCTCATGTGTACCTACACACATTTAATTTAAAAGTAAACAAATAATTATTATAAACATATTTGCAATGGAAAAAAAATACTAAGCTAAAATAAAAAGAGAAAGGAAAAATTATTATAATACTTAAAAGGAAAAGAGCAAAGTTTTTCAATTTTTATTTCGATTCTAAAAATGCCAAAATTGAATGAATTTAGTTTAATGGCTTTTGAGTCCATACACAGTAGAGGGAGAATAGATAAAGGATGCTAATTGTTCATCGATATGAAGTTTTTCTTCTGTTTTTTTAGATTCACTTATTACGGATACAAACTTTTCAATGAAAGTTTGGCGCTATAGTCTGTCCAAAGAATAACCTTGGATCGCTCTCGCAGTCATTAACTACACAATATGTATTATATGAAAATCTAACGTATAACAAAGGCCTTTCTTTTTAATAATTGTGTCTCATTTATTCATGACATTCTAGAATACAATGACTGACTAAATGACCACACAGTTGGCCACTTAGAAGATACGCCCTTTTTAATGTTAAAAATTAAACGCCCTTCATTTGTTGTTATGATTGACACTGACCAATTGACCTTCACACATTTAACTAGCTTGTTAAATTATCTGACTCATCAGCACTTAATTTTCTCTTAAAATAGTCATCGTGGTAATTTTTAAATGCTTTTGTGCTAACATATAGAACAGGTTTGAAACAAGGCAGCAAATGTACTGAAGAAAAAAATATTTTTTCATTTATGCATTATGCATTGAAAAAATATTTTACTCAATTTACAGTTACTGACATCTTGATCAAAAGAAACGGATTTGATACGTAATTAATTGACATTTTCGATATTTCAACAAAAATAAATGTTTAAAAATACTTCGATTTTTGCTCTCATTAAACATTCTGTTAAAGCTATTCGAAAGGCTTTTGACATCGGGTCTTATAGTTTTAAGCCACATTTACAGAACGATTTCTGAGCTGGTATTTCATTTACCTTACTTCCACACACTTCACGTGAAGATTCTGGATAAATCGAAAATAACTTCTGCCTCCCTTACTTTATTTATAAAGTATAGGTGGAATTACTATTCGAGCCCACAACTTGTCAGCTAAGAGAATCACAACCTTATTATGAGAATTCTGAAGCTACATACTTTAAATCTGATGCAATGCGAGATAACTTGTTTGATGGTTAAATTATTTATTAAATTATTCTAACAATTACGTTTTTCATATCATAATGAATTTCATAGTATTATTTAATATTTAAAGTTCACACTAAAAAAAAAGCTCCTGTAAACAAAATTTACTTATCTGCAATGGAAACAAATTCTCTAGGAAAAAAAGGGAAATGATATCAACCAATCTTCAGTTGTTTTTTTTTTTACATTCAAATGTCAATTTTTAAAAAAAATATTTATTTGATTAATGAATCCTTTTAAACGATCTTTTAAAATTCGCTATAAAAATGCCCTTTTATTATTGTGATACTTTCTTACCAAAATTTTAATTGATTCAAATATTATAAATTAAATTTAGTCTTATCTGATTGTGTAAGAAAAAAAAAATAAGCAAGAAACAAAGACAGTTAGTTTGTTTTTGGTTCCCCCCACCCCATAAAAAAAGATTAAGTATTTGTCTTAAAAATTATTTTATTTTTTGTATTTGCTCTGCTGTGTGTGTGTGTGGCATTACATTTTTAAAGAAAAATTCTCGGTACGTCAGATAATAATGAAAGAGTAAGCACAATGTAGTTATGTGAGTAAAAACGTGCTTTAATTATTCTCGAAACTCACACAACGTTGATCTGTTGCGGCTTTGGAAAAAGAAATATCTTTATACACGATATGTTTTCTTAAGAAATGAATTGAATTTCTTGGAATTACAGGTTTTTATAGATGGATTAAAAAAAATAACACAACATCAAAGAACACTACAACAGCATATTTTGACTAGATTTGCAACTTGTAATAAGTTACGTCTATGGCAAAACAATGGTTATAAAAACAAACAAAGTTTGCTTAAGTAATGGTTTTTCAAAAAAGGCTTGGATATAAGTAATAATTAATATTTAAAAAAAACACGCAAATAATATCAAACTCAATCAAAATATTTTGTTTTTAAATTCTTATTTTTGAAATTATTCGAAATATTATCCATTAATAAATATTTAAATAATATAAAAATGATTAATTTTTAAAATAGATGCGTAATTACGATGTAAAACTGCGTAACAGCAACTAATGTAAAAATAGTTTTTTGAACTCTTTCTTATTCTTGGATAGAAAAAAAAAAAAGAAGCAATATTAAAACTTTAAAAACAAACAAATTTGAAGGAAAAATTACTGAACGATAAATTATTAAATTGAATATTATATCAGCTACATTTAATTGAAATTAAAGCAAACGATGAATTATTTAATTAAATATACTTAAGCTAATTGTAGTTAAAATTAAAGGAAACTATAAATTATTAAATTGAATATATTTAAGATAAATGTAATTAAAATGGAAGCAAACGATAAAAAAAAATTGAAAAGTTATCTGGTACTCCAAAATGCTTAAAACAATAGCCCCTTGGGTGGCTAAGAAAATTTCTTTATACCAAAGAGAAAATATTATTTCATCATTATGTATATAAAGAATTATTAGATTCAATCAAATAAAATGACTTGACTAAACATCCAAAATATTTCCAAAAATGTCATAAAAATTACAAGAAAAAAAATAGGAAAGGGAAACATATTTTTGTCTAACTTCTTGACATACTTATTTTTATAAGTCATTTTACTACATCTTTCCTTTTTTTTCTTATAGCTTTATACCATCCTCTAATACTTACAAACAGTTTTTTTTATTTTAAATTTTAGATTCTTTCTTCATTATTTGAACGAGTTATACGTAATATTCTCCGCATTTCTATTTCATTTGAGTCTGTAACACGCAACATGCATTATAAATTCAGTTTTTCTTAAATAATCTTAAAGCGTTCGTTTCTACAATGATAATTATAATGAGAGTAATCATTTCTGACTTCCGGGTATTTTTAAATTAAAAAGCATTGCAATATGATAATGACTATAATATTTTAAAATTACAATTATTCCGTTTCTGTATATTAATAAAATGTTTCATAAAGTAATAATTTATCTTTCAGTTATTACAGATCTCTAAATTAGGTACTTAAACTTTAAAATGTAAAAAAAAAAAAAAAAAAAAAAAAATTGGAAAAAATTTAAACACGCTAAAATACTTTTCTAAAACTTACTTGAAATATGAAACGCTTTTATAAACACACGCGCAAATGCTCGGAAAAAATGAGCATGCAATTATTTAACTAATAAAAATAAAAAATTCTCCTCTAAAAAGCAACCATTGAATAAATACATGAGGGACATATTCCCAATCAGTTAAATCAAATTACTCAAACAAAACTCATTGCCTCAATTCCATTACAATCATGACTGCCTGTAAGGTTGACTGACCTTATAAATATCAAAACAAATATTAAATTTGATGCTAAATGCTATCTTACGTGACTACATTTAAAAAAACCTGTAGACCTGAGAAATTATTAAGCATTAATATGATTATAATTATTATTATATAAGAATGAAGAAATCGAATACTTACAACAAAGTGAAGAGTTTCTGAAATGTTCCAATAACTCTTTGTCACTAATATCCAAATAGTTTTCCTTCTAGAGGTAAAGATGACACTATTGCAGCACCTATCTAAAACCACAGCATTCAGAACAAAACCAGGATTGCACTAATAAAAAGGTTCGAAATTGGAATTTTCGAGTTCAGGACATCATCGATTCGTTTCAGGGAATCGACTGACTCGAATGACCGACTGAGTCCGCTGATGAATCTCTTTTCTGGAAATAGCTCTCCAGAAATGAGGGAACACCAGATCCAAGACACCGTGACAATCAACCTCGGTAGATACGGCTTAGGAAACTCCAAAAAAGGTGCGGAGATAAACAGAAGTAAAACAGAGCACTCGCATTTGTGTAAGAAATGGGGAAAAAAAGCAACAGTTCAGCTTGATTTGCTAAATAGCCGTATTCCGGTTCAAAAAGCATGAATTAAATGAAGCGCTTAAAGTCTAATCCTACCCGAGAGACACGCAACAGCGAGCGCAACACCGTTATCAGCTGTGTTGGCAACTACTTGAGTCTCATTGGAATGATAAACATTTGCCTTAAAGTTGGAAAGCTGGAATCGCTGTTTATATTGGAAGGCTACAAAATAAGTCTCATTCGTAACCTTTTTTGTTTTTGAGACTCGGCAGCTGTTGTAAAATCGAATTACCTCTCAAAATAAAATATTTAAAATTCCAGAGACACGGAAAAAGTTTTTATTCTCTTTGAAAGCCAGATTTTATCTAATCAAGGAGGTATTCCACAATTCTCTATTTGTTTCTCTTCCGAGAAGCTTTACTATTTTTTTTAAAGAAAAAGAACGTCATAAAGTTAAATTTTTAAATCCAATAAAACAGAGATGTTACAGACAATCAAATTTTTCTTAAAAGTCGCCTGTAGGTACCTTAGCAAAGGAATTTTCGATATAGCCCGTCTAGCTATTAATTTTAAGAGTTAAAAAAAAAGGAAAAAAACGAAGAGAAGTCAAGAAATTTTAGTTATTGTTCTTCGAAAAATAATCAATCTTTTTTTTCCCCGCAAAATCGTCGATGACACATTTTTCCGAGGATTATTAAAAATATGGCAGATTTAAAAATAGATATTTGTATTTCAATCCCATTTTGTCAACCGAATGAGTTTTATGTACCCTTCCATATATTTTTTTTCTAATACAAAGATTAGCTCACTTTACTGCCTCCGAAACTTCTATTTAGGCCATCCCAAAGTTTTGATAAAATTAAAATATATTCGAATGCCTGCAGGGTGGTTAGAAAGATTTCAACACCATGGTACCACACAGTACAACATTCATACTTTGATTTAGAGCAGCCTTAATTCATCAAAAAGAAGTCGCAGATGCTGATAAAAACCAAGGATTACATAGATGTGATATCTTTGGTTGCACCACAACCATATTTAATATATATACGGTTTGATATATTTTACATAATTAGTTTTAAAATATCTAGAAATAGCAGCTATATATATTGAGTAATACAAATCGTAACTATAACTGAATGAATAGAAATTGATATGTATGTCACATACAAATATCGAAAAATAGTTCCATCACATGTCCTTCAGTCATGTTTAAATAATTTACAGTAGCATAATTGTGAAAAAGTCAAAATGACCAAAGGAATCAATGTTATAAAAATGCTAGAAGGAAATTTAATCTCAAATGTAACTCTAATTCTTATGTACATCTCAATTGATCACCATATCTTACCTTAATTAGATGTACTTTCTTACAAGAGTTACATTACGAGCTGTTGGATATGTTGATGTTCCATAATCAATCGACTGAAAAGGCAACACATAGTTGGTACCAGACATTTGAGATATTTTGACATTAAGACTTGATTAAACACTCTTCAGCCTTCAGTTATTCCACGTGAGTTCTGAAACTGAAATTTTCAACCAAAAGTGTTGCCAAGATCTCAGCAATTAATTAATGAATATATGTAAAGGTTGTTAGTATAAAACAAAGCCTAAAGTAATGAGGAAACTAGCATTGTATTCACAAACACATCGATCACAGACATTGTTATTAATACAATTATACGCAGTGTTTATTTTAATTCTTGAATTAAAAAAAAAACGGAAAAAGAAAGTCTTTAGAGAAAGAATAGCTTTTCTTACAGTATATTAATTTTTAGCTGTACTTAAAAAAAGAAATGGAATTAAATTATTGTCTTTTAGTGTGTTATCATGAAAAGATAAAGCGATGAACTACTTTGAAATGGTGAAGATGACACCTGAACTCTTATTTTCATCTCACTCTTTATAAGGGTTATGCAAAATTTAAAAAACAACAATCCCATTTATAAACAAGAGAGTTTGCAGCCTTTTACAAGGACTCGAACCAACGATTCGAAGGTGATTGTCCACAAAGTTCAAGACAAACAGTCGTGATATGCCTGTTACGTGTAAAACAGAATATATGTAAACATCGAATCACTGCTATGACAAATATGTAATATTTTCAATAAATTCTAATGTAGTTGCTTATAATTGCATAATATATGAATATAGAGACAAATTTATCTTTCGCTAAATTTTCTTTAAAGATGCCCAAAAACTTCGTATTAATAATTTTTTGCACAGTATACTAAAAATATATTTCAAAAAATGCTATTTACATTGAGGTTTAATATATAAAACATTAATATTTGTCACAAATATTAATGTTTTATATATATTAAAAACCCGTGTAAAGGTCATACTTTTGGTAGGATATTTTCTTTTGAGTATTTAACTTTAATTTCTAAATTGGCTTTTCACAGAATTTATTACTGTTATAACAGCTTAAAGCGAACAATTTCAATTTTACTTTTGTGTGCTCTTATTGTTACTGTTGAATACTTAAAACGCCAGTGTTCAATAATTACGTCATTATGCCAAAAACTATACAAATTTTATTTACGGACACACTTTAACTATTGAAATGAAAACAAGACAAAAACATGGCCTTCTCTCGCTGAGTATCAGTTGCTGAGTGATCCAATACACTTCGCGCGCTACTACTGCAGCGCCACACTGTTGCCACTAAGTAGTATACAAATATCTTACACTAATAATTTTGGGAGGCTTACACAGTGGATTCACAACAGTTACAAAAATTGCTTCATATTTTAAAAAAAATACATTTCAATACTATAATACAAACACTTGAGCACATGTATCTGAACTCAAATCCTGAAGTAGACAATTTCCAGTAATAAATATTAATTTCATCATTTTATTTTCTCTTCAAACTATTTTCAAATAGGCATATTGCTTGCTTCCATTCTTTTCTACTTCAGAATAAAATCAAATTGCTCATTTATGAATATCTCTAGAGCATGACAAATAAAGATTACTGCAAAAATTTTTAAGTAACGTCAGATTGAAAATAAAAGTTATCGACATTCCAAAGTTCTTAATGTTCTTCAGCTTTCCTTCCAAGGATTTAGTGTGAAACTTATCGAATGGAACATTTACTTCCAAGACGTGAAGAACTTTGAAAATGAATAAACCAATCTACAAAAAGAATTAAATCTACTCAGGATATAATAGCTGTAATAATGAACATACTTTCATTAAAATGACATATTATCTGTTGGATTTTTTTCAACGCTTGAAGTAAGAATAGAGTTGTTTTGAGATTAGCTTTCCGTTTTACGACAGAGGTCGATTTGCTTTATTAACAAATTGAATAAATAGCGATGAAGTAATTCAAAAACGTTCCGCAAGATTGACAACAGTTTCAAAACAAAATTTGTTTTTAAAAGAAATATTTTTAGCCATGTCCTTCATCATGAAGAATTGAGACGAATAAATCTTAGCAAATCAGATTGGGAAGTACATGAATACGCGATAAAACTGTACAGCATGAAAAGTTACATTGGGCAAACATTTTCTACAACATTTAATTTACTATTTTCCCTTTTTTCGCGTATTCTATTTAACTTCTTTTCCTCACTTCATCATCAGGTGAAATTTCCTAGGTTTTTTTTTTCCTCTTCATTGAATCTCAGAGCCAATACGAATTCAGAATGTGATTACCTGTCGTGTCACCTGAATGAACGGTTTAATTTTCCTTCATAACTCCAATTTTTTGTTGACACAATTTGAAGACAGAAATCCACACAGTTATGTTATTGAGAAAGCAGAGAAACTTTCAAAACCCCAGAACAGGAAGTACAGATAGGGCAAAATAATTATCACTTATTAAATTTCAAACAAATGCGACTTGTTTTATTTCAGGAAACAAGAATACGGCTCAAAAGAATTGCAATCAATGATATTCTTCCGAGTTTCAAAATATTTTCTTTTTTCTATTACTATTAAAACAGACATATTTTTTTAGAGTTATTAGAAAACCACGAGAGACATTTTATGCAAGCAATTTTCTTAAACATTTTTTATCGATTTCATCAACATAGGTTCTTTTACGAACTACTCTCATAATAACTGTTAATAACCATTTTCGACATTTTTTTTTAAAATTTAGAATTACTTTTAATAGTTGTTCTGTATATTGTGGCGCTTTTTGTCTGGTCTCATATCATCCAAACAACACAATTACTATAATAAAAGTACTTTCCCGTTGCTCCATTATCACCACGGGGGCGCTGCTAGCACCTCATCGAAATATATAAATTTATGCATGTGTGTAACGGGAGTGTGTTGAAAAAAAAGCAATGACTACAAAATATGTCAAAAAAATAATGTGTATAATGTGGGCCAGGCTTAAATTTTTCTTGAAACTAAATTTAGAGTAAAATAAAAATTTTATTCTAAATTTAGTCTCCCCCAATTCAGAATGAGAATTTTAATTTATGCAAGCGACAAATTATTTGATGACAAAACTTTTATTTCATAAAAATGGAACATTAATTATTCGATTTTGGGAATTCTTATTGAGCAAAATAAATAAATAAATAAATAAAAAACACCTGCACATCCATCGGCTTTTGGGAAACACTAATTTACCATCTGTCCTTAAATTTTACAGAGTTTGATTTCAGGAATGTGAAAGAAGAATAGGCAAGTTAACCATTTTTTCCCCCAAATTAAAAATAAAAGCAAATTCATGTTTGAAATGCAATTGGTATGAATTTTTCAGAGAAAGACAAAGTACTAGTGTCAAATTTTATACATGGGAGACATAGTAAAAATAACAAGTAAAAAAAGCGTGTGAAAGTTACTTGCGTTAATGTAAACAAATATTTGATTTTCCGAAAAGTAGAAAGTAATAATACGTTAAAATTTATTATAAATTATTATTCTCCTGAGAGTTATAACTCAAAAATAACAAATTTAAAAAGGGTATTAAAGTTTACAAAATGTATCAGGATTTTTTTTAATATTCATGAAAACATTAAACAGGTGGATTTTAGATCATATCTCACAATATATTTGCGAAAGGGAATTCCATTAGTTTAACGTTGATTGGGCTAATTGTAATGGTGAGATTTGAACAAATCGTACCAATTCGATACAGTCATTTATATATATATATAAAAAAGTAAATGGTTTTTCAAGAAGCTGAATGTTGAAATGATATATGCTGAAATTTATTATACGGTATTATTTTTTTTGAAATAAAATTCTCTGTTCCTTGTTTCCGTTTATCGTGGAACTCGGAAAAATCTAATGAAAGTACGTATTCATTAAAATTCAACCTACTCAATTCATAAAGATAAGTAGAAAACATTTTACTATAGTTTCATAAGAAATCTGAAAGGAAAAAAAATATTTAAAATGAGTTAGCTTTTTGTTTGTAATAAATATCCACACAATCGACGATATTCTGGCGAAAATGGAAAAGTTTTCAAAAAAGAAAATGCTAATTTCAGAGCAAGTTAAAAATAGAAATTATTAATTTTATTGCCTCTTTTTATAAAGTGTATCAAGCACTAAGTTGATATTAATACTTTAAAATCTTTTTGAGCTCTTACTGAACTACTGTATGAAATAATGCGATAATTTTCATAGGAGATTACTAAATGGGTTTTAAATTATTTGAATCTATCATTATGTTTTACTTTAAAATTGCTGAAAAACTTTGTTGCTATTAACTTTTACATTTTATTCCATAAAAATAATGCAAGCGTAAACGTAGAAATATATATAAATTCCAAACTAATTTTTTACTATGATAAGTTCCAGCCAGTAAGATCTTCAAAAGAAGTAGTAAGAATGATTTTATATTTTTCTCTTATAAAGAACAATTAACACATCGATCAATAACTCCCGAGACTAACACAGAAATGGCGCTCGTAGTAAACCAGTAACCAGGTCTTTCTAGAGTACTAACCTTTGCTTGAAACGTGTGAAAATTTTAAGTCGATCGGACCAGGAAAAAGGTTTTTTGAAGTGAAGTGAAAAAGGTTTTTTCCAAGTGGGTGCCGCGATTGCTTTCGATGGAACAAAAACAGCAACGAGTCGATGATTCAGAAAGCTGTTTATCGCTATTTACTCGCAACAAAAAAGATTTCTTGCGAAAAAAAAAAAAGATTTGGAAAAGCGTTGGAACGATTGTATCAACCTAACAGGTGATTAACAAAAGGTGTTATGTTGATGAATAAAAAAAAATTTTGCAAAAAAAATGTTTTTTTCAATGTTAGACTCGGGAGTTATTGATCGATGTGTTATATGGCCATTAATCTCATAGAATAATAACGTACTAGTACATATACTGCTGTTTGTAGAAAATGCAACACCATGAAAGAATCATCAGAATCAAATGAAATTTAATGCAGAAACGACTTGTACTGATACAAATAAATGATGAAATTTTCAAAACAAAAGAAACAAATTAAGCGTCCGAAATCAGTATTTGGTGCAGCCACCATGCGCTGCAATAAGTGCTGCTATACGACGTGGCATGGAGTCAAACAGATGTTGAATATCTGCTTGAGGAAGAGAATTCCATATCGCTTGTATGCGCAACCAAAGTTCGTCTTTGGAAACTGCAGGACGCGGATCACGAGCGAGACGCCGACCAACCATATCCCACACGTGCTCAATAGGCGACATATCCGGTGAATAAGCAGGCCAAGGAAGAAGTTGCATGCGTTGTGCTGAACAGAAGTCTCGAACAGTCCGCGCAACATGTGGGCGTGCATTATCCTGCTGAAAGATAGCTCCAGGGATGCCTTGAAGGAAAGGAACGACTTCGGGCTGTAGCACTTCACGGACGTACCTGTTGCTATTGAGATTACCCTCAATTCGTATCAAATTGGATCGTCCATGATACGAAATCGCACCCCAGACCATAACTCCGGGTGTTCGACCACTATGTCGTTCAATAATACACTCAGGAAGGCAGCGTTGACCGGCATAACGTCTAACACGAACACGGCCATCATGGGTCCACAAATTGAAGCGTGATTCATCTGAAAAGACAACTTGGTGCCAATCAGCTCGCCTGTCTCTGTGCTCAAGAGCCCACTGCCGACGCAGCCGTCGATGATTCGCCGTGAGGGGAATCCTGTATAAAGGCACCCTTGCACGCAATCCACGGCGCAGCAGACGACGACGAATTGACGAAGCCGACAATTGTACACCTGTAGCAGTAGACCAACGTGCTGCCAGCTGCCTGGAGGAAGCTGTGCGATCATTCACCGCCATGCGGAGCAGGTGTCGATCATCACGCTCTGACGTCACCTTCTGTCGTCCAGTGCCTGTTTTTCGAGTTGTTCGGTGCTCGTCGGTCCACTGCTTCCAAACTCGCATCACTGTGGAACTGTTCCGCTGCATACGAGCTGCTATTGCGCGATAGGAAAATCCTCCTTCTCGAAGGCCGATTATCCTCCCTCGTTCAAACTCCGTAAGTTGCTTGAATTTCTTATTCTTCCGTCGTGGAGGCATACTCAGGTCTCACTAAACGTTTGCCACTAACAAATAATCATAGACTTTTTTCAACGTCCCGCTACAGCACTTTATTTATACGCTTTCAGCATCAATTCAGAGGGCGCTGCGCGCGCCGCGCACGCGCGATGGCTCTGAAACTTTATTAATTTGCATAATATCCTATAATTGACATTTGCTGCGAATTTCATTTGATTCTGATGATTCCTTCATGGTGTTGCATTTTCTACAAACAGCAGTTTATAACCATTTATTTTAAAGAATTTATAGTAAAATGAGTAATTTTCTAACAGGAAAACACATAAAACCTAAAAATTACCTTAAACCCAGTCTCAGTTTCAAAATGAAAGATTTGAGTTTCCACGCCAAAAACAAATTCGAATCCAATTCCTCGAAAATGAATATTTGAAGAGCATTCATTCTCTTGAAGATAAAAGGACATTTAGTTTTAAAGAATTATTGGAGCTAAATAAGTCTCGTATACTTTCTCCTTAATATAGTTACTGATTTTAACATAATATAGATATAACAATTGTTTAAAAGGCAATTAATCTAAATTATACTAAAAAGTAAAATTAATGAGGAACATTAATTCATCTCCGGAGAAGAATGAATATAGATTCTTCCACAAATGAAATTTTAAATACTCGTCTTCTGATTGGACAAACGGATAAGAGACGTTCATTTGGTCCTTGCTTATAATTAAGGATGCAACTTTAGGTAAATTGAGATAAAGTTTGATTTAAAGTTGCTCAAGAACTACATTATTTCATAATTTGGTTCATAATTTTGGATAATTTTGGTTCATAATTTTTTTTTTTCACTGGTTCATAATTTTGAATCCAAATTAAGTGTCAAAAATGGCACATCTCTCATTTTCTATCTAATTCTCTTGATTCCCTCATTATGTTTCATGAGGATTTCAAGCCCTATTGAAACCAACGAGTAGATACCCTACTATTACACACAATGACCTTCAGAGGTAGCGAGACTTGAACCTACCAAAGAAAGGTCACCAAACGTTACTTTTTCACAGCCTATGAATTATAGGACAACAATAAAAGGTATTTAGATGCTAAGTATGATTTTGACATGGATTGATCCTTTTGTTAAAGTTGCACTTGGAAGCAAAACGAGAGCTTACGGCGATGGACCGCGTAATTTTGAAACTCGGCAAATTATGAGAACGGCACCTTGGCTGATACTACACTTTCACACCAAAACAATGTGAAGATATTGAACATTGTGAATGTGAGTGAGTGATTGAAATTTGACATTTATGACGCAATAGCCAAATCTGGCTATTCTGCGCCAAATAATTTGTATCTGATATCTAGACGTTTAAAAAAAATGGAATACAAAGATAAAAATTAAGTGACATAAGAAGGATCGAACTTAGAGAAGATTAGCTAGAGTAACCCACGGGATGCGTCGTCCATATGTATCAAAGATCGTAAACGCTGCGAGATAGAAAAAGATCCCTGGGGCACTTCGCTGTCATTGGGTCTAGTCAATTATAACATGCATTAGCCCAGCTACACGACGGGTCTTAAATCGCATTAGGACTCGAACACACTACCAAACGATAACAATACCAACCATGAGCTCGCGAACCATGACTACTCGGTAACCGCGGCAGCTATATGATTTCGACACGTCTGAAGTTACATCAGTTTCGTGTTGACGAAGCGGGTTGTGTCAATAAAAACGATTTCTAATTATTTTCTTTATTGAAGAGCAATTTAAAAGGATCAGATAATAGAAGTATTGTTTATTTACTAAGAAATATTTCCGGTTTTTCAGATCACCTGGACATTAAAATACGTTTAACATGGCTAGTAAATTTCGTAATGACGGAATCACGGTCAAATGACCGAGTAAATACTTGACCTGATACCTCATTCAAAGAGAGCGATGTTTTTTTTTTCTACTACCAATTTCAAATTAATTTTTAGCCACTCAAGGGGCTGTTGTTTAGGGGGATCTATTTTGGCGTACCAGATCACTTTTAAATTTTTTATCGTTTGCTTCAATTTTAATTACATTTAGATAGTGGCGAAATAATATTCCTATTCGCTTCTTGTGCCATAGCTAAACTCAATATACTAACACTAAGAGTCAATAAGTCGTTCAAGAAGACGTTAGACAGGTTTCACACATTATATTTATTGGACAAATTACTTTTATAACGACAAATGTATATCGTTAGATAATTCCCAAAATATTGCGTTATGTATATTCACTTGTTCCACCAATATCTAGTTTAACAGAGTCTTTCTTACCAATACATTCAAGTTGGGGCCGTCTCGACTTCTAAGCTTCTCTATACCGTCGGTAACTTGTAGCAATTCTCGACCCTGTCTTCGACTGCGGAACAATTGCCAAACGCTAGAACCACTCGACGTCTATCGAGTGTCTCAAGCTTAGCTTATATACTTTCTATCTCCCTCGCTTCACTTTATTTCTATCTGCCTGTAATTTAAATATTCACGTTTCATTTTTGGTTGGGGAAAAGTTATTTAGAAAAAGCAATCAATCTTGATTAAAAGTCCCCAAGGTTAGTGAAGAGAAAACCGCGAATAGCCTAACGTCACAAGTTTAAATATGAATAATTTAATATTTTATAATTTGCTTTAATTTTAATATCGGAAAAGTTTACTATTGTCCGTTTCTCGATATTTGATTGTTTACTTTTATTCGAATATTTAATTGAGAAATTTAATAATAATTATAAAAAAAAAAAGTGCACCTAGGGTGGCTAAATCTATTCTTTGCAAAACTTTGCATACAGCTTTTTCATTTTTTTATTTCCTCTCGGTTTTACAATTTTAAAGATGATTTTGAATTAAAAACTGTTTGCAAAAATTTAAATGTTTTTTTTATCTATTACTTTTCTTTTTCTTTTCTTTTTTTTTTTTACTATTACTTTTCTATCGCATACAGTATTAGATATAAAGCTGATTTTATATTTAAACTTCATCTAGGGAGGGGAAACTGAAACACTGAATGATTTGAAGAAAAAAAAGGTCGTAACTTTTTCATTTTCAATCTTTTTTTCTTTTCTTTTTTTGTAAGTTACAGATCATCCCTTGGATACAAGAACTGCTAAGTATTATGTCTAATAATGAGTAAAGCTCGTTGTTTTTCAATTCCACAAGAAAAATGATTATTCGAACTCAAAGAAAATATCGTCAGTTTTGTTAAAGTCAGAGAATGTTTTAACTATAACAGGACACGAAACCTAATCACTCGCTTTGAAAGATTTGAAATCGGATATCTTCCATGAAAATATAATCTCAGCTTGTAAATGTTATTTCTGTTTTCTATTATTCAGTGACCATCCTATACAGGTGTATTTACAATTCTTTAAAATGCATCACATAATAACCAGGCAGATCTGCATCACTCCCACCCCTATTTTTACCCTATGAGTGAGCTTCTATTTCTGGTTTTAAATAGTATAAATACCTTATCGCACATTATGTGTAGAAAGTCAAAATATCAAGAAATTGAACTTGACATTTCGGGAAATACTCGATAAAGAAAAACACATTTATTTCGTAACTTTATAGTGTGATTTTTCTTTCATTAAGGGTTAATTTATAATCTAAAAATTATCTGAAATACATTTCATGAATACTTAAAATTGATTACTTCCAAGAACTCTAATATGTGTCGAAACGGAGATTTTCATTTCATTGCATTTATGGGAATTTTTATAAAAGAAACTATTTAATCGGATATTTGTGTAATAGCAAGTAAGCTGTGACATTATGGCCTTGAATAATCCATAACAGATTATTTCTTAACAGCGCAATCATTCGCGTATAAAATTTTTGACGAAAAAAAATTAATGCTGATTAAAAAAATTCTACATATACAACGCTGTATTTCGCTTTTAATAATTTCCAAGGAAAACAGAATATAAACAATTGCTTTTCAATTGACGATCAATCATCTTCTGAGATTGAATTTAATTGTTTTCATGCATTTCAAAATATAAATTAATGTAATCAACATTAATTTGATCAAAATCATAAATATTATACTTACGAGGTTCGTTTTTTTCATTACAGGAACGTTATGATTTCTCGCTTTTCTATTTATTTTAGAATATAAGGAGGCGTTCTTCAACTTTCATTCGTGTATATATATATATATAATTAAGCTCTCGGCGTATTTATTCCTGTTCCAGCCAGGTGTGACATCACACCGAAAATACATGAAAAGTCTGTAATTTTCTTCCCATTCGATTTTTTGCCTAGGTTCCAGCACTTTCAGTAACCTTCTATTTGTAACCAAACTAACCAAGTTTCTCGCCTAATCAACGAATTGCCACCGAAACTTCTTTTTTTGGTATTTTTGCCATTCATTCTTTCATATATTTGTTATCTTTCTTATTAGTTTAGTGGAGGGTAATTTTCTGTTTTCTAGGTTTTTGCAATCAAAAAATTGGTAATCTTTCTTTTACTTTTTGATAATCAGAAAAATTTATATGTAAATTTCGTTATAATAACAAGGAATAACATTCATTTTTATTTCTGGTTCCTATAATATATATATATATATAATACGCGATATATTGACATATAAATAAATAATGCCTTATTTATTTACCAGGTGTTTTGCAACTTGCTGTGTCTTCTTTCGTTAAAGATGTATTAACTGTCCATTGAGATCACTTTCTTTGATGAAAGTCAAAAATCTATCAAGATTCGTGAAGTCACTGTTCATATTCTCGAGAGTTAAAATTTTAATAATGAGTTCACGCTTTTGCTACACATATCAACACAATTCTAATTTTTATATACAGGGAAAAATATGTACGAAATAGCGAATTGTACGGAAAATCGAGGACACACGACCAGCAATCACTGATTTAATATCATTCCGTATAAGTAATAAATACTACCCAAAATAAAGAATTCGCTTAAAACCTATTTTGGATTCCCTTTTTCATATCACATCTATCGGTGTACTGATATGAAATTATGCTACGAAAAATAATACATTTCTTCCTAATCGTAAAATCATTTTACAACTTATTCAGTGCTACTGTTATTCTACAAAAACGAAACTAACATACTTCGCAATGTAGTAAAAGCATTCTTTAGATGTACACAAGTGTAAATCAAAAATTGGCATTAGTGTTGCAAAACACCGCGTTATCGCTTGTTTCCTATGACGGCTAGTGAGAACGACACAAACTACGGTTGCACGCATGAACGCTCCGTTGCTCAAGTGCCTTGTATTAAGTTCCGCTTCAGATGTTTTTCATTAGACACTCAGTCGAAATCTCACTCACACATACACGCAAAAAGAGAACGTTTTAAAGAAACATTATTACGAGCCAGTAAGCTTTGGCAACTCAGAAAATGGAACAAAAGTTGCAGCTGCTGTATAATAGATGGGCAATTTCATGGGCATCATGGAACAAAAACTTCCCCGAATCGATAAAGTGATCGTTAAGTAATCAAGAGGTTACCTTCTAAAGTCAGATGAAGAGTGAATACGATTCGAGCAAGGACCTTCATGAGATTTCACTACTCAAAAAATGGCGGGAATCAACAGGAAACCATTAAGCCTAATTGCGGCAAGTATGAGTATGTTTGAATACAGAAAAACGAAAGAGATTTTCCGAAAATAAAAGAATAAGTTATTGTACAGAGTGGAATCATAAGAGTGTCGAAAGCGGGAGTGCTGCAGGTGCTTCACAAAAAGAACAAATATTTGTTTCGAAGCTCAGAGTGTAAGCAAACTTAATAAAGAATTAGAATAAATGCTTTGAAATGAAACGACTCGGAAAAATTAAGGCTAATTAAAAGAATGTAGATTTTATCTAATGTGTAAATTTGATACATAATCTTGTGTGCATACGTCGTTTGTACACAAGATTATGTATTGTTTGTATGTACAAAAGATCATAACTAAATAAAGATCTAAATAAATTAAAACAATCTGAAGAAGACTTGGAGCACAAACGCTGTTCAGATTTACGATTGAAAAATTAGTTGAAAAAAATACTGCAAACATTTTAATCATCAGTGACAAAAATTATTTAAATTGGATTATTTTTTCAGTCATTAAATGTCCTTTTTTTTTAAGACACGAGATGTTTTTGAATGGCTCTTTGTTATTATTACATTCATTTTTTTTCTCGGAAAGAATTTTTTTCGTCAAGTCATGCGATTCAAATCTTACTTGAGAAAGTCACAATATTTTTAAAATTGTATCTTTTATTGCATAATTATAAATCACAGATGGACTGTTCGATTGTTGTGACAGTTTAGTTGATAAATTCACAAATAAAAAAAAGTATTGCGAGTTTTTCAGAAAAAAATTTGTTCAGCCAAAAAAAAAAAACTCATTTTTTTTCCTCCTCCTTCATTAATAACGCTATTTAAAAATCACGTGTCAAGTTCTTAATTTTATGCTTAAAAATGCGAGCAGTAATTTTATTAAAATACAATTTTAAATCACAAAGAGCAAGTTTAATACACATGGAAAAATAACACAATTTTTTAATAACGTGTACTTCGTATAAGATATGAACACACATCGAAAAAGTATTACTCCTTGACTTCTCAATACTTGTTCTAAATCATAGGATGGTATTTCTCAAATAATGCACTCATAAACAATAACCTCTCTAAAACTGTCACAATATTTAGAATTACTTTATTACAATGGCATATTACTAAAATGTTCAGGATCACATATCCCTCAAGAAATTCACAACAGGTCGCATGCCTTCTTACCCTTATTTCTGTGGGGTATGTGTGTAACGTAACCCTGGCATCAAGATACAATAAAACTCCTACATCCCCCATACATTCCCGCGCTTACAAAGCGCCCTCTACAGGTGAACTCTTAACAAAAGTATACCGAATTTTACGACAATTTAAACATTTTAGCATTTTGTGCCCTGTATCTACTTAATATAATATGAAAGTGACTTTTCAGAAGTTATATTCAATATCAATAAGGCATATTTTATCTTTCAAAAATTCACGGAAATGGAAGTATGTGAACTCAAAAATCCTCAATGTTATTACAAATATCAATTCTATCACAACAACCATAATAATAATAATAAAACTACTTTTAAAAATATTAATTAAAAAAACCTGAAAGCATGAAAATAAATTTTTTATCTTTATGCGCGTTCATGAATAGATAACTGTATGTAGACTTAAGGTGTTCCTCATAAAAAAGAGCTCAGCGAAATTTTTAAAATGACGTTTGTTAGGATTAAAATGTCTTCAAATTTAATATTTAAAAACAAGATGCAGTATTCCTTGTAATCAAATATCATCTCTGCAAGACATTTTCCATGAAAAATAACCGTTGGCTTATGTCTAGACAAGAATTGGATAAAGATATCGAAGTAATCTTATTTTATCAGACTAAATCATTCTGAATATATCAATCTTTAAATCTTTTGCGCAATTCGAGCTTCAAGAAAAACCCGAGTTCATGAACCTAAATACTATCAGATTTGGATAAAATTACTTTATACATTATACACACATCTAGACAATACATAGATGCCTGAGAAATTCGAAATTGTTACCAAAATTATATATGTATCAGTTTCAAGTTTAACGCACACTGCATTTTAAATAAGAATATTCCAGATAAGTTAAAAGTTTCAAGGCTAACATATTGTCTACGGAATAAACAGAAATCTCTTTTTGTGTAGTGATCATTCATTTCCTTCAGCAACCAGTCGATTCCTGAAACGGAACCTGTTTCATAAAAATATATATTTTTTTTACAACAGAACAAAGACAAAAAAAAATTTGTTTTGAATTTTTATATTTTTTCTTCTGTTTGCATAAATATCTTCACTAAAACGAGTTCTCAAGCCGAAAAATTTTTTTTTATTACTGGTTGTACCACCTAACGCAAATGTATTTATAACTTTAAAAGACAATGCTTCATTAATGGAAAGTTTCGTGAAATTGTATGGTTTTGGTCCTATTTCAGTTTTATACGAATCTTATCCCTAGAATTTCTTATGATTTTATTTTTGCTTGTGACCTCCAGTCACATCCCATGAGTACTTAAATGTGCGTGATATACTACAAAATTGTGATAATGCTTCCTATGAAAAACACAAAACTAAACAACTGAGTAAAGTACAAACGAATTCAATGCTTCTATTGCATGAGGGCACCACTTCCACTCCACAGAATTGCACCACAAGAAACTAAAAATTTATTACTAAAAATAAAAGTTAATTGAATGAAGCATAGATGACATAATAACATCATTATCCTCTGTCTCCCTTCTCTTTCTCTTCAATTCTATTTCTCTATATATCATTATCTCTAATTCAATTCACTGCACTTCTTATTATCATCTAATTTACCTAATCATATTTCATTTTAGTTGGGAACAGTCCCCGAGGTAAGAGCAGAGAAAATCGCAAATAGCCCAAAGTTCCACCTTAATCATAGATACTTTGAAAAAACATTATAGGATGCGTTATACACAAGAAACAGGCGAACAAAGCATACGATTTTTTAGACAGAAAGTTTTAAAATGTCAAACTCTACTCAACAAATTGATGGCGACGGACTTAATAATTTTAGAGTAAGATTAAGTAATAAAAATAGTACTTAAACAAATATCTCACTCTCGAAAAATCTGCATAATTAACCTTTATCGTTAATAACATCTAATTCTAAGCACATAAGAATGTATTGTACAATTTCACTCAATGTACTTTGAAATATTATAGAAAGAAATGTTAAGATTCTTTTGAAGAAATTTCTTAATAAGAAATGCTTTCTTAAGATAAAATTTAGGTATTCTAACTATTACCACAGCCCTTTTATGAGCAAACAGAATCTCAAATACCTTTTATTTAAAATAACACAGTGAAAGATAAATAATTCGATATAAAAACCAACGTTTTTAAAAATAACGTTTTTATATGGTAGCAAAGTATATTAAAGAAAATTATTGAAATATTAGTTAAAACTGTTAGTTATTTTTAACTTTAAAATTTACTTAAAAAGATACATTTGTGAGCATATTAAGAAATTCATAATACTCATAAAATCAAAACATGCATTTGAAAGTTTGTAAGTCATTTTATTAAAAAAAATGGGAACCAGAATTCAGAAAAGGTTTACCCTTGGCGACAAGAATTATTTGGCAGTATTTTGCCAAATGTGGCTACCCTGTTCAGTTTCACTGATTTAACGCTCAGCCAAAAATCCTTCAGTTTGGTGCCAATTTTTGAAATCGCGCCAAGTGTTTGGGCTAAACTGCATTATTAAAGAAAATATGAGTTAAAACTTGTCGCAAACGTCTAAATATTGCATTGTTAGGCGAGTACGAACGATTCTCAAAATTTCAAAGCTCTAGCTTGATGGGAAGTTGGTTAAATTAACGATCGAAAATTTGATGACACACACACACACACACCAAGTGAAATTCAGAAAAACGTTTTAAAAACAATCTGATGACAGTAAACTTTTTAATTTTGAGTCGCAGTTAGGTGATAATGACATTAGAATTAGTATCTCTCTCTTTTTCATTATATTTCTACAAAATTAACGTCTTATGAATAACAATATTAAAGATGTTATGAATCTAAGAAGAAACGGATGCTTTTATTTGATGTGTTTCTAATATAAGGAGAAGAACATTATTATTACAGGAACATTATTTCTACAGGAATACGGAAGAGTTGGCAAGATTATTACTGTGACCTCGAAAATGAGAATCGAAATACAAAATGCAAAATCATTGCAATTTAAAATGGATGACTTCCTGATATTTGAAAATATCTGTATTTTGTTAAGATACCGTTATATTTCATTATTTAAAATCATGACATTTACAGAAATTTATTTTTCAGTTTATCCGCTATACAATCTTAGAGTAATGCCATCGTATAACTAGGAATTTAAGATAACATTTTTTCAGTTAACTGAAACAATTGACGTCGTTTTCTCTTTGTTCAGCCGAGAAAGTTCAAAAATAACAACCTATCATAAAATGGTCTTGATGAAACCTTTAATGGCTTCTTTGCGTTCGTCAGCAAATATTTGATTTCGTCCACATATTATTGCAACAGTTTTCGATACAGTTTCCTCTTTAAGCTTTAAGAACTAGAATGTTATATTCATTACTCTCACAATCGCTTAAAGATTCTTAATTTTAACATTTGTTTTTTTATAATACATAGGTAAGAACTTTTCTTATTTGTATCGGTAGAGGGGTGCTATCAAACTGAAAACGTTTTTAAAGATCATGACTCGCTATTCGGGAGAAAAAATAAATTATTTCCCCGATAATTTGATTCAATTTTAAACTAAGTCCAGTAAAATAATTTTAACAGCAAAATAATTCGAGATAAAAACAACATTTTTATATGGTGGCAAAATTTATTAAAGAAAATTATTGAAATATTAGTCAAAACTGATCGCAAATATCTAAATATTGCATTGTTAGACAAGTAAGAACGATTCCCGAAATTTCAGAGCTGTAGCTTGATGGGAAGTTGGTTAAATTAATGATAGAAAATTTCATGACACACTGATACACACACAGACAGATACACACCAAGTGAAATACATAAAAACGTAAAAACTAACTAAAATTAGTTAATTCATCCGGTAAATTAAATGGTTGTAATACAGTTTAACCCAACCACCCTTGGCGACATGATTTATTTGGCGGTATTTTGCCAAACGTGGCTACCCTGCTCCGTTTTACGGACTTAACGTTCAGCCAAAAAATCGTCAAGTTTGGTGCAAATTTTTGAAATCGCGCCAAGTGGTTGAGCTAAACTGCATTATTAAAGAAAATATTGGTCAAAACTTGTCGCAAATGTCTAAATATGTATTGTTAGGCGAGTAAGAACGATTCCCAAAGTTTCAGAGCTCTAGCTTGATGGGAAGTTAGTTAAATTAGCGATCGAAAATTTGATGACACACACACCAAGCGAAATACATAAAAAAGTTTTAAAAAAGGCTAAGAGAACACCAGTACACTTTTAAGACCGAAAGATTTAAACAAAATTACAGTAAAAAATCAATTATTCGAATACGGATCAACCTCAACAAGGGTTAACCGAAAGAACTCCAGTCAACAAAGTCAAATTTGAGATTCGTGAAGAAGTTTCAATAGCTGCCATTTTGAATTTGTCAAACTAGGCTAATCAACTGTCTGTGAGTTGTTTGTAAGACAAGCAGTACAAATGATATACAGTTCTGTGTTTAATATTTTTATTTCTTGTTACATATATTCCTAAAACACTTTTATATAAAAAAAAAAATTCATAAGTGATAGGTTATTCGAAAAATCAAGTATCCGAACACTCCTAGTTTCCAAAAGTTTTGGATAATCGATACTCTACTACAATAGAAGACCTTTAAATCGAAGCTACGATTTACAAGATATTTTCCATACGATTCACTTCCGAACCTTATGTATTTCCATTGATAAAGATTTCGTAAATTAAATAAGGTTGAGAGAGAGATACAAATTTATTTTTCAAGTAATTACGTACTTAAAAATATTCTGACATAATTACGGTCAAGTTACCAGATTGCCAATAACAAAATATTAGAGCTACTGCTACACAATATTTACAGTACTAAATATTTGTGTTAACGTAATTGTTTCTATGTTTCATATAGCTCCCAGGACGTTGTAATAAGTTTTTTCCCCGTAAATGATAAGTTGTCTAAAAAATAAATTATCCGAACAACTACAGTCTCAACGGTTTTGGATAATCAATTACTCTACTATAATAGAAAAATTTAAAATCGTAGCATAAGATCTAAAAGATATTTTTCTTATTATTTACTTTCGGGCCTTATTTTTTTCATCAATAAATATTTTAAAAATCAAATTCGGCTGAAAGAGAAATATACAAGGATAGTTTTCAAGTTATTACATATTTAAACAAGTAATATATAAAAAAAAAAATTAAATCAATTCCTACTTAGGTCAACAAAGAAATTTTTTATTTTAGTTACTTTTTATTAAGTTATTTGGCGATATATTGCAAATGTGGGTGCCCTGGTCCGCTTCGCAGACTTAACGTTCAGCCAAAAAAAAAAAAAAAAAAAAAAAAAAAATCGCCAAGTTTGGCAATTTTTGAAATCGCGCCCAGTGGTTGGGCTCAACTGCATTTTCACCAATTAAATTTAATTAAACGATTTAATATTTGGAAAAACTGTATTAACATCAAGTGTCATCCACAACAAGTTCAAAAAATATATTTGAACTTGAGTGGATAAATAAAAAGTATTTTATTAGCGATTGAAAATTTGAACAAGATATATATAGAGAGAGTGTGAACTAATAGTAGGAATTTAAAAATATGGTGCAGTTACGTTCAAGTTGCCAGATTATCAATAACAAAATATTAGAACCACTGCAACACAATATTTACATTACTAAATATTTAATCCTTTTTATCATCAATTGTTTTTCCATCTCTTAACAAATAAGGAAGCATAATGTGAATATTTATATCAGTATATCTGAATATTTATAACAGTATATTGTTATTTTTTAAAAACTTAATTGGCTTATTACTCAACTTATGAATAATACATTATTACCTTTAGTTTAATTTTTTAAAAGATCATAAGCCGCTTTTTGAAACACATTGTTCGGAAAATGTTCTTGGTTCTATTTTGTTCACCTGATTAAATATGCAAGCACACTAATTTATGTTATTTAAGTCAAGGAAATTGAGTTGTAGATATAAATATGATAAGGAATACATGATTACACACAGTTTTCATAGGGATTGGCCGATGTAATAAACATTTGAAAAATACATGCAATGCACAGTATGTCTAGACAATATTCACGCAAGAATCCAATCTGTGGTTGAAAAATGAACGAAGAAGAGAATTAAAACAGAAAATAAATATCTAAGAAATACTTAATTATACCCCGCAGCTCTGAGATAATATTCTCACCATCGTTACTGTTAGCCAATACAAGATCGTTGTCTTGATTGCAATAATAACTGCAAATAAAAATGATAGTCAGATTGTTTATTTCCGCTAACGGTTGACCAGATGTCGATTAATAAGCCAGAGAAATTCCCCAAACAATGGGATATGTCATAGGTAGAGAGAAGAGATTTTATTTCCTGGTCCAAAGGATTGAAATTCGCCTCTGGCAACGAACTGAACAGTTGTTTGGGAATATTTTGCCAGTGAATCGGTTTGAAAAAGTTGAGTTATTACATTGTTTCATTTAATTGATGAAATTTATGATGCGAAGAAAAATAGTTGTGCATTTAATATCTTCATATTTTTTTTCCTTCAATGTTAAACAAAGTACATGAGTTACATTAAAATTCTACACAAAAAAAAAACCTTTATTTTCCTTCGTAATATGAAAGAGCAATCATCTATTGCAAGCGCTTAATTTATTCAAGTAAATTGTATAAAATTTACATATGTGTTCAAATAAAATATGAGCTAAACCGTCATGGATATAAAACAAGTTGTAAACATTTAATGCGTTAATGCGTTCCATGTACTAATTAATAATATCCACTCTCTCGTGTGTACGTAATATTTGTTCAACGCGTAACGGAGTAATTAGGCAACAAAATAGGTCTTCAGTGAATAACGCAAATCACTTACTTTATTTAAAAATTTCTTTATTCAAATTAAATGATAAAAATAAATTTAAAAAAATATAAGAAATAAACATGAAAAGAAATTGTCTTTAATTATAAACTCGTTTCAACAGTACTAAAATATGATTCATGTGTTAGATAAAAAGTTAAATTAAACTATTATCATTAATTAATTCAAAGGGGAAAAAATGGAAAAAGACATAACAATTACAAAATGTTCCATCACTTTTATTTTCTAGAACTTAATATTGTTTACAATTCGAAGGGGTATATTACAATTGCAATTAAGAGTTAATCAACGGTTGGAATTTTCTGAAAGTTAAAAAAAAAAAAAAAAAAAAGATCCATTCACGAAACTGACAGAAAAATATTAAGGGAAGGCTGGAAAAACTAATATTTAAACAAAAAATTTTGAAATTGAAATTTTTAATTTTTTTTTAAAAAAAGAAAAAACAAAGAAATGATGTTTACTTATGAGAATCAAATATTTCAGTACAAAGCGTTTCTGGTAATATTATAAAAACTGTAAAAAATTAAAAATTAAAATAGAACTGAACATGCAAATTTTCAGGACAGAAGGGTTGAAAATGAAATGGGTATTGTCTTATAAGAGAGATGTATCGTTGGAGTTTTAGTTTTAAAATTAATAGCGCTTTCTTCAAAAAAAAAAAAAAAAAAAAAGAAAGAAAGAAAAAGAGGGGAAAAAAAAAATTAAATAAAAATAATATTTTAATTTTAAGACCCACAAATCTTGATTAATAATTGGATTGATATTACAAGCATTGTTTTAATAACTATTTTATTTTGCTGTTCTATTTTCGTATAATTAGCTAAGCACACAATTATTCAAAACTTTAAAAAGAGTTAATCATATTTCATTTTCCTAATATGGTTATGTCAAAGATTCAAAAGGAAAGTACACAAATATATGTTTGACCAAAATGAATTTTTAAAATTCTAATATATTAATATAGTTCATTATTTAATAATAATTAAAATAATTCATGGGTGCAATGAATTTTAAAAATTACTCGTAATGAGTTATAAAGTTAAAATAATTCGATATAAAAACCAACGTTTTTAAAAACAACGTTTTTATATGGTGGCAAAGTTTATTAGAGAAAATTATTGAAATATTAGTTAAAACTGTTAGTTATTTTTAACTTTAAAATTCACTTAAAAAGAGACATTTGTGAGAGTTTTAAAAAATTCATAATACTCATAAAATGAAAACATGCATTTGAAAGTTTGTAAGTCATTCTATAAAAAAGAAAATGGGAACCAGAATTCAGAAAAAATTATTGTGATAAGATATGGCGCCAAATATTGGAAACTTTCTTTCTTGCGAATGATTACTGACTAAAAGTCAGCAACCTTTACGATCTCGGAGATAGTAAAGGGGAGATAGTATCTCCCCTTTGTGAGTACAGAAGGTTTACGATACCTCATGCGGCGTGGGGAGTTCCCGGTGCTCCCAGAGGGGGAAAGAATTTTTTTCCTCAATCCTAAAAGCGCCGAGAGGAAAGAATATTTTGACTTACTAAAATTATTGAAATATTAGTTAAAACTTGTCACAAACGTCTAAATATTGCATTGTTAGGCGAGTACGAACGATTCCCGAAATTTCAAAGCTCTAGCTTGATGGGAAGTTGGTTAAATTAACGATCGCAAATTTGATGACACTCACACGCCAAGTGAACTTCAGAAAAACGTTGTAATAACGAATGGTAAGATGGGAGGGTAACAAAGAAGAGTCGCGATCTGTGGACAACTCCACAAAACTAAGAATCCCAATTCCTTTAAATCCTTGAATCAAACAGTGATAACACTGTCACAAAGCCGAACACAAGTCATTTTAAAATAAAACTCACATTCTAATAATAGGGGAGATGACTGATTATCAATAAACTCTTCAAAATCGACGTTATCTATCAGTAAGAATGATTTGTATGTTTACAGTTAAAAGTGTGCCCAATCATCGAGGTGTACAAATGATTAACTCAATCAACGAATCAGAAAACTGAGGAAATTTCAGCAGAATAACTGTGGAAAAAACTACCGTTATACGCCGTTTAGAGTTAAATTAGGCATATCACGATCGAGATTAGAATTAGATTCTGCCATTCCTTTAGAAAGTAATAGACAATAGACGCGAAAAAAAAAAAAAGACACGCGAAGAAAATAACCGCTTAACTCTTTGCCACAAGGAAAAATAATAGAAATGTTCTAAAAAATTGTTTATAAATTTGTATCACGCATGCAGTTTTTCAGAACGTTTATTACAAGATATTTTTTTTTGTATGAGGCCGATCTCCCGAATAGATTCGTTTTGAAAATAATTTTTGAGTAGTTTTGTAAAATTAAATAAATGTATTTTCAAGATTAATAATTGTACTTTCTAATATTTAATTCAATATTTGATGGAATACAAACAAGTATTACTTCGAAGACAAAAGGATTGTAACAGAAGACATATAGGCGTTTCATTTGGAAATCTTATTACCCTCCCCCGCTTGAATAACAATTAGTAATGCACTTTCAGTTATTATTAAAGTTCCTACATCCTAAAAAATCATACATCCTAAAGTTCCTTTGTATTCCGATCAAAAATATTTTCGTCCATTATACAATATTCATAAATATTCCATCATGTTATAAAATGCTACAAAATTTAATGTACTTCCCGTTTCAAAGTCATACTATGACAGCAACTGGCGTACCGTATTATCCAACAAATCAACACAACCACACAATCACATTCTACTATCTTTACTTATTTATTGTTGGAAAAGTTATTACTATGGTTTTGCTTTAAAATAAAACTTAAATTTCCAAGCATTTTCCTGAAATTATTAGCAATTATATGAGATTAATTCACAGGAAAATTCCTGGGGCATCCGTTTCTTTTCTGACGCATTTACAACACTTCTTTTCGGTCCGTAACATTGAAGACCGGTGAGCATCTGAAGAATATCATGGCAGCGAAAATTTTAACAAATTAATTCGTTTAAATATTATAATAAACAACCATCTATGTTTTATACAGATGCGGATTCTATACCGATAACCTATTTTAACTAGTGTTATACTTTATCTGTGCCTTAGATTTTTAATAATGATCTAGATTCAATTAAAGGGAAGCTCCCCATAAGTAAATTATCCTAGTTTCATTCAACTGGGCATGGATTTTGTTTAATAATTCGCTAGAATGTTCATATATTCTCTAAAGCGTTTTATTGGTAACCAACATACTGACTTTTTAAAAAATTTAAGTTGCCAATAGCCCACTATCTCTTGAGGCTTTATGTCCAAGATAATATTTTACATATCTTACGATCATTCTAACCTCGTACACAGTTATTTTCCATCTTTTCGACATTGTGAATAGCGTTCAAATTGGTTTGGAAGTCAGTGCCAAAGTCAGGTGACTTATTAAGTAACCACATAAAAAACGAATGTTTTTCTGAAATGCGTATTTGCCCAAGCAGACTTCCAATACAAGTCACTGTAAAATAAAATTTTTACTCAAATTTGCACCTCTTGAAAAACCGGTAAAAATATAAAGCTAACATTTTTTTTTTTGTTGGAGTGGCTAATTATACTTTCTCGCGCAACAGAAAAGTTTTAAATAAATTACATATTCGTACATAATAAATTTATTAGAAAAGATATTCTTTTGGCTTCCACTAAGCTTTGTAAAATATTTTTACATTATAACTAAAAATAACACCTATTGAATAATCGATTTGGAGGGGTTTGATTTGTATCACAGCAATCCGAGACAATCATGAGTTCTCTGTAAAATTCAACACCGACAATGAAAAACAAGATGAAGCAATTTTCATAACTTCCAAAAACAATCGCGTAAACTTAAAAAACCCAGCTTTTTAAAAATATACAATTCACAAAAGAATTCAAAAATGAAAAGATCTTCGAAGATAATTAATTTAACACACACACATACTTATGTACATGGATTGTAGTGATGCTTGAGATTCAAAACCATTATATTTTTTATTGTCTCTATTACGCAAATTTTTTCTCTTATCAAACGCAGCATAAAAATAAAGAACAATAAATTAAAAATTGTAATTCATAATAGTAATTGCATTAAATGGCTTACAGAAAGAGCGAAAATAGCACTTAAAATACAGACAAGATCCACCATTATCTCTGATCTTCCAATTAATTAAAAATTAAGTGTTTTAGTTAATTTGAAAGAAACTATTTTACATAAAAAATGTTTCTGAATGTAACACTCTAAGTCTTTGTTGCTGAGTGTGAGGGACCATAAGATTATAAAACATTAATCTACGTTTACGAGAAATGATAGAATAAATATTTAAATTCGATAACAGAGATATAAAATAAAAATTAATGCCAATTTTAAATGTAAAGGAAACGATCTTTGAGATTTTAGTAAATTTATAATCAAGTTAAAAGTGAATCCTAAATCCAAAAAATTTGGAATTACTTCCTGTGATTTTTTTAAAAAAAACCATACGAGTACTATTATGTTTCATGTTGTTTGAATACACATTTTCGTTTTCATTTTAACGGGGGGGAAAATATTTCATCACAATCAAGATAAATCAAAAATATTGATGAACTGTTTAAATCGGTTGGCGGATTATTTGGCAGACAGGTTGTTAAAAAACAATTTAAAAAATGCGTCAATGCAACGGTTAAATAATTTACTTGTATTTACTATTACGCTTTGTTGATTTGAAGTGACTACGGTAGCCTAGCGGTCATGATCGCGAAATTACAATTGGCGTTGTTTCCATTGTGAGACATGGATTCAAGTTCTGAAGCCACTCAACGCCAACCGTAGCTGATACATGTTAAATCTGTCGAAGCTCCAAGTTCTCCCGATGACGTGATGTGGAAGTTTGGAGAGGGAGGTGCCAACTGACGAGGTCTAATAGCCTTCGTGTTGCTTTCAAGTGCGACATTAATAAAGACAATAAATCAATCAACTGTTGATTTGAAACAATACATCTAGCTAAATATATTACTGAGTGATTATTTAATATCATTTACGAATTCTTTTCCGACAATTTTTTTAATATATTAAAAATTTATAACATTTAGTATCAGCCATTAGATTCATAAGAGCATCGTATAACTTCTGTGTAAATACAATTCAAGCGCATATATACAATCAATTTCCTTCATTTTAGTACAAGCATATGATACAATTAAAGTAATTAAAAAATTTTCAAAACTATTGATTGATTTTTAAGTTCAAAGCTTTAAAAATGGTACACTGAGATTTCATAACATACGGGATTAAATGTACTCTCACGTAGAACATCGCATAACTCGTATAAAATAATAAATCCTGTGCATCATGTAAATCAATTAAGTATTTCCTGTGTTTTAATCCTGTGCAGTTATAAACAATTTTTAAAAAAAATATAAGATCTTAAACTAAATAATAACAGCTGTTATTTAAAAAATCGTTAAGCAATTCATGTTCAATATATTGTATTTAAACATCTATTCTACGTTTCAATGCATTTGTTTGCGCCGATGCGTATTTTGAAATTCAAATCATTGGGATGAAAAGTGCTATAAAACGCAACATTCTTTACATTCTGCTAAGTTTGAAATTCTCATAAATTTTGATTTCAACATGGTTGGATTTTACTTTCGTTTCAAAAAAAATTTTTCGTCTCGTTTCACAACATCTACTTTCACAATGACTATATAACGACTGTTATAATTTTAATATGCTAATGTGTTTAGAAAACTGAAGAAAAAAAATCAGAAATTAAAAAATTTCTGAAATTTATTTTCTTTATCTCTGCTTGAAAATAAATTAGCAATATAATAAAATACAATCTAAGGTATATTTTTAGAAACATTAATGTACTTTTTTTTTTTTATTTATATAACATTTTTAAAAGATCGGTTCAACCGGTTACACAATAATTGCGATTCAAAATTTACTTTAAAAAGTAAATTAAAAGGATTTTAATAAATAGAAATATTTTGAGTCATTTCTGTAAAATAATTTCTAATGGTTTACCTAATAATAACCATATGTTAAAAATAGTTTTTTTCATATTAGCATTGGAAAAATATTTAAATCATTACAAAATTACAGTGACTAAGGAAATTTTAAATTACCAAGTACATATATCAAAATTCAATTACAATAATTACGATTTATAATTGCAGGAATCATGAAAACCAGTATTTTCACTGACAAATCGCAGCACATAATATACATTTATTTAAAATAAATCATTAAATGAGAGATGTATAAAACCACAATAAAATTATTACAAAATCATAAACCAATAAAATATAAGAACATAAAATTAATGAGAATCAAAATTTATGAATGACATTTCCAACAAAGCCGGACTGTAGTCTTTACAACAGATCTCAGAGCAATCAATATATATCTAAAAGAAATGATCACATAAAAATATCCATCCAAATTATTGTGAAAAAGTTACCTTTATGTAAGCCGATCTAGTCAAACAACATATTGAAGCCGACTTAAAGAAACCTTATCCGCACTGCAGTAACCGTTACCAGACGAAAATAAAGCTAAATGTTTTTGTTATTACCAGTCGGCGATGATCCTCTGGGAACTGAGACACAGTGTTGCCTAACGCTTTTCCTGCAACTACCGGAACTTCTATTGTTGTGGCTTGTCCAACCGAAAACACGTTTCTAGTTTTTATGATGGAAATAATCGATAAAACGGTGGAAAATGCGTGAAAAAAAATTTAAAGGAAAGGAAAAATTATGTTTAACCAATAGATGTTTAAAATAATACACATAAGTATTTTTTTTAGGAACTGGATTTGTGGAAAAGTTCGATTAAATCTAGTTTCTGTGAGTGGTAAGGTACGCCATCTGTTAGCGCGTTTTTCAACTTGGAATATATTTTATCGGGTTTCGGTTTTTGTTTGTTTTGGGATTTTTGCTATCTTAAGTACTTTGCTTTCGTTTAAGATAAAATTCGAGATGAAGAAAATCTGTTATCTATATTTAATTTTTTTTGTTTGATTTCGATTCTAATATAGATCTTTATTTCTCATTAAAATTTTTAACATATTATGAAGATATTTTTTTTTATATAATTTTAAATTTGTCTTTGTAGACTAATTAATTTTCTCAACTTAGTATTTAATAATTTAGTTATACGTTTATTCCTGTCGTAAAATTTAAAACAATTACACTATTATTCTCTGTTGATATAAGTACTAAGAAACTATACTGATTAATTCAATCTGTAACGTTATCATAAGAACTCAGCAAATTATTAATTATAAATTAAAGTAATTGACATTTACCTCTTTGTTTAATTATTCTCTTAATTTACAGTAAAAAATACTATCAAAAACATATTTCGATACAAGACGTAATTTTAAAATGTGTAAATGTTTTTGATACTATTATATTTTAAATTTTAAAAAAATTATTTTCGATGAATTCAGGGTTACAATTAAACATAGCTTGTATGTGAATATTATTTATGTATAATGAATGTATAATTAATGTATTTATGTATAATTAACAATGTATATGAAATATTATTTATGAAAAATTAAATGTATTCATTACATTTATTGTTGCTTAATTTTTTGTATAATATACTTAATATATGTGAGTACACAATTACGGTATATTATGGTTATTAATTTATTATACGTTATCTATGTAGACAATCGAATAGGAGAGGAAAACTTTTCTAGTATAATTTTTAGGTACACACTCAGTTAAGTTTAAACTTTTTTTTAGCTTTATTTAAAATAAAAGATTATTTTGTTGGAATCTTACCTCAAAAATCTTCAACAAATATGCAGTTTAACAATTTTTAATTTTCTACTTTGGATATCAAGTTTTCATAACAATTAGATCTCTGCATTCTTTTTAATAAAAGTTCTTAAATTTTTACTAAGAAATTCCACAACTGAAAATAAAAATATTCTTTACCATATACTTTTTTATTTAATATTTTTTTGATAATGTTATATACGTGAAGCGTTGAGAGGATCCAGATTCCATAAAACAATCTCGAGTGAAATCTAATACTCCAAGATACGTCTGCAACCATAGTATCACTAAAGAAATGAAAAAAAGTTACCTTGCAAAATTCACACGGAAGCTTTTATCTTAAATCAGTCCGAATTCTTTAAATAAAATACTCAAATTACATTTGCTCGAAGCAATAGAAATCCATAAATCCATCTCCATATCAATTTAAAACATATGTAAATACTTTTTTCATTTATATATTCATTTTTGAAGAAATGCTCCTTAGCTGAGATTCACATACTCACATTTTGCAACATTACCAACGTTAAAACAGAACGTTATCTTATTTAATGATTTTTTGATTGCTGTACACTTTTTTTTGTTATATTTGTTTTTCTTTTTTTGATTTATTTATATTATTTATTTATCTATATACTTTAAACTGTGTAAGTTTGAAGTTATTCTAATTCATTTAATATTAAACCTACAAGAACTATTTTTATTTTATATTATGAGCCATTATTTATAAAAATAATACCATTATTATTACAAAAAGAACTTCTGTGTAAAAAAGCACTTAACATAAATTTCAACTAACACATATTTCATTATACGAATACAAACACAAGGAACATTTCGATCAAACAATACCATTCCTTCGTCCACCCTCTCTACTCGTACTAGGGTTTAGGGCACGTGTCTATCAAACAGCTATTCAAAAACTCCATCTACCTTTTTAAAGCACACGAAATTAAACTTTGAAAACCCGCCACGATGATACTGATCACAGGGATGCCAAAAAAACAAACCTTTCATAATTTACAACAGCGCTACTGGTGGTCAAATATACGAAAAGAATGTAAAACATATGTTCTAATTTGTCACAAGTGTCAGCCTTCGAGCCGATAATGCATACAGCTTATTACAACAGCTGTCGATCCCTACTACAACATAGGAAACTGCCGCTTCCATCATTTGCGAGCCGGAAATCAACGTGGAAACACCATCACGCTTGTCCACACTGATATTGTCTCACGTTAAGTGATTGCAACCCTTTCTGTATCTTTTGCTACTCTCATTATCACCTATGCTTTGTATTACAACATTATTCTTCAACATGAGCTAACTAGCATGTACTTATTGGATAGAGGAACTGCATTAACAGCACGACATACTCAGCGATTCGTGCAAAAATGTGGAATCACTCAGTCCATGACGCGACCATTTTCCCTGCTAGCACATAGCATCGTCGAACGCGCTAACGGAATAATTCCTTCACCTCTAAAGAAAATAACTGACAAAGATCCTGAAAAATTGGACGTATTGCTACCAAACGCCCCGTTCACTATCACCACCACCAGACAAAATCCTAAGAGGTAAAATTGAAATTGTCGTTTATGAATTTATTGGGTTACGAAAAATATCTTTTTTATATCAATATAATTTTTGCTACGGTAGGCTTCTTAAGTTTACTTGTTTGTACTATCCCATCTAGTTAAAATCCCATAGATGGTCCGTTTCAAAGATGTCCTTCTGTACTGGCTTCTGATCATTTAATTATAATGACATACCGAATTACAATTTCCTAAGAACAGGGAATCAAAGGATTATCGTTTATACTTTAGAGGTGGTTTTATGAATCAATCATCAAATGCAATGGATTGACGTCAAATATATCAAAATATATCAACTTCAGCAGCTGGCTGTAGCTTGGCATTAATAAATCCTACTTTACATGTTCACTACACCATCTGATATAAATTGAAAATATTGGGATTTGTTGCCAATCTAGAATATTAAATATCACTTTGTGACGACAAAACATTCCTATTTGCCTCTAACTTAAATACTCACGTTTCATTTTGGTCGGGAAGAAATTGTTATTTAATGCAATCAATCTTAATTAAAAGTCCCCAAGGTTAGTGGAGAGAAAACCGCGAATAGCCCAACATCACAACTTATCTGTTGTTTCTCCTTATTCTTAGGCAGACTTTTCATTCTATCAGTTTGTTAGCTTTGAAATTGTATAAAACAGCGTTTATGAATTTATTGGGTTACGAAATATTGGTGAACATCAGTTCTGCTAGTTTGTTTCATTCTATCAGTTAATAGTCAACGAGGCTTTACAACCTTTCCTTGTCAATTCAGAGAAGGTGTTATTAACAAAAATCTAAAGTTTCCCCCTCTTTTCTTTTTATATTTCTCTAATATTATAACAAAAGCAACAAAACTCTTTTTATGACTAAGATAGACTTCATCAAGCTATCATACAAAACTTGTGTAGTAAATTCGCGTTAAGGAAATTTTAAGTATGCATAAAAGAGTAGTCCTTATTGACTATCACCCATAATAACTTAAAGTAATATTTTATCTTGTACAGAAATGGACAGATTTTTTTTTTAATTTGGCTTTTGAATTAACATCATTCCCGAGCAGAAGTTGAAGTCTCTGTTCGGGAGTGATGGGAGTGCTCGGAATCAACAATAAACATTTTAAAAATCATCAAGGGCACATTATTTAATTTAAAAAATTATATACTTATTTAATTTTTAATTGGTATATTGTTACAAATAACGAAGTAAATACATCTTGAAATGAGAATATTTATATAAAAGGAAAGCTATTTAAATATATGAAATGCCTTGCATATCTAAATTAAGAGTCTATGCTTAAAATATCTCAAAATAAAGAAAAAGAAAATTTAAAAAATTATATTATATAATAAATTAAATACGAAATTTGTGATCCTACAGGAAGTCTGGTATTTTATTATAACCAAGGGAATTGAAATAAATCGCACTTAATAAGATTTCCTCGTGATCTTTTAAAAGTATAGTGTTATTAACATGAGATAACAACATTTATGAATAACTTTTACAAATTCTGCACTCATTTAAAAAACATTTAATTATTGAAAACGACATATAAATTTATAATCGAAACTAATAAGCTCATTCATATTTCATACCATTGCTACGAATGAAAAATGCTACAAATGGAATGCTATTCTTTCGTCATAAGAGCAACTAATAGAGCTTCTGTCTAACAGTGACAGTTAACACCTCGATCAATAACTCCCGAGTCTAACATTGAAAACAACATTTTTTTTTGCAAAATTTTTTTTTTATTCATCAACATAACACCTTTTGTTAATCACCTTTTAGGGTGATACAATCGTTCCAACGCTTTTCCAAATCTTTTTTTTTTTCTCCCAAAAAAATTTTTTTTTTCTTTTCTTTTCTTTTTTTTTTTTTTTCGCAAGAAATCTTTTTTGTTGCGAGTAAATAGCGATAAACAGCTTTCTGAATCATCGACTCGTTGCTGTTTTTGTTCCATCGAAAGCAATCGCGGCACCCACTTGGAAAAAACCTTTTTCACTTCACTTCAAAAAACCTTTTTCCTGGTCCGATCGACTTAAAAGTTTGACACGTTTCAAGCAAAGGTTAGTACTCTAGAAAGACCTGGTTACTGGTTTACTGCGAGCGCCATCTCTGGGTTAGTCTCGGGAGTTATTGATCGATGTGTTATAACTAGGCTAAACTAGACTAACCATTTGGATATACAATAACGTTCTAATCCACAATATCAAATCAAATATTTAAAAATGGTGAAGAGTGAACGTTACGCCAATTGAAGATGTACATTCTAGAAAGATAACATCTGTACATATAAAATGAGTTTTAGGAGCAATATTTCGTGTGCCAACCCTCACTCTGGATCTTGAAAGCAACACGAGCGATATTGTTGACAAACTTCGTAATTTCGAATCACCATCAAGTGGCTAAGACGACACCTGCGTTAGTATATATCTTTCCTAACTCCAAAGCAATGTCGCTTGAGGACTTCATTGCTTCCAGTACATTTTAAGGGGTAACCGCTCCCATTGTTCTACTCGACGATTTTCTGTGGAACCATGACTCGAACTCAAAACACTAATCGAGCATCATCAATCTTGGCTATTGGACATGTCATTCGTGTAAGTCCCATCGAGGAAATAAATCGAGAAAAATTAAGAACAATGTAAATTCCTCAAGTAGAGATATCAAGTCTTGCACAGAACATAATATAACGAACGAAAACATGATTTTTTTTTAAGGTTTGAATTATTAATTGGCAATAGAGAAGAATACTTTTTAATAAATGAGATTAAATAAAGATGAAAAATGGTGGAATTTATTTTTCGAAATTCATACAGGTCTCCTTTGATTCTTCAAGAAGCTGCATGTGGTGTGAAGACCGCACGTTGATTATCCCCATCCAATACGATAAAAAAAATGTTTATCCAATTAGTATTTCTGTATACCTTTGAGATGTTATTAGATAATTTTGAAATATTAAAAAATTGAGTTTCTTACGTTACCCGATTTACTCGATTAACGATAACAGTAAACGGTGTTGTGATAACAAAAAAAAAAAAAAAAAAAAACAGTTTTTCCGTTCATTTCGAGATGAAGTGGTTTTGATAATACACACACTGATAATAACACAGACAGAAAGACAAAATAGAGCAATCAGTATTTACATTTTGAATTGTTATACAGATAATCAAAACGACACAAAACAAGCAATAGTTTCGCGAGTAGAAGTTGTCGGAAAAATTTGAAATTTCTGGTGCCTTTCTGATAGTCTCGATTTTAAATTAGCAATTTCCGACGCCCATTTACATAAAAAAAAAACTATTTTTTTTTTTCAAAACTAGTAGTAACAGAAGTAAAAAATAACTTATATAATTTTTTTAAAACTGTTTATGTAATTTACAGCAGATTTTATTATATTTTTTACTTAAAATTTTAATATAGAACGTGCTTTTAGATAACTTAAAATATTTGTATCGAACCATATTTATCGACAAAAAAGATTTTTTCAATATTTTATCAATCTAATCACAATCAGTCATATAAATAAGACAGTTTTCATTTCAATATATATATATATCCAAGCAAGAACCGTTATAAAACAAATACGTACATCGTACTTGCATCGAAAATAAAGTAATAAAACTACCTTATCTACTTAAAAATATTTATCCGTAACTTTAAACTTTATTTGTTATTATTATTTTTTAAAACTGGTAACAATTAGATTATTGTTTTGTTATTCTAAAGTTATATTCATTGATTGTGAGAGAAAAATTCCTCAGTGTTCCTTTTTTGCCTTGAGATTTAAACTATATGCACGCTTCTATTTTAAGCATATTAGAAAATAGTTCGGATATTAGTATTTTAAAAATTTAAAGTAATTTACAATTTATCAGATTTTAGATTTTGTATTTTTTTAAATTAAAAAAAACCACACACACACATCTTTTTTTATAAATATAAATTTAAAAATAAAACTCCTGTGCGCAATTTATTTATCTTAAATTAAACGATAATGCTTCTAAGACTCAAAATAATTACTTATGCTTTAATTATTAATCAGGGATTCGCAACCTTAATAATATAAACCAATTGTTTCATTTTTAGGATACATTTTAATAATTCTTCGCATTAGATTTTATGAAAACTGTACGTTATTCAATAGTTTTAATAATTAATTACATTGTACTCGATCGTAATAATAATTTTATTTAAATTTTTGATTTCATTCTCTTCAACATTTAGTTTTAAAGTTTATTTGGAAACAATTAATATAAAACTACAAAATAATTTCATTACATATAATAATTATTCCTACTTTTATGAAGTGTTACACTAATGAAAATATTATGATTATTATTTTATTGCAACATTTAATTTCGCTTAATACTATGTGAAAGACTATGTGAATTTCATTTCCCTTTTTTTTTTTTTGTAAGAAAAGAAAACCAGATAAAATGCAGTTCGACGAGAAATATGATCTTACCCAGTTATGCAAAAAGTTAATGAAATTTCAGTTTGTTGAGAACAAGCTTATTCTTAATAATGAAAATAACATACTAATAATTAAATGTTTTTTCTCCTGTTAATTGGAGGAGAATGTAAGCAAAAAAGAAAAAAAAAAAGCAGGCAAAATGAATTTAGTTTTCTCTTAAGAAATATTATTTAATTTATATTTCAAAATTTGGAACTCGGTATAAATATTTGGTAAACGATAATAATGGCTGATAAATTTTGAGCAATATATTTATCCTCTATTCCTTATTAATAATATTCATGAAAATTTAAAGGACAACAAAGAACTTATCCATAGTTTGTTTTCCCTCTTGTGTGATATTCACAGATAGAAGGACAAAATTGCGAGTGAAACATCCATGCTATTGTTGAGTCAAAGTTATTTTTTAAACGCGATTATTCACATAACCTTAGATTATTTAGTGCTCAATTTATTCATTACTATTCACATAAGTAAGGAAGTACAAAATCTTTGATAAATAAATCTTGATTAATCTTCCTAGAAAAAAAACTATACCAGAGAATCAAATTCAAGAATTTGCACGATATGCAAATTTTTTAAAAATTATTTAGAGAAATAACAACAAAATCTCACCTTCCGGAATTGGAGAACTCAAATATTCGGAAAGTCTATTTCCAGCCATAGGTAAAAGCAACTCAGGACACCAACTTAAAGTCTGTCCAGTTCTCAAAAGGCAGAAAGATACAAAAGATGATACGTGAAACGAGATGAACCATAGGAACATCGAAACTTTCGAAAATGCGATAATCGTTTCATGGTTGTTTACGTGCCAGCCACATGAGGAAGAAAAAAAATGGCTAAAACCGAAATTCTGAACAAGTCGGATTATCTCTTCTCTTCTCCCCCCAACACTATTCGTGCAGAATCAGTAAATTCTGATGTGGAAGATTAGAATTTTCGAAGAAAAAAAAAAAAAAAAAAAAAGAACGCTTCCTAGTTTTATGATTGGTGGAATTTCCAATGTTCGTGCCTTGCCGCCATCTTCATAGAACTAGAACACAAAATAAAGGGGGAAAGGCGTGCAAAGGAAGCGATTTTCCGATCACGCCATTTTTTTTTTCGTTCCAAACTATTGAAAAGCTTCATGATTTCCCACTAATAATTAGGAGGGTACTCCATAGGCTGTCATAAATTATCACCGGTATCTCATCACTAATATGCCTATAACTGATTGTTTTCCAATTGAGAATCAGCATCTGTGAACAATTGATTTCGTCTTTTAGTTCTCAAAAAGTTATTAGATAATGATCCGTAAAAAATAATTTTAAAATAAAGCAGATGACAGGCTCTTAATTGGATACAATTTGACATATGATTAATTGCATTTATCTTCTGAAATTTTTTGGATCTATGATCGTGACATTTTAAGTTTCTTAAAGTTCGATGAAACATCCTTGATCAGTTCAAATCAAGATCATCACTTTATTTTTATTTTCGAGGACTTTTAGATAAGTTAATCGTTTGTGGTGATCAAAAGGATTCAATAAAGTTTGAAAATTTGTGTATGCATTATTCTCATGAAATGAATCAGTTAAGCTAAAAAGGATCTTTAGCATTTTTTAACTGTTTCATTTAAATACATTATTGTTGCACAGAAAATTAAAATATATCTTCACTAATAGATTTTGTTGGTAAGACAGACAAATGTTGCTTTTATGAGTTGTGCAAAGTTTTATTTTTAGAGGGTATTGAAAAACCTTATTAATTAAAGCTATGTGATAATTATACCAAATAAAAATATTCGAATCTTTAAGTCAATTTATTACTGTCTGTAATTCTCTGAATTTCACCTCTATTTTACCAAAAAAAAAAAAAAAAAAAGTTGAGAAATTAGTCGATTATTTACATTTATAAAAAATGGTGTAGCAATGCGGAATTTTTTAACACGTTAATTAGATAAGTCTGTCTGCTTAGATGAAGAATACGCATTATTACTTGAATATATTTTAAATAATTTCTGTAATATTCATAAGGGCAAATCAAAATATCGATGTTGATGATGGTATCGTTCACGAAATTTATTTGCATTGTTTTACAAATGAATAAGGCATAACATTTTGCAGAATTTCTAAATAGTGAAATAAACATTCTTTGTGTAATGTTTACTGTATATAAAATAGACACAGTTAGAATATTTGTCGAGGTTAGTTCAAGAAAAAGTGGGATCTGGTGCAAAATTATCTCATGCAAGATCCTTTCATAATAAAAAAAATTTCAAAAAATTAAAGAAAATAATACTTAACGGAGAAATTTTTAATATTTCATAACATTATATTATTCGGTAAAATATTTGCTAATTATAAAATATTTTTATTTAAATCACACATTAAGATATTAAGATCTACCCGAATACACAATGAAAAGGATATGTTACAAATTCGCATTATATTAAAACAAAATGAATATATACAAAATAATATGTGATACAACATTTATGTTTAATTTTTTATAATTATTTTACTACAGATATCAGTTAATAATTTCCCATAATTTAATTTTTGGGCTGATTTTGATTCAGGGAAGAAAACTGCTAAAACCATAAAATGTTCTTGATCAATGCTGCATATTAAAAACTTTTTTTAGAATTTTATATACGTAGAAAAAGATGATGAATATAGCTATCGTATATGAATACTAAATGATCGATTTACAAACCATTTTAATTATTGTAATGAATACACGATTACCTTTTAAAATGAAAAAGAAAATTACAAAATAAAAAGTTTATGACAAGGAAATGTAGTTAAATTGAAGGATAAAGTAATAATCAATTTTTAATAATCAAAAGAGTTTTATTACGCATGACTGCGTTTAGTATAGCAACTCCTTATTTATTATTGTTCGAGGCGACGTATTTTCTTTAAAAACAACAATTGTATCACGAGAAAATGTCGTGGCTTGAAACTAGTTTCAAAATAACATAAGCATGAACATTTTGTTTTGTCAAGAAAAATATACTTCCTACAAAGCAATAAAGAAACACAACCAATCATTTCATTTTCTTGATTATTAGAATATTTTTGTAGAGTTTTTGTAAATTCCCTTGATGGATTCTTTTGAAAAAGTCCAGTTTCGGACAGAAAACTCGCAAATTGGGATTAAGAGCTTATTTAAATATAATTGTAGAATCATAGTGATTGATTCACTCGAAAATGTTCACGTTCGCACGAAGATCCACAAAAATTCAATTCAGACAAAGTTTAATTGTTCTTTTATTCTACAAACTTATTTATAGTTCTCGGTTACAAAGACCATCTAAACTAACATTTAGACTCAATTTATCACCATACGCGTCAGTGACTATACTTGTAAAACAGATTTGCAATACTGTATATTTCTCTAATCTATGCTACCATCTTTGTTCTGTATCTACTCTGTTTTCTATTTTCTTGATTGCTTAGTGAGAAAGTTTCTAAAGGAAAATTAGAGAATAAGTTGCTCTTGCATAAACTTCGGTGTATGAACGAGAACTCTCTAAAAGTAAATTCGATGGAACAGAATAAAATCATGCAAAATAAAGTAATAAAACAAGAAAGAACCAAACATATTCATAAGATTTCGTTTTAAATGTGTATCTGACATTTTTTTTCTTTTTTTTTTTTTTGAACTATTGAAAAAAATTACGAAATTATTATTATTTTTTAATTTTGAGTTTTATTGCTGTAATTGTGCCTTCTATACATATACTTCAATTTTAATTTCTAAATTTACAATAAGTTTTCCTGTTGAAAGATTTATATCAGAACAAAGTAAACAAATTTGAAAATTTGTTAAAATCTCGAAATTAATCTCTAATGCTTACGAAACTAACAATTGGATTCTAAAGCTAAAAATAAGTATCTCACATCTATGCAACAGTTTTCATTGCTTTAACATCACACTTTAAGTATGCGTATGAAATTCGAATAAACTCAAGGAGAATTTGATTTTAGAGGAGAAATAAGAATATTACTGGGATTCAATATTAAACGCAAGAAACTATATATATATATATATATATATATATATATATATATATATATATATTATTTTTTTTCCCTAAAAATGTGGACTTAGGGAGGAAAAAAAAAAGGCAAAATTCTTATATTAAGCATCTAAAGGAAGAATCCTTATTAATCAGATAAGTTATCGCGCGCGCACGCACGCACGCACGCACGCACGCACGCACACACACACACACACACACACACACACACACACGTGTGTGTGTGTGTGTGTGTGTGTGCTGTTGAAATCGTCAGCAAATTGACAAACTATTTCATGTCTTAATGTTCCAAAAATAATACTTTAAAATTCCAATGTTTCTCGTTGGGATATAAGTAACAGAGTTATTTAAAATTAGAGAGTTTTAATGTCGAAGAAACTGAGGAATTTCATGCGAAGGGCGAAACATTTATTCAAAAGTTGTGAAATTTTTGGGAAAAAAAATTTATGATATTCTGCAGTTTTCCTATGATGTTTTGTAAGAAACAGAGAAAAATCTTATAGTTTAAGGATATAGTACGATACAAAAATAACGAATAAAGGAAATCTACTATAATAATACGCCTTTAATAAATTAAAAAAAAGGTTTATGATTTAAGTAGCGACTTGTTAGTTGAAAATGATGCTAAGATTAAACAGACTGTCATCAATGAATTTATTTTTTAATATATTTGTTTACATAAACAATAATTTTTTCTCTACTTTTATTATTTATAATGAAGTCTAAATTGCAAAAATTATAGCCATCACGTCTCGTTTGTAACAATATATATATATACTCTCTCTCTCTCTCTCTTACTTTGTTTTTAAATAATAAATACTTCAAATTCTACGTTTGTTATTGGTATTTTAATGCTCTAATGTTGTCATCATATAACATTAAAATAAAGGGCCCACACTGGGCATTTTCTAGGTAAAAAACACAACATGATTGATATCAGAATGTTATACAATTTTCCTATCGATAGTAATGTATTATATTATTATATCCCTTTCTGTCTGAGATATTTCTTTTCTTTTTCTGACTCAAAAAGCGTTCTATATTTTGTCACTTTTACCGTAATACTAAATGATTTTTAACTTAACATGTTAAACGGAAAATTGAATGTGAATGAAATGTTTCTAAATTTTACAGATGTAATAAAAATAACTGATAGCGTTATAATATCCTGAATTTATATAATAACTGAGAAATTAACCTGTTTAAAAATGTGTTCCGAGTTTGGAACAAAGTCTTTGACATCCGGTGGAGACAAAAATGGCAAATCGTCAGCTGTTATTTTTCTCTTTCAGTACACTTAACAGCGCTACGGTCAACTAAATGGCGTCATAGTAGATGACGTTATCTAGAGTAGTAAATTCCATTTAACAATTACCTTTTCGAAATATCGTTCGGTAGATTAATTTAACCTTTTTCTTTTTATGAAATTGCTATTAAATATTATATTTTGAAGAAAACCGTTTGCTATTTTGCGGTTTTTGCAATGGTATTTCGTATAAATAAAATACACCTTTCAGACTGAGATGATTCTGGCTCTGAAAGTTATATATCATTTTTACGAACGTACGCGTGTATAAACATGAAGATATGAATGTACACTCGTAACATTCATATCTACAATAAATCACCGTTTATTTCATATCGTCAAGAGTGTTTTAAATCGATTTTGGAAACATAAACTTTTGTTTTACAACAAACTTTTGATTATAGAAATCTCATTTTCATCCTTTTAACTGTCCTACAAACCATATCCTATTTTAAAACAGACGATTAAGAGGCTTAGAATAAATTTATCATTATTTTTTTTAAAGTTAAAAAAAAAAAATATCCCCTCCTCCTGCTGCAAAACTCGAGTTTTATGAGTAAACATTTTTTGGTTCCTTATATCCATAACCACCTGCCTTTTTTTTCCATCGAAAAGCTTTTTTTTTTGAAAGATATTTTTGTTCCGAATACAGGAAGAGATATAAAATTTTGAACTAGAGCAAATCTTCCCAAAAGAGAGAGATAATTACAACCCTTCCTTTTTCTACGGGAAAAAAAAAGTGGTGAAATAAATCTGTCCTCCCAAGATCTAAAACTGGTAAACTGCGGAACCAAAGGGGCGTCTTCATCTTCGAACAATAGAAACTTAAATCTCCTTTTGACCCGCGCTATTTTATTTGTTTGTTTGTTTATTTTTACTTCCTTAATATCCTTTTCCCAATAGAGCACTGAAGACGGGAAATTGTTATCACGAACCATCATGTTACATTCTGGAGTACTCCTCAGCAAGGTAGGAATATAAGAAGAAAAAAAAAAATGAATCAAATTACCGTTGGCTTCGAAATTACGACACAGGGAGAATATAGACACGGAAAACCGTGACTGACATCACAGATACAGTTAAGGGTTATCAACCCTCCGCAGGCAAATTAAAAAGAGAGAAGAAAGTCTCTTTTGTTGGCGAGTCACTTTGGCGAATCTGTTGGGTTTGTCATTTCCTAGTTTATATATTTTTTGGAAGCTCTTTTTTTGACTGAATGCGCAACATTCAGTATTTCTTTTCAAAACGAGAAAATATCTATTTTAGAAAATAGAAAAATTAACATTTATCAAATGCGATTCAATTGACAATGAGCAGAAAATATGCTTTTTCTCCACTCGAATGATAGCATATTAATTAATTTTTTCATTTGTCATTTGAGGAGATTCAATACATTTTGGATAAAAAAAACAGATATCTGTGCTTTCTTGACTATATCACCCAAATGATGTTAGGTTATTTCATCCTTCACAAGTTCAAAGGTAAATAAACTGAAATGTATGCTTTGCAAAAAAAAAAAAAAAAAAAAAAAAAAAAAACATGCCCAGCTCAAATGGAATTTCAGTTCGAAAGACGAAAGTGACTCAAAAAGTACATGTTTTTGACAACAAATGGCGTTGCTAACGCAAGTCGGGGTTATCACTGTACTCTGCCATCTGTTAGACGACGTCAAAACGAGTTTGACACTGATTCAGAGGTTAGTTTTGATAGCTATTACTACAAATTGTCTCCATCATTTAGCGTCGAGTTGTCATCATTGATGAGACCTGGATTCGTTTTTATACACTGGAAACCAACAGTTAAAAGAATGGGTTCTTCAAGTGAATCTACTCGATAAAAGACAAAAATCGTATGATTTGCTTGAAAAGTTATACCGCCATTTTTTCGGGATGCAAAAGGCGTCAAATACATAGAATTCTTAAAAAGAAAGAAAGGAAAAAATAATCTTCGGACAATATTTCAGGGGGGTTATTCCATCCTCATTTCCCGTTCCTAATATGGGTACTTTCTGAACCTTTATTGTTTATAAATGCGTAGTTTTTAAGAAACCTCATAACCCTTTACCCAAAGTGACCCGATTTTAACATTCGAAAAGCGGAACACCATTAACGGGGGGGGGGGGGTTGATTAAAAATTTGGTACCTAAGAAATACCTACCTTTGGTATCTAAATAAATTACTTACCGAAATCATCTGAATAGCTTATTTGTTGGCATCACTGGTTTAACTAGTTCGTAATACGACGTGTATAGTATGAGAGACAGTTACGAAACTCAATATGCGAAGGCGTTACTTCGTGGACGACCCACAAACTCCTTACACTCTGACCCTTCTTCTCTCTAAAATTCCCCTCCGTTTCCAATTTTTGAATAAGATGTAATTCCTTTACAACAATGTTCCTAATGATGCTAGATTGCTAGCGGAACATGTCGCCATAAGAATAAAATTTGTGGAAGTGTACAAAGTGTTCTCTCTTCATTTTACACCTACAAAATGTTTTCGTCGCTGCCAATGCCGAAAAATGCCACTGTTCATCAAGTCCAAACAATGGTGGTCCTATTCTAGGAATTGATCGAAGCAAACCTTGATAAGTAGTTCCTGATAATCAGTTCTCAACAATTATTTTTATTATTAAGGTTTAATATTATAAAATTTACAAAAAATAATATAAAACTCATATTCTGGTGAAATAGCTACATGGAAGACGAAAACCGAATATTTCCTTCCCGCTCCCCCACCGCTCCCTAGCTTATCGTGAATTCTTTCTAAAAATCGGGACTTTCTTAAAACACTTGCGGGACGCGTGATAAATTGTTAAAAAGGGAGACGTCTGGTCACCTTAAATTTCCCCATAAGCTACTCTGCTTCAATAGGGAATCAGTTAATCTGTTTCTTTACGACCGGTCAGTTCAACCAGCCTTTCAGTTGAAGAAGGGATTCATCTTATACCTATCGCAATGTTCAGTTTGTAGCTTCATTTTATTTGTTATATAGTTCTATTTGGTTAAGAAGAGGTGTATTATTTTTGAGACCGATATTGCTACTTTGTGAACAGTGTTTGAGAAGATCGAGACAAAGAATTAAAATATAAATTAAAAGAATTAAAAAATGTAGAAAAAATTGATGTCAAAAGTCTAATATATTCAGAGTTAAAGAAATTAATTTAGCGCATTACAATCTAACGTTTAAACTGCTTTTTACTAATTGTAATCTCTGAAATGTTCTTAATGTCAACAGCTTAAAAAGGAACAAAACGCGAAAACTATCTAAAATTATTAAAATATTCACTTTTTGAATTAGATATGTTTCCATTTCTAACCAGCCTTAATTTTTTTCGTTTCTGGAATTAAAAGACGAGACAACAGAACCATCGATTAAATAAAATCAACAATCAATCACAGCTTTTTCAGAAGGTTTTCAAGTCTTCTTTTTTCCCCCAAAAAGGTGCCCGAATACTTCTTTTCGGATTACTTTGGATTAGTTAAAAATAACAAAAGGAAAATACTGTTAAAGTAATTAAGAGCTACGTTAGAGGGAACAAGGGGTTGTATAAAAATTTAACTTGTGTACATTTTACAATTCGAAGAAAACATTTTTTTTTTTTTCAATTTTTCGCTGAGTCAAAATGGACACACACATGTGCATATATATATATTTAAAAATTTTCCCTGCTGAAAGTAATTTTGTTTCACAGATGGATTAGGTACAGAAACTATTTTTCCCCAAGATACACTACGAAATGGCACGTAATTTGAAAAAGATATCTGAAATGTGGTTTAAGTCTCACCCGTGATCATTAAGCCCTGGAAATCCCCTATATGGTTATTTTTATTTAGTAGCTGTAATTTATGAATGAAAAACAATTGCTTCTGAAAACTGGAAAAAGCTAAGATTTCCTGTTTTAAGAAAAAACAAAAATTAAGCGATATAAATATTAAGAGGTACAAATTCACTACTTTAAAAATTTAGTGAGATATAATAAGTATGTGCGAATTTCTAAGATATTTTTTACCTGCTTGTTTTATGAAATGACGTTGAATGTAATTCGATACAATTTGACTTACCCAAATATCGTTACCATTAGAGTTAAAGCTCTTATCTATCAGCCATTTGGTTCCTATAGAGACGCGGATTCAAATCCTGATACCTCTAAATAATTCCCCGTGTAGCGAGGGTGATGCACGTTAAATCTGCCGAGGCTCCAAGTCCTCCCAATGGCGTAGTGGGAAAGTTTGAAGATGACATCAGCTCTAGCGTCATCCTCGTTACTCAACCGAGGTTCAAAACTTTGGGGTCCGTCGCCAATTGCCCTCGTGTTGCTTCTAAGTGCGACGCAAATAAATAATCAATCAATCAATCAGAAATTTAGCTTTCTTGAAAATAATATTAATCCTATGGAATTCATAATTTCCTCCTCAAACCTAGGCTATTGTATTTATTTGAATACAGAAAAATACACACCTGAAAGAGCAAAAAAATAATGAATGTTTCTGCGGAATTATATTTTCGCCCCGTTTTTCGAGAATATCTTAGAACATTTTTTAAAGATCAGAAAACTCACAAAGGAATCATTAAAATAGATATAAAAATATTTTTAAAAATTGGAGGATAATTTTAATTCTGCTTAGACCTTCATTGTTATTATTATTATTATTTCTCTTTCAGATACATTTTGTTGCATTCAAATAGATACAATAGTTTAGGTTTGAGAAGGAAATTAGAAATTCCATTTGATTAACATTACATTCACGAAATCAAGATGGTTGATAGGCGGAAGCCTTCAAGCGGAAGTTTATAGTGTGCACATATGATATCTGACACATTTTTATATCGACGTACGTATTCTTCATTAAAACTGAAACACTCCTTTTAAGTCGTAGCCCAATTTGAATATAAATGAGTAGTAAGAATTCTATTAATTTTCATTTATTCATGATTTTACTCATTATGCATAATTTACCTTGTTTTCAAACATTATAAAGAAAATTACAAATTTAAATTTTTAGAGGCAACGTAATAATTCTATAAAAGGTCTTAATCGCCCATTCAAAACACAAGATTGTATGAATTGTTTTTTTTTTTTAATTTTAAGCTAAAGTAAAAGAAATTTTATAGAGACATTTGTTCTTTCTAATTAATCTTGTTCAAAGTACATAAAATTTAGTAAGAATACACATAAACATTTCAAAAGAATTTTTTTCCTACCAATTATTACTCAAATGTAGCATATTATAAAAGTGCTTTCCATACTTAAAGTACTCTGCCTTTTAAGTGAGGACTTGTATAGATTTATTTTTCACAAATCAGTTAGAGATACTTTGATTCGCCTATGGGCTATTGTGAATAGAAATATCACAAAAAAATTTTGTTATGGAAAAAGGTTGTCCTCAGGGGTCCATTATGCGATCTTTTGTTTGGTACATTACATGAATGACTTGCTCTGTAACATTTTAAAATTCCAAGATAGTTGCAAAATTGCTTTTTCAGACGATTTAATTCTTATTGTTCAGAGTAAGAAATTTAATGATGCCTGTATTCCTTCCTAGAATATCTTAAATTATAGTTTTGGATGTTTAGAACTTTATTATTTGGTTTTATTAATATTGCACAAGAAACATCACGAGGGTTATTAGAGACGAACCTCGTAATTTTCAACCTCTGTCAAGTGAAGAGGACGACACATGAGCTGACACCTCCCTCTCCAATTTCCCCACAATGCCAGTGGAAGGATTTTGAACTTCGACAGATTTAACATGCATCAGCCCTGGCTACAAGGCGGGTTTTTATAGGTATCAAGGCTCGAATTTACGACTCGAAGAAAACCACCGGCCGTGAATCCACAACCATGACCTCTAGGCTACCGCGGACTCATCAAAACTTTATAAGATGGAGTTTAATCGTTCAAAATCTAAAATTATGGTACGTAAAAATCGAGGTTGGGGCTCAAAGGATTGATTAAACTCATAGGAGTGAACCTATTGGAGAAGTGCAGCACATTAAGTATTTTTTACGTTTACGTAACAAACTACAGTAGAAGTTACATGTTTTTTATGTCTCCAGTAAAAAGGGAAAAAAATTCTTCTTGGTTTACCGCAAATTTTTAAGACTATTTATGGGGTTAAAACTGATATTCTTAACTTGATATTTAAACAAGATATTATCCACTACTCTTACGTTTCGGGAGGTTGAAGAAACTCTTTAAGAAATAAATAAAAAAGAACTAAAAGATCTCTCCTTCTTATTATGGGTTATGGGACTGTTAATTATGACGCAGCTTTTGTTATTCCTGGTTTACAACCCCAATTGATTTAAATAATCTCAAATTAAGAGGCAGCTATAGAAAAGCCTGCGTTTGTAAGATCCGGGATGGAAAGTTTATTCTTTCGTGTTTGCTGCACCCTTCATGTAGGAAACCTTATACAGTTTGCTTACGCAAATGACGTGTTTCAGGAGAACAAAACTATCTGTTTCACGGATGGTAGCAAACTAGATAGAAAGGTCGGCCTTGCTTTTGTTATCTATGAAGATGGAGGAGAGAAGGTAACATTCCAGTATCGATTACTAGAGGAATGCTCAGTTTTCCAGGTTGAATTTTTGTGCTTAAACCTAGCTGGGAAATGGATTCAAGGTTCTTTCATGAGAATTGGATGCTTAAATATCTTATTTGCACAGATTCACTTTGTTCCCTCTTTCTTTTGCGCAATGCAATATCTACAGAAAGGCTTATGGTAGAAATTCTCTCTATTTTACAAGCTCTTGAAAATGCAGATGAGATTCCTCTTTCTTTTGTTCTAGGTCATGGAGGCAATCTTGACAATGGAAAAGAGGACCAGTTAGCTGGGAAAGCGACATTCGTGATATAGATTTAATGATGTCTGTCTCGGCATCTTACTGGAAGCATATCTCTAGGGAAAAGTTGTTTGAGAGTGGAATACGGACTTTCTTGCTTCGTTCAAGGCTCTGTAGACGAAAAGATTTTTCCAACTATTTTTCAGTGCTTTAAGAGTAAGTACTTTTTAGCTGACTTTTAATTAACATGAGTTTTAAATGGCCATGGAAATTTTTACAGTTAGTTGTTTTCGGTTTAATTTAGTGGCCAGCGGACTTTGTGGAGGGGTGATGCTGATGAAAATACAGAACACGTTCTTTTGCATGCATATTACATGCGAGTGCCCTAACTGCATTTAAGACGGATTTAAATAATTCATCCACACACACACACATTTACTAGAAAAATTTTCTGAATTTTTTAGAATGTTGAAAGTCTAACTGTCTTGTGTAATTTTATTTATTTTACTTAAATTTTTAAATTTCGCTCTTATTTGTGATTTTACTTACTTTTGTAAGTCTCCTGTTATACTTTAGAGAACACGAGGAAATTTGTTTCCTTTAAAATGAAAAAAAAAATTACTTCAAGTAAATGGAAATTTTCATGCAGTAAATATCATATTTCCTTCTGAAGAATTTAAAACATATTTATACAAGTGTTTACAAAAGAACATGCCAATTTTGAAGAGCTATTAGTGTAAAACTAAAAAAACTGCAATCTTTTGGGGCTAACTAAATTTTTAAAAAATCCAATTAGTATATAGACATTAAAATAAAGAGAAAGGAAAAGGGAGATTTATTATGACAAATTTTTGGAAAAATAAGTTCATTACTGGTGAAAGCAGCTATCAAACCTATACGGAAAAGCTTTTAAGATGAAATTTTGTAAAAAAAAAAAAAAAAGGTCTGGTGACCATTTTTGTCATTGACTAAAACAATAGCCACTTGCGTGGCTAATAATGTTTAAAGGTTATAAAATAATAGCTTTCAATGTTTCCACCACTAAAAACAAAACAATATTCAGTAGTACAATACAGTAGATGGTTGCAGAAGACGGCCTTGCACTTAATCAGTGGCTCTCAATAAGGACTGATTTAATTCCCAGCAATTTTGTTTCCTTTGGGACTGCTTAGAAGATTGTTTCTTCTCCCTCTATTGGCGGGCATCGACAAACTGAAAACGCGAAGAGCTGCAAATGAAACCGTAATACCGAACTTGCTGAAAAAAGTGTGGTAGGAGTTCTCCTATAGATTAGATACCCCGTTCCAGTTTCTGGTGGTGGTTACATTGAATATTGAATATAATTTTATAAACTTAAAAATGCAATTTTTAGTTTAATTTGCTCCCAAAGGTTGTAATTATTTTGTAGTTTAGTAATATTTCTTCAAAATTGGAGTATTTTTTTTTTTTTGTAAATACCGTACATTATATTATCTTATGGTTTTATGGCTAACATTTATCTCATATTCAAAATTAACTTCTTAGTATTTAAAAACTGATTAATATCTCTCAAAGTATATATGTATAAGATCAACCAATTAAATTACCAACATTATTAAGAAACGACAAAATAAACAAAGAGAACATTTAAATACTAAACAAGAGAAGAGAGAAATTATTCATTTATTTAATCAATTATAGAAAATGAATAAATATTGAATATAAACTGAATACCAACAAAATATAACATGTACATTCAGAATGGGTTCTGAATCGGGAGTTAAACATGTTCTATGGTTCCAACCCTCCCCCAGCACATCGTGCTGGGCGAAAATTGGAATATTCCACAACGTGAATTATAATAGTTTATGCAAAAGGAACGAAAAAAAGACAGCTAATTATCCTTATAACAAAAATTTAAAGCAAAAATTTCTAATTAAAGATTTGGATAAAAATTTAAAACAAAATCGAAAAAAAGAGACTCATATAAAAACTCTAGTTAAAACAGTTATTGAGTATTATCAATAAAATATGAATTTGTAAACGAAAACTATGTCCATATTCAGAAATTCTTCACAGCTGGACCTAGCTGTCTTATGAAACACAATACTGTATATATGTCTTATGAATTTGTTAGTTTCAAAACTAATATAATAATATATGTCTTATGAATTTGTTAGTTTCAAAACTAATAAATCTTTAAAATTCCATAAAATCTCCAAAAGTTAATAGTCCTTATGTTTAAGATTTTAAGTTCCAAAATCTCACAAATATAAACTCAAAAGACTCCAGAAGATATTTTGAATTATCAAGATGTGAATACCAAAAATCATTAAAAGCCTTTCTATAAAATTTTTATATTAGTAAGAAAATTATCAAAATTAGAGGTCAAATTTAAATTCCAAAAATGATATTTCAATATCCCCAAAATCTCCCAAAGACTCCCCACGAGAAATATTAAATACTATATCAAATTCGCCCATCATGCACATTATGAGGAATATATTTTTATATTTATTAAGAAATCTAATCGATAATCACACTCCAAATAATTTCCAATGCATTTCTTGATATTATTGAAACTATTGTAATCATGAGTAGTCGGCGAATTATAGCAATGAGTTATCCAAGAAGTGCACGCGCGCGCACGCACACATTATTCATTTACATTTTCCAAAAAATATTCAAAAAGGAAATAAATCAACTGCAGTTTCATAAATAGTTCATAAGAAGTTACTTCAACAGTTGAATGTTTATAGAATTCTTATGATTGCAAACTCTCTCTTTCTAAAAAAATGAACCTGTCATACAAAAATATAACTGGTTCAGGTATAACTATAAACGTGTCTGAATTAATAATTTCTCGGAAAAGATTTCCATTTTATTTCTATTTCTCAGAATATATTATTCTACCTTTCCTGTTTACGTTATGTGTGTCACTTTATTAACAGCCTTATTTTAAAACTGAATGCTATGGTCAAATGAGGTTCACCAATTTATCCGATTCCAGCTTTAAAATGTTTTGGAAAAACATGTATAGTTATGTTTCGCTTGTAACTCAAATAACATACTTGTAAACATCATGCATCGTTGCTTGTAACTAAACAACAACTAGATTCAAATGGAATATTGTACATGAAAGTTGTATTAACAGGATAATTTATTTTCCCTGAACATTTCATATGTAGACTAAAATTCAGTCCCGGTTGCGCTCATCAATAAATAAATAAATAAAAAATAACAATATCAAAACTAGTTAAACTTTATATCCTTTCTAAAAAGGAACAATTCTGTTAATTGAAGCATACTGCAATTTCTTTAAATAAATATAGGAAGCGTAAAGTTAACTGCTGAAAAAGAACGACCTTGTAGCAACGCCAGAATATGTAAATTTCAGTTAAAACGTCATGATGACTTGATGAAAAGAAGTAACTAGAGCTAACTATTTGTTCCGACTTAATTTTCAGAAGCGTAATTTTTCACACACGCGAGGCTCTAACTTTTAATGCTAAAAATTGATATTCTGTAAATTTTATGGAATATTTATTACATACATTTTTTATTCTCTTAGCTCGCTGTGAAGAAAATAGTCTTTCTAACAAATAGAATTTATGGAGACTAAAATTTGACTGTTCCTTTTAAGGAATGATTTTCCCCATACAAAATAATTTATTAATCACCGCTTAAGCTCTGATGTATATTTAAATATCTCACTCATTTAATCTGCAATCTGTTGAAACACAATTGTTCTACATTAACAACTCAAGTTCCATTAAGTATGATGGACTTCTCTGATTATAGGAGTTTTGACGTATAAAGGATTTACCAGTTTTCCCTCAGTAACAAGAAAAAAACACCGCCATACACATTAACTCCCCTATGCAAGATAATCTGGTTTTACCCTACCAGTGTATATAAATAAATTTCGTCTGTAATTTAAATAGTGTATAATTAAATATTGAAGACAATTCCCATGAACTAAATAAACTTCCTTTCTAAATTGATTAACACCGAAATGATTCAACAAATGCGACTGCATTTTAAAAAATTCCATTATTCAAGATGGATATTTTTGCAAATAGGTCAAGCCGGTATTATTTTCTTTTTCTTATTCTCACGTGATTAATTCACCTTTAAGCTTTTCAAATGTAAGATTGAACCGAGTGTATAATGAAAGGAATGACTCATACGTAGACTGTGGTTTTTGCTTAAAGGAGAGCCCTTTTAAAAAACTAGATTGAGAGAGACCATGTACTTGTAGTAGGTCAAATACGATTCAAAATAAACTTGCATCGTCTCCTCCTATCGTGTGAATGAAGTTTAATCCAGAACAAATAAACTTATTATCGGTCACTAAAGACTACGTGAAATTTTTTTGACTTTAAATTGGAGGATTACATTCTTACAAAGACATTTTTGATTGGTTTGAACAAAGCTCTTAATTACAGTTCGTTTGATTTGGACTTTTGCCTGTAGAGTGTTTCGAAGAGATAATTCACGTAATGAAGAAAAGTCTATAATGATTTGAAAAACTAACTTGTAAGATATTTATCATTGTTTTGACTCGTTAAAATAGAGTAGAGTGTTTAATATTTCATTAAAATAATTTATCTCTCTCTCTCTCTAACGGATTTCAGAACTGTGCTTTTATTTATTTTCCTTTCAGCGAAGAAGCTAAATCACATTTCTCTCTACTTATTTACTTTTTTAATATATAATTGATTCAATGCCTTGAGAATCTTAAAGTGGAACAGATTCAATTACACAACAAGCAAATTTTATTACAATATTCGAATTGATAATAAAATGTGAATAATTATTTAAAAAAAAAGACATTGGAATCTGACTTTGTTAATTGCTCTTGATATCAATAGATGAACCTTAATGCAAATAGCGAAATGAATAAAGAGTTGTTTGAGTGAGAAATAGGTTATGAATATATTTCATTCGTGTATTTAGAATTTTATACATAAATTTGAATGTTTAAGTGTTTGATTTCTAAGATTTTTCGTAATTGATGATATTGAAGCGACATTTTTGTATACTTAATAGGTTAGGTCTCGAAAAAAAAGGAGGAGGGGGGGAGGTTGAAAAATTACAGTTCTTATACTATCGGGCGTGTAAATTAATTAGCCAATCTTTGGCAAATTTTTAAAAAACAGGATTAATAAGCATCAGTTTCGAATTTTTCTTAAAAATCGTTTCATCCAAAAATCTATCGACCCAATTAAAAGAATAATCATACGAACATTTTGCCCCCTTTAGTAAAAAAAGAACACGGATAAGTATTGAATAGCAAGATTTAAAACAAATTTTTTATTGCAGAGTCAGTGAGCGAATTTTTTTATCCCCCTCCCCTTTCGTTCTTCCTTAAGATTTCCGTTCCGCTAAGCATAGTTCTGATGCTTATTACGTCACACTCTATGTGTATTTGTGATTATTTGTTATTCTTCATAGATCCTTTCAGATCATTATATTTATTCATCAGTTTGTTCCAAATTTAAAAAAAAAAATTATTCTAGAATACTTTTCTAAAATTTTAGTTGCTATTCTTTAATTATGTATATTTTGAAAGTATTATTACTAATTAAAATATTTTATACCTGATAGTTGGGAAGTCAAGTTCTTAAATCACCCGTAACTTCTATGAATGTAACGTTCACTCTTATTAAATTTTGTAACACAGTAATTTAGCGCTACCTTTCCATGTACTATAAAACGATAGCCAGATGGTGCTTCTTGTTCTTTTTGGTTAGGAGACAAGCGCAAGCACGATGAAAGAAACAAGCGCAAGCACGATAAAAGAGAGACTTTTAGATGAATGATGGAGTGATGTTGGTGAATTTGTGTTTTATATATGTTTTGTATCCTGTTTTGTGTTGTGGAACGTGTCGAATATGAAATAATATTTGTTCCTGAAACCATTCCGGTTGTTCATTATTTTGTCCTGAAATAATAACAACATTGGAGGGATACAATTTTGATTTATGCTAAGTTTATTGTAAAATTTCATTGTTGTTACAATTCCGTTGAAAAAACTTTAATAACTGTTATTTTACAAGCTCCAATTTTTTTTGAAACAATTAATTTTTTTTAATTATGAAAGCTTTAAGAATTTCTTTAATTATTGAATTTCAGGCTTTACCCCCATTGTTTTTAAATTATTTATATCTTTCATTTTCTATGTTTACTAATGCCAGAAACTCATACGACCAACCAACTATATTTACTAAATCATTCATTCCTTAGAAGCTAACTGGTTGTTCACTTAAATTTACTCAAAATATTATTTAAAAATTGATCCTCACTAAAATAAATTTATTCATTCATCCATCAGGATTGCTATATTTTTCATCTCACCCACGCAAAGAATGGGTATATCACCCCCATATATATATATATATATATATATATATATATATATATATAAATGGAAATATCAATTCGAAATATTCATATTCCTGATCTTTACAAGTATTGAATAACTAGTATTTTATTACATTTAATACAACTCGATTCTTATTGTAAGAGCTGTTTTGCCTTCATTACAAAAAAAATAGATATTTTTGTTGAGTTTCACAGCCTTGTTCCTATTTTGCCAATAAGCACATTTAATTCACGCATGCGCTTTCGCGACGATGGTTCAGCTTCCACTGTCAAATGAAAGATGATACGAGTTTTTACTTAAAATGTACGAGAGATATAGATACAGGGGTTGGACAAAATATATGGAAACACCTTTTAAAAAACATGTTTCTTTGCTTAATATGGTGTAGGAAACCCGTTGGCATCCAAAACAGCTTGCAGTCTTCTCGAAATGGATAAATACAGTTCCTGTATGTGTGCCAAGGGAATATTATACCATTCTTCCTGCAAAACGGTGGCAAGTTCAGATAACGATGTTGGCGGTGGATAACGAGAACGCACTATCCGTTCCAATGTAGACCACAAAGGTTCTATAATATTCAGGTCTGGTGACTGTGGTGGCCAGGGGAGATGGGACAAATCCTAGTCGTGCTCAGAAAACCAGTCCTGGACAATGTGAGCTGTGTGAACAGGGGCTTTGTCGTCTTGGAAGACACCATCACCATCGGGGAGCAAAGTTTGTACCATGGGATGAACTTGATCTGCCAAAATGTTCACATAAGTCTTGGCAGTCATGTGCCCTGACACAGTTATCATGGGGCCAGCAGAGAACCACGATATGGCTGCCCAAACCATAACAGAACCCCCGCCATGTTTCACTCTTGGCAACAAGCAGTCTGTATTATAGGCTTGAAATGGCGTTCTCCAGACGTAAACTCGGCCAGAAGTGGGAAACAATGTGAAAGAAGACTCGTCAGACCATATTACACGCTTCCACTGCCCTATAGTCCAGGCTTTATGACTTAAACACCACCTTTTCCTGTTATGGGCATTAGCATCACTGATGAGTGGCTTCTCAATTGCAGCACGGCCAGAAATTCCCTGTTTATGAAGCTCCCTTCTAATTGTTTTGGTACTCACAGGGTTCTGTAACACAACATTCATTTCAGCAGTAACTTTTGCAGCTGTGGTCTTCTTATTTTTCGTCACAATTGCCCTTAATGATCGTCTGTCACGATCACTCAGCACATACTTTCGTCCGCGCTGTGATTTAGCAGATGATGTTTTTCCGCTTTTCAAATATGCGGAATAAATCTTCGATACAGTACCTCTTGAAACACTAAACACCTCGGCTACCTTGCTTACGGAAGCACCTACCATACGTGCTCCAACAATTTGCCCACGTTCGAAGTCTGTTAACTCTGACATAATGCAATGACAACCTCACATAACAGTACTCCGACAACAACTGAACTGTTTAGCACATTTACGAAGTTGTATAGGTGGCGTTAGTAGTCAAAAACGCCAGCGCCACCTACATATTTCATTAAAATCTATCTTTCTTTTCAAGCATGCATTTTACAAGGTGTTTCCATATTTTTGTCCACCCCCTGTATGTAATGTACCCTAATTTTATTGTAATAATTACTTAACTGAACGTTATAAATTCATAAAATCATGTTTCTTGCAGAACGATACATGATACCATTCAAAAAAAAATCGAGAAATTATTAAATATATTGTATTGTGTAAAGAAACAATAAACAAAATTCGATAAATTATTAAATATATATTGTATCATATAAAGAAACAATAAGCAAAATTCGAGAAATTATTAATTGCATAGTATAAATAAAGGAAAGATTTTTATAAGGATACAATAACTAAAAACAATTTAACATTCAGTTTTATATCAGATTTGGTCTGGACTAAAAACAAATCTGGCTCCAGTATTTTTTGAACGACTTAAAAAACTCGCTTAAAACACGCACAGTTTGAGCGTAAAAAGATCTGGAAAAACTTGTTTTATCAACTGGAAAGCAAGAGAAAATGGTGAAATAAAGGGGGGAGGGAATCGAAAAATATCGCCAAACATAACGTAAACACCCCCCCCGGTAGCCCATTAGAGGATAATGCTTATAGCCAGCTCTTTCTACATATCACCGAAGCTTTCTAAAAATTTTGGAGTGATGTGATCAAGGTGCGAATATCAATATAAAGTACAAACAAAAGGCAGACTTCCAAATTGATTTTGATAATTGTATTGGATTTTGATGCAATTATAATTGGTGAATATATTTATGTTAGATAAAAATAAATATATTTACTCATTCTACTCTTTATAATTGTCAACATTTACCGTGCAACGTAGATTTCGGCCGCGGTAGTCTAATGGTCATGGACACGAACTCGCGGCCGACGGTTTTTGGCCAGTCGTGGGTTCCTGAATTAATGTATTAAGGACCTGCCATGAAGCCGGGGTTGATGCCCATTAAACTGTCGAGGTTCGAAGTTCTCCCGTTGGCGTGATGTGGAAATTAGGGGAGGAAGGTGTCAGCACTGGTGCCCTCCTCGTCATTTGACGAAGGATCTAAATTATGAGATCCGTCGCAACATTTTAAAACCAAACCAAAAACAGGCAACTCAGATGTCGAACAAATATTTGTTCCCTTTTATCCTCATTTCTTCTGATATATAAAAATAAATTCGTTTTAATCAATAGTATTAGTGCAGCAATAAGGAAAACGGATCAAAGAGATTCAGCTCTATCATTCTTGCTATTATTTCTTCCTTTTCAGCTTCAGGTGAAAGGTTTATACCAGATTCTTTCCCCAATTCTAAGAGATGTTTTAAACCTTTTGAGAAGAACGACATACTTAACGCTATCTTAATAATGTTATCTCCGTTCACGTTAGGGCATATTTTTGTAAAGGGGTGAGTATGAGATGTCAAACGACCCCCTCAGAGCAGATCAGACTAATTCTCCAAACGAAGAGGTCGTAAGCGAGTTGATACTCGAGAAAGTTGTATATCGCGGGATGATTGAGTGCTAACTGTAAACTGCACTGATCAGCAAGATAACGAGAAAGGAACCGGTATTAAATGTATTGCGGGATGATGGAGTATTAGCCATAAACTGGGCTGATCACCAAAGTAATGCAACAAGAACTGCGTTGAATGAATGAATTAAGTTATTATTATTATTAAAAAGTGTGTCTGATCTCATATTAATTTTAAGGGGAAGCAATTAGCTAAGTAAGGCACCGTAATGAATGAAAATAATTAGCTAAGTAAGCTACCGTAAAGAAGAAACAAAGTGATATGATTTATGTGTTCTAAAGTAATAATAAAAGTTATGTTGTGAAGAATAAAAAATAAAAGTAATCTAGCGAAAAGGTGCAAAATAAGGAGAACCTTAATTAAATGAACAAAAAAAAAAAAAAGAAATAGAGTAAAGGTTAAATGTTAAAATAGTTAATTTAGTTTAGTTATTGTGCGTGTGTGTGTGAATTTGTATGTGTGAACTGAAGAAAGTTTTAATGTATATTAAAAATGGAGATTTAACGTGTTTGAAATTGTAACTTTTGATGACAGTGAGTAAACTTAGCGCTAGATTCATGGTTGGCTCAAAATTTTGAAATCCTCGTATAAGTTATATGAAACAAAATTAATGATTATATGGTATTTTTATCAACAGCATTTTATTTTGATTTGCTTGTTGGTTATTTATCAGTGCTAGTTGTGTGCAGATACGCTCGAAATAACTTCTAGGGCACATATTATTCATAAAAATACTTTAAATTGTTGGTAGTTTCTGCAAAATTACAAGCACCCTACTGATCGCTGAGGTGATTCTGATCTGATTAAGGAATAGGTCACATCTGTTCCTCATGAATGGCTCTTTTTAGACACAAAATCGATTCTAAATTGAGCAATTTAATATAATAATTTGACTAACAGTTGCTTCAGGATTTCGAAATGCAAACCTCAAAACGTTTCAAAAAATAGCCAATGAAAGAAACGAGGTAAATATGCAGGTGATACTATTTCTGATTTGGGGTCGAGCAAATGGTTTATCAAGAAACTAGAGGGTACATTTAAACAGGATGTTTTTATGTAAAATAGTTCTAAATCTATTAGCATCCTTCATTTTAGTTGATTTTTTATTTTTCTTTCTATAAGTAAGTCTTTCTAACCAACAGATAGGTATTTATATCTACGAAAATAATGATTGTTCTTCATATTTATTACATTTGTTGCAATGATTTGGCTAAAAGTTATTTCAGGGCTCTAAAATATATGCGTAAACCTCAAAACCTTTTCTTAAAATATCGCTAATAAAAGTAAAGAGGCAAATATACAAATGTTCCTATTTTTGATTTGGGGGTAGAATAAATGTTTAGTTAAAAGCAACTATCGGATGCATTTAAACAGAATGTTTTTTTATGTATATAAAATAGCTCTAAATCCATTAGTATCACAATAGATTAAGAGCTTTCATATTATTGAATTAATTTTAATTTTTGTTACTATAATTGCTGTTCTAACCACTATATCTACGAAAATATCTACGAAATCTACGTTTATATCTACGAAAATAAGTAACGTGTTTCTTATTTATTATATTTATTGTAATAAATTAACTAAAAGTTGGTTCAGGATATTGAAATTCATGAGTATATCTTAAACAAGATTCAAAAACATTTAGTAAAACAACGTGGTAAATATACAGGTGTTACTGTTATGACTGATAAATAAAGGTTTAAAACTAAAAAAATAACGAATACCAGAAGAAAAAAAAAACATTTTAAACGGGATCAACTCTCCTACAAAATAGTTTTAAATCAATGCACCGTATAATATAAAAAGAATTGCTGGAATTATTTATTTCTCATTTACTCAGTGAAAATCAGAATAAGACAAACAAAATCCTTAAAATATCTAAAACCCCAACTAAAACATTTATGGTCTTACAATTATTTACAAATAAATTAATATGATCACATTAAACACATTTGTAAATAGTTAGATATAAATATAACACAAGAATCGATAAGTTAAAAAAATAAAGCGATTTTATAAATAGCAATTTTTTTTCCCGATCCATCAAGAATTTCACGGGAATTTTTATTTTGAAAGTAAAATTTTGTAAAGCAAGCGTAACATTGTATTGTAAAGCAAATAATTTAATCTTTCAGTTTCTAAGTAGTAAAAGTTAGTCACGTGAAGTAAAATTTCATAAAGCAAAGGTAACATTATTGCAAATTGCTACATAGATTTGTTTAACTTTCAAGAACACGTTTTTTGTAAAAAAAAAATATTTAATCTTATTCTGGTTTCTGAATGATAAAATTTATTTAAGTAAAATAAAAATTTTAATCATGCATACACGTACAAGCGTAATATTATTGTGGTGCGCAAATCGCCACACAACGTTATTAAACCGTTTTTATGTATTTCACTTTGTGTGTGTGTCATCAAATTTTCGATCGTTAATTTAACCAACTTCCCATCAAGCTAGAACTCTGAAACTTTGGGAATCGTTCTTACTCGCCTAACAATGCAATATTTAGACATTTGCGACAAGTTTTAACTAATATTTTCTTTAATAATGCCGTTTAGCTCAACCACTTGGCGCGATTTCAAAAAGTGGCACCAAACTTGGCAATTTTTTTTGGCTGAACGTTAAGTCCGTAAAAAGGAACAGGGAAGCCACGTTTGGTAAAATACCACAAGATATTTTTTGTCGCCAAGGCTGCTTGGGTTAAACTGCCTTCCAACCATTTAATTTACCGGATGAATAAATTAATTTTAGTTAGTTTTAACGTTTTTATGTATTTCACTTGGTGTGTGTATCAGTATGTCATCAAATTTTCTATCATTAATTTAACCAACTTCCCATCAAGCTAGAGATCTGAAATTTTGGGAACCATTCTTACTTGCCTAACAATGCAATATTTAGATATTTGCGATCAGTTTTAACTAATATTTCAATAATTTTCTATAATAAACTTTGCCACCATATAAAAACGTTGGTTTTTATCTTGAATTATTTTTTCTTTCAAGAGCACGTTCTTCATAAAGAAACGTTTCTGAAAAATAAAATATAATTGAGTGAAGTAAAATTTTATAAAACAAAGGTAAAATTATTGCAAATTGCTACATAAAGTTGATATTATTTTCACGACCACGTTCTTCGGAGGGAAAGAAAAGCGAACTATTAAACTTTTTCAGTTTCTAAATGATAAAATTTAGTTAAATAACATAAAATTTTACAAAGCAAGCGCAACATTATTGCCAATGGCTGTATAAAGTTAGTTTCACTTACAAGAACACGTTTTTTCAAAAAGAAAAGAAAAAAATAACGTTAATTTTTATAAACCAAGCGTAACATTACTGTGCAAATTGCACCACAAGGTTGATTTTACTTTCAAGAACACGTTCTTCGTAAGAGGGAGAAAAACGCAAATCGCTTGATTTTTTTTTCAGTTTCTGAAAGAAGTTTTAAGCCGTTGGTCAATCTTAGACTGTCTGATGAGTAAGTAGTGGGCAAGTCAATGACCTTCAATGGGTCAACTCAAAAGAAGTAATGGCTAACTTCAGCTGAACGTTTCAACCCTTTCTTTGAATGATCAAAGCAGTCGCCTCAGAATTATTCCGCGAACATTTGCTTTGCTTTGTCCGCGAAGTCCGTAAAAGCTTCACGTAAATTTCACGCTCTGAAAATATTCTTACCATTATTCAAAAAGTTTCAAAACCGGAGATAACGCTTTTCCTCTCATTTTGTTGTTAGCGTGATTTACTGAATCAACAGGAAATGCTGAAAAAAAAAAAAAAAAAAAAAGCGAAGAAAGACACTTGTTTGCTTGTTACTTCAAGTAAGGAATGAAATAAATTCTTTTTTTCTCTTTCTCTCTCTTTGTGAACACAGAAAAATGAGATGAATTTTCCGACCATTTTTATTTTGTGCGATTTGTCACGACTTAGACAGATAACAAAAGTACTTTTTTGAACGATTTCTTTGCAAAAATTTCCGGGTAATTTTATTCATATTTCTGGAAACTTTAGGAGGCTTGTTTGTTTTTATAGTCTTTAAGTTTAAATAATGTAATGTTATTATTATTTTTTTTTTAGTTTTGTATGTGAACCACTTTTACATTCAATATTCGAAGTATCGAAGTCCAGAATCTCCTCTAATGTATTTCTCTTTCTGTATAATCTAATTTCAATATTATGCATGTGCCTTGCATCCCCATGAAAAACTTCTATGAAATATGTTATCTTTGCAACAGGCAAGATTTTTTCATATAATTAACTTAAGCAAACTTTTAATTCCACGCTATTAAACAAAAAAATCAATTAATCTTCCAATAAATAATTAATTTACTTTTTTTTAAAAAAAAAATTAAGAGCAAAAGTAATGATTACGCAAAAGCTTAGAAAATAACGAGAACTTTCACACGTAATAAGACTGCTTTCAGTCGTGGATTCTAAGATTAGATGTTTTCGATTCCATTATTATAAAAATAACTTTTCGGACCTTTCGATTCTGCAAAAGTCTTGGAAGTGTTAGTTCTAAGATATTAGAAGTTTTTAGTTCCATTATGAAAAAAAGAGCTTCCGAGCTTTTCCATTTTGAAAGCCACAAAAGCTTTAGTCTACTTTTACTTTTAGATAATACGACTTTATACAGTATAGTTACATACTTTAGAGTTGTATACTGCCTTAGCTGCAGCCGATCTTATAATTTTGAACCTCAATATAATGATAATGATAACTTGCACCTGCTTATTGATTAATCAGCCTTTCACAACCTGCTATATTAGAGCTTTGATGCCCAATTACATTTAATGAAAAATTTCTTACATTACATTACATAACTCTTTGTTCTGTAGCAACGAATTGGCAACTCTGCAGGACTTAAGGGTTACAATAATCTGGTTGGGGTAGAGTAAGGGATTAATAACCGATGGGTTGTGAGTTCAAATCTCTCAATTAAAAAGGCCAACGTGTAGAGAGGTTACTACTCTTTAAATCTATCAAGGTTTTCCACACTTTGAGATGACGTCATGTAGAGAGTGAGATGTCGTCACATATGTTGATTTCATCAAATGACTAGGGGCGTACACTGACTGTGTTAAGAGTGTGACGGGTTCTCCCGCATTTACCGTTTCAAACAACTTTTGAGCTACTTTATGACGTCATTTGATTAGAGAACTTCGCCTAGTGAATAAACAGTGACTTATAAGTAAATCAGCATTGCAAAATATATATTTGAACCGTAGTGAATAGATGAGGCTGAGATAGAGAAATTGGAAGTGTTAAAAATGCTGTAAGAAGATATCATGTTATCGAGATTATATTGCACGCAACATTGCTGCAAGATGGTTAAGCAATCGTCAGATAGCTGATTTTTGACTCGGACCCAATTTATAAGAATTGTTCCTGACTCGGATCCAATTTTGATGTTATTAAGTAGAATTTTCAGTTATAATCTTCGGTTGAGGACTCGAGTTAGTAACCTCTCTCCATCCGAAATACAAACGTTTATTTTTGATCATTATCAGACGGAATAAACATAATTTAAAGATTTGCCTGTTTGACTATTTATTGACTGATTACTTAGTGAGTTGCGATAGATCAGATTCTAAGCAGTAGAGGGGGAGTATTACAAGCGGAATTTTCAAACGAGCTGAATGGAAATGTTCTGAGTACCCGGAAATTTTCAATAAGCAAAACTGGGCCTTAAGATTCGAAGGCAAGAAATACAAATCAACTTTTCAAATAAAAACAACAACCAAATAAACTTTTAATAGTTTTACGGGAAAAAAACTGAACAATTTAAATTCGGGTACAAAAAAATTGATGGTAAATGAGAAGTTTGTATATTTAAGGTAAATATTCGAACTACTTCTTTTTTTTCAAAACTTTTCTCCCTATTACTTATTTGAAGGTATTATAAATAGGTGAAATATTTCGAAAGAAGAAAAGAATGACTCGACTGCGTTAAATGAAGTGTTGCTATAAAATGTAAACTAATGTTTATTATTAAATGAGACATTTCGAGTTGCAAAACGTGCGTAATGCTATTAGGAATCTTATAGTGTATTTTCAATCCAAGGTCGTGTAACGCTACATACAGTGGCTAATCCGAATAAGAAAAGTCCACTTTTTTTTAATTGAATTAGGTTTTTCGCATAAATGCTCGATTTGTTTCAGACACGTTCAATTTACCATTAATAAATATAATTGTGAAATTTTACGAACACGCAATTTAGATTTTTTTCACCGCTATGTCACATTGTTTTACCGTTTTATCAGCTTAGAACAAATTAATGACCGCAAAATGTTTGAAGGTACACTCAGTTTATTATCAGCACTATTAGATTTGCACAAATTGATCACGAAACAAAGTCATATAATAATAAAAAAAATTATTCGATGGAATGGAAAATTGCTTTTTCCAACCATACTCATTCCTAAAATAGTAACAAATATTTTCACAGACAGGATGTTTTATCTGTGAAATTTCTCTTATTTCGTTTAATTCATTAATAAATCAAATAAATACAATTAGTTCCAACTAGGAACTTTAGTAGAAGGTTTATAAAAGAATTTAAATCTCATCATTTATAGTTCAAAATCATAGAATTCTGTAAATTTTATGATTATTTTAATTCGAACTATTGATATAGTTCATTCAATTAAGTTTACTTAATTTTAAAGACAAAGGTGAATTTCTTGACTGAAATAATTTGAAATTATTTACATTTTTCGGAGAAAAAATATCTGTTATAGATAAAACAAATTAGTACGGTATTTCTAAGTACTAACCTTTTAAATCGAATGTTACTCATTCGACAAGCTATAACAATCATTTTTCTCTACTCATGATTTGTCCCATTATATTTATATCATTCTATTTTCGAAGTTACATTGTTAAAAGCAAATGACCTTGATTTGAATAATAACAATAATCTAACCTTACAATCTTCAACTGATGATTGGGCTGCTGTATATAATTAGTCCGTTTATATCAAAATGAACAGACTTCTGAAAACTTAAAGAGCAAAAACTGGTAACTGGAGATAAACAAAAAAGATAAAAACGTAAACCTGTGTTATGAACATGAATATTGTTCTTTATGTATGAACGGCAAGTCTTATCTTACTTATCTTTCAACGGAAAGTTTGGTTGTAATTTGAATCAATGGGACGTTACAAACAATAGGTGACGAAAGTATTGCGCAAAACCGTTAGAAAGAATGGCACAACAAAGACAAGAAATTGAAAATAGAAAGAAAAAAAGATCAAGAAAAAAATATAATGACTTATGTAATCTTTTCAAGACAAGAGGTCATGGAATATCCGTTTGCATCAGTAGCTTTTAACTTCCTTTCTTCCTTCGATTATAAATGTGATTGATTTCAACATTTCAAATTTGAATGTCAGAGTAATTCCTTTAATTATTCGCATTCAATGAAATTAATTATAATATCCGAATTTTAATATCAATGCAATTAATTCTTATAATTTAAATCAATTAAGTGTTTTAAACATCTGAATATAGGTATAATTCCCTTAAGCAATCGAATTCTAATGTCAGTGTAATAGATTTAGAAATGAATATTTGTTGGTGGTGACAAAAAAAAAGAGACAAATGAAGAATTAATTTTTCTTACGTTTAATTAATTGTAAATATTTTTATAACGAAAAGCTATTTTGACAGTCTACTGATGGTATCAGTTAAATTAAAATATTATAAATTAGTATTAGATCGCTTTCTTGTTATAATGCCATTATATAAAAATTGCTAAAAATCAGTTATTTGTTATTTAAACTATAATTCATTGTATTGATGATTTCATTTTACGAAAAGTCTAATCAGTATGTTGTTATGAACAATTTTCTAGAACACAGTTTATTTGTTATTTAAATATGGAGTCTGTCGTATATTCTATGCTTTACCTCCACAGTAGCGTAGCTTATGTACATAGAAAAACGGTATACAATACCCTTCGGATTATCCGATAGATATCAGAATAGAGCACAGCCGGAATACTGGAAAATTACTGATAACAACGCAAATCCCATATATTATATTTCGGCGCTAGACGTTTCTTCTGAGGCCGGAACATCGAGGGATGTTCTTCTAACTCTGTGCCCCGTGGAGGGAGAGAGAGTTGTTGGTGACCTTGATGCAGCAGCTTGTTTCGAACTCTGGAGCAGTGGGTCCGAAAAATATTGACCGGCCGCTTTTTGTCAAGTCCAACCAACTAGGCTGAAAAGACGTCTCTTATAGCAAGTCACCAAGGTGTTTTAACTTCTGGCGTTGTTGTAGAAGAGAGTCGCTGCATACTCCTCCTCCAATATCATCTTGATGATACGAAGAGAGAAAATGGTATTTTGTACAGAAGGTTGTTTTTTGATTTTTTCAGCCATTATTGCAATTGATATACATCCCCTCCCTGTTGAATTGAGCTTTGTTTGGGACAGTTTCCATTTGAGTCATTGGCAATCTCGTAATGAGAGGCGGATCTCGTCGACACCTAGGCCAGAGCCTGAATATCACTATAGTCGCGATTTGTGTATGTTTGTCTTAGTTAGACTTACAAAGGCTTTTAGTTTTTATTAACGTCGCACTAGAAGCAACACGAGGGCTATTGGCGACGGACCTCGTAATTTTGAACCACGGTCAAGTGACGAGGACGACACCTGAGCTGGCACCCCCCTCTCCTAACATCCACACCACGCCAACGGGAGGACTTTGGGCCCCGAACAGATTTAACGTGCATCAGCCCCGGCTACACGGCGGGTCTTTGGTGGCCAAGGATCGAACCCGCGACTGAACGAAAACCGCCAGCCGCTATCCACGACCTTGACCACTAGGCTACCGCGGCCCCAGACTTACAAAGGCATGAGTTTTGAGTCGGGGGCATATGCAATCAGTTGTTATAGGCAGTGCTGCCATCTAGCATTCAAGTCTTGGGTCATCACTTCGGCGATAAACGTTTCTTCCGAGGCCGGAACATCGAGGGATGTTATTCTACCCCGTGGAGGGGAAGAGAGTTGTTGGTGACCTTGATATGGCAGTGTTGTTTCGAACACTGGTCCAGACCGTTTTTTTGTCAAGCCCTAATCAACTAGGCTGAAAAGGCGTCTCATTTGGGTAGTTAGCAAGGTGTTTTAACTTCTGGCTCTGTTGTAGAAGAGAGTCGCAACAATATCGTAAAATTTAATAAAATACACACAAACCAAGTGTCATACACACGAAATAACGAAAACTTCCAGAAATGTATTATTTTATATTGATAGCCTACATTATTCTATTGAAGTAGAATACCTAAAATAATATCTGTAAGGTTTGTCGAATTATCAGATTATAGATGGAATAATATATTTAAAATCATTCTCTTTAACACTCGATAATAGTTCATCAATTTCAGAAGAATTAAAATATTTATTATATTTAAGAAAATTTTTCGGATTACATGCTGAAAAATAATATTATAAACTGGTGTATTGAAGAAAAAAAAAGTTTTTAAGAAAATCATACTCATTTATTGACTAATGAATAATATTATAATTAATCTGCACGTTAAAATTAAAATCTCAGTTAACTAGTTTTTGAAGTATCTTATCATTAAAATACTTTACACTCATTCTACAAGGCGTAACACATTTAGATTTCATCTGAACGTATTTAATCAATGTCAGAAAACATTCAGACGAACGAAATTTAAAACTGAATGTAAAGTTTCTTATTCATTTTGAAAGGTATCTAATGGTTGTCTTTAACTTTGTATACTAAAACTATGTTTGGACACAATGAAACACACTGTAACAGGTTCTCATGTGTTTCCTCCTTCAACGAACCTTTTGGGTTACTTTATGACGTTATTTGAACTGAGAAACTCGCATTGTGAATGAACTGTGACTTATGTATATTAAATTTATTTTCTTAGAAATGCAGTTAATGAGGATAGGGGAGAGAGAGAGTGAGGGTGAGTGAGTGAGAGAGAGAGAGAGAGAGAGAAAGAGACAGCAATTATAAGAATAATTACTGATAGGAAGAAGTATCGAACATGTAGTGTACACAGTATTGGTGCGAGAATGATAAGTGGTACATGTAGTAAATATATTCCTCGTCGGATTCAATCTAGCTGTTACTGAGATAAGTAAAAAATTTCAATTATAATTTTTGTTTAGGAAGCGTGAGTTATCAATCCTTCTATATACGTAACAAAGTTTTATTTTGATTATTCTTAGATAGAATAAATAAGAAGTAGAATAAGTATGTTGACTGTTTGTTTCATTGATTACTTATTGTGTCTCGATATTTCAGAATTTTAGAAACGAATCGGTGACATTATAACACAATAAAGTCCCAACAACATAAATTCGTGTTTAAAATAACCACTTCTCCAAAGCTAACCGAAGCCGACAAAAAAAATGTAATATTTTGAATTCGTTAAGCAGAAATTAAGATAAGAGAACCAACGCCTTATAATTAAATCTATTATTATAAAAGGAGAGGAAAATTATGATTAAGTAGGGAATTGATTCTTAACGAACTCATATTGACATACGATAAAATATTGAATGTATATTTACTCATTATAATACCTCTGTAATATGATTTTGTAATAAGGTACAGATTAACTATTAGAATCAATGGAGAATATCGTAATTTTTTTCATGAACATTCAAATAATCGATTCATTACAATTGTTAAAGTTCACATAAACTTGAATTTTAGATTTTGTTAAAGATTTTATGCTCTTCTTTTCAATTATATTTCTTTCAAAAATCCCGCTTTTGACTGACAAGTTAATTATGCATTTTACAAGTAACTGAAGTGAACTGCATTTTCTAGTTTGACTTTTAACGGTGTTCTTAGAAGCAGTCGAGATTAGAGATTGAAGTTCCAATTGCACAATTTCCCAAAGAGGAATAGTCGCCAACAACCATTGCAACCAACGCGGGTTTAAATTGAAATAAGCAGAATTTAGACGAAAGACAATTTTCTTCCAAATTAGTTACTTAATTTCAACTTGCATTTCCCCCTCAATACTGTTTAGTTATTGTTCCGCTTACTTTTGTTTTATCTTTCAAACTGAGAAAAGAGAATGTTTTAGTTAAATGAAAAATAAATATTTTAGTTCATAAAAACAGTCTTGTATGGATGTCAGGCTTCATAAAATTCTAAAACTATTTAAATTAGATAAAATAAGGAAATACTTCACAAGTCATAAATCCCTTAATGAAGAATTTGTTTACAATTAGTTACTTTTACTTAAGGAAAAGCAACAGTAGCAAATTAACGAATTGTCAATAAATTAAATACTTCATAAATGAATTTCAAAACAATTATTCAACCCATATTTGTGTCAATAATTTACAAATATTTAATGATAAGGAAAGAAGTCCTTTAAAAATTACGCATTTTACAAATTAAATGAAAAGAGAATAGAACATGTTTTATGTTATTTAAATGGCGATTGTATAAAAAAGATACGCAATACAATTAATTCTTATTAATAAGTATTTTACTCGAGAGGCATTTAAATAAAACATTTTAAAATGTTGTCAATATGTTTTCACGAATGAATTATTAAATGATTCATTTTATCCAATCATTTCAAACTTTGCTATTGTTTTTGAATTACTGTTTCAATATATCCAACAAGATTACAAACGGGCTACTACTACAGCACTGAAAATCCAAATGACGATTTTTATGTGTGATGCCTTCAATTATTTCATCTATACATAAGACATATAGTACTCGTACGTTAAGATAAAGTTTAATATACAGATTCTTTCAAGCATTTATCGTATTCGAGTACATTAAGCATTTCAAAACGTCTTTCGTTTTAAAAGTAAAAACTTTTTACTGGCACAGTTAGTAGTTTAGAGACAGACTGCTATAGAATTTCTTTCAGGACTCTAATTGCAGTTTATTTAAATGAGTCGGTTTTAACTAAACCGATTAAATGATCGGAATATCGGATTAGAGTTCGTTCACATCTTTGAATAATGAACGCTTTTACATAAAGGTGAATATTATCCTTCCAATGCATTTAATTAGCATAATCATTTTGACCTGAAATCTTTATAATACGTAACACGCATTTGTCAGCAACCATATAGTTTTTTCTAATAATCCATCATTTCCTGAATGAACTTTTAGCGTTAATAAGATACATTTTCTGCATTTTTATAGCCTTTATGACTAATTCTTTCATAGTGTTGAAACGTTCGATATGATTTCTTTTTTTCACAAATGTTCCAAATTCTTACTATAAGCGCATAAATTCGTAATTTTTACTTGATTTTTCAAATAAAGGCCCCTGTCTACCGCCATTTTGATTTCGTGGATGTAATGTTACTCTTATGGAATTTATAATTTCACACACAAATCTATATTATTTTATCTATTTCAATGCAAAGAAATGCATATGAATGAGCAAAAAATAAAAGGTTTTTGCTAGATTACATTTTCTTCCCGAGTTTTGAAAATATTTTAGAAATTTTTTATAGACCACACAACTTACAAACGAATCAGTAAAATAATGGTCAAAATATTTTTAAAAATCGGAGGGGATGCATTGGATGTACTTTTTTCCATTGAAATGTGTAAAATAGTATAGATTTGAGGATGGTAGAAGAAATTCCGTAGGATTAACATTACGTTCATGAAACGTACGTTAGTCTGTAGACGGGACCATTTAGGTCATCCTCAGATGAATGCGAAGAAATTAGAATGTACAAAGGCTATTGGCGATATATTTCGTAATTTAGAACAATTTGGGTCAAATAAAATGTAATAATTTCATTACAAACCGTATCAGTTTAAAAATGTATTAATTTTTGGTTTTTTTTTCCTGCTCCTACGGTTAAATATTTCGCAGTATAGAAGTATATAATCTGACTCTTCTATTTCATTAACAATCATTTTTTTAAAATAATTTGGTGATAAATTCATTTGTTGACACAAATATTTAGTTGCACTAGTAATTTTGCTAATTTTGAATGATAATGGATTACTTCTATCTTGGTGATGTTTCTTTTTATAAATATATGTATTTTAAATACAAGATTAAAGTTCTGGGCCAATCCTTCAATGTATTCTACTTCTATTTAGCTTACAATTAATTAGGTTAAAATCCAGTAATGGGTGACCCTTTGCAATTTTGAGAAAACTTGGCGACTTAGAAGAAAGTTCGTCTAAGTAGTTCTACGTAAGCAGTGACGTCATGAAAATGTTGCAAATGTAAAGCGAACCAAAATTTATGGTTATCATAACCTAAATCGCCACATTTAAATCGTTATCGTATCCAAAAGTCGCCGATAGCCAAGGGGAACCCAATACCTGACATGAACCAAATAATTATTTTCAGAATTGAGTTTTAACAACACTGTCTAACTAGAGTCTGAAAAAAAGTTATGTACTCGACGCAAATTGTGTTTTTATTACCAAATTAATTTGAAATGAAATTTTTCTTCTCTTTTTCTTTATTTATATTCCAAGAGACAAAAAAAAGTTCTTTTTACATTAAAAGTTTTTGCATCATTACTTTAGTTTCTTGCAGAGAGAAGTCATTGGAAAGAAAGATTTTTTTTTTCTGGGAACTCAAAATGAATTAAAATTACGGAAATAATTCAATGACGACTACAAAAAATTTCCAGGTATTGGGACATGTACTTGTTTCTATAATACCTACTGACAAATATTATATTTATAATCTAAAATTTCTAATTCAAATTATATCTGCAGATGCATAGTTAGAGTTTTTTAAGTCTTGTACTCGTTAGTGAGAAAGTTTACGTTACAGACAATAAAACTATCGTAATATTACAACCCATCATTACTGTAGTGGTTTTTTGTGAATCAAACGTCTAAGACTTCTTTTGTTTGAGTTAGAATGTTGGTTAATGTGCCATAAAGTAAGCGAAACAAAGGTTTTAAAAGTGAAGGTCATTTCTAATAAACGTGACGCAGTTAATAGAAATGTCACCTAGCTTTATCTTTTCGTTATTCTTTTTTGTTCATTTAAGTAAAGAATAATTGGTTGCTTTGAAACCCGAAAGGAAACCGTGTTATTGATCTGTTTGAAATTGCTGCGCTTTCTCTCTCAAAAATAGTATTGAATTAACGCGTGTTGCAAATGGGCCTCCATTATTTTGAATCAAAAATCCTGAAAGGCGGAATTTACTTAAAAGAAATGAGTTTAATTAAAATGTGGCTTGGGTTTGATCCTATTTTAGCCCACGCCTTGGCGAAAGGAAACAAAATAGCGCCGAATTGCAAACCTACAATAACCTAATTTAATCTAACTTTTGGCTCAAGTAATCCTTCGTTATCGTTGTTGTTGCCATTAGATCGATATATTTATTTTTTTGTATTAATATCGCACTTAGAAGCAATATGAGGGCTGTTGGTGTCGGAACTAGTAATTTTGAACCTCGGTCAAATGACAAGGACGACTTCTGAACTGGTATCTCCCTCTCGAAACTTCCACACCACGTTAACGGGAGGACTTGGGACATCGTCAGTTTTAACATGCATGATGGGTCTTCAAAGACATCAGAACTCGAATCTACGACTCGACAAAAACAACGTTAACCGCGAGTTCGTGACCATGCCCTCTAGGTCGCGAACTCACGACTTCTATGGCCACTTTTTGTCGCCAAGGTTTGCTCTAAAATAGGAATTTTCCCTTTTTTTTTTTATTTCTTAAAATAAGTAGTGACTCGAGTGCAGCAAAATTTATTAACTAGAATGCTTTAATCGTATTGAAAATTGAAGGTAGAATTCATTTAAAATATGAATTTTGTATTTGTAACTTTTCTAAAGAACATTTAAGTTATTTTACTTAAAATAATAGTTTAAATAGGAAATAACAGTTTGTTGATTATAAAACTATTATTTCCTATTTAAAACTATTATTCCCATATTTTTAAGTCAAGCACATTAAAATACAAGATGTTTAGGAAAACTGAATAATACGGCAAAATTTAACTCTGACTTTATCTTTCCAGATTATTTCGATTATAATTTTCTAACATGATTAGAGTTAATTGTGATTATATTTATTATCAAAATATTTGTTAATGTTTTTTAGCATTGTTCTTTTCTCTGATTCTCAAAAATGTATACTTTATTTTTATTCCCCATAATTTTAAATGGGCTTGAACTGAATTACTAGCTGATAAACCAATCTGAGTTAGTATACTCTTTTCAGAACAAATGGTGCATACGCCTAGGTTTGCGTTATTATTTATTTATTTATTTTGTGGCAATGAGAATGAAATTTTCTCTCTAAAGTGGTTAGAAGTAACCATACGATATGCTGAGCTACGACAAAACGACAAAAATTGCCAAACTTGGCGAAAAAATATGAACCTGGCGTCTGGGAGTATACTTCACCTTCTTTTCAAAATTTTCACGTCAGGGATTAGATGCAGACTTTAAAATCTTATTAGATTTTTCTGTATAAATACCTCCCTCCTATTACTCATCAATCGGATTAATATATTATCCATCCATTCGGTGTATTTGCAGACGTCATCACATGATTAATCCAACATTTGGAAAGAGTTAACATAGGATATGTTACAAAAATAAGAGTTATTCAATATAGGTTGTGTTATCGAGCCCAAATTTTTAGTATAACTTTTGATATTTCAGTAATATGAAAGTAGTAATATGATTTCAGCATTGTAGCACTAAAAATGTTGTAAACTATTGCAAAAATAAAGTTATTTTATGAATGAAATCAGGAACATTACTTAGGAGATACTGGCAATAAAATGTTATTGTTATCTCTCTCCTGTCCAACGGCCATTTTGATTCCATGAACGTAATGGAATTTCCACTACCGTTTCTTCAAATCTATATTACTTTATTCATTTGAATGTAAAAAGTACATCCGAAAGAACAAAAAATAAGGAAGGTTTCTGCGGAATTACATTTTCCCTCCGATTTTTGAAAATATTAAAGAATGTTTTTTAAAGACTGGTAAACCCACAAACGGATTATTAAAATAAGGGTAAAAATATTTCTGAAAAGCGGTGTAAAAATGTACTTTCACAGAAACCTTCATTAATTCTTTGCTCTTTCGGATGCACTCATTTGCATTTAAATCGATAAAACAGCAAAGATTTTAGGACGTTTGTAAAAATTCTATAGAGTTCATGAAATCAAAATGGCCGATAGACGGTAGTCTTAAGGCTCCCGTCTACCGCCATTTTGATTTCATCAGCTTAATGTTAATCCTATGGAATTTCGACTTGAATCCTCCCATCTTTACTATTCGATCTGTTTGAATGCAATACAGTGCATCTGAAAGAGCAAAAAATATTGAATGCTTCTGTGGAATTACTTTTTTTCCTCCGATTTTTAAAAATATTTGAAAATATTCTTTAAAGACCAGAAAACTCAAAAACGAATAATTAAAATTAAAATAAAAATATTTTTAAAAATAGGAGGAAAAAAGTAATTCCACAGAAGCACTCATTATTTTTTGCTCTTTCAGATGCACTTTATTGCATTCAAATAGATTAAATAATAAAGATGTGAGTCAAATTCCATAGGATTAGTATTACGTCCACGAAATCAAAATGGCGGATAGACGGGAGCCTTAAGTTACAATGTCTCAATCCAGAAATAATAAATTAAAATTCTATGCTGGTTTCATTTATAATACATCAAACATTCAATTCTAATGTTTGTTTTTCTAAGTTTTGCTCTGAAGTTACAGAAAGTATAAGAGCCACTGGTTTTTTCATCTCATTTGTAAAGTAAATAATATTTCGAATCAACCGAATGAAATTTTTTGAATTGAACAATGTAATATTAAGAGATTAATATTAATGAACAGCATATTTGTACATTATTATTTTTTTTTTAAAAAAAAAGCCATATTTTTTGTTATTTACATTTTAAGAGTTTTGATTACAAGAAATTATTATAGTTTTGTTAAAAAAAGAAAATGTATGTCTTTGGAACTTTTTTGAGAGCATTACATTCACTGTTTAAATAAAAAAATAGACATACATAACTCAAAGAAGAAACCGTGAGAGCATTTTCGCAACATTATCAATGATATGATCTTGCCGACATTTTCACGTGAGATCAAACAAGAATTGAAGGTCACATATGGGATTTTAATCTAGTTTTTCTCAATTCAAACCGTGCGATTTCCAGAAAATTTTCCTTTGTTGTTGCTTTCATGGCTTTGTAACTGATGAACTGCCTTTCAACGTTAGAAACCTGTCCACAGTTTCATGTCTGCGTCCATTTGTCTTACATGATTGTAACATACATTTTGGAAAGAACAACAAACAATAAATAGATTGAATATACATTTATGAACTGTTTCAATTCCGTTCATTGCAAGAAGAAGAAAAAAAAAATATTTTGTTACTACTAATTTAATTTAATTTATTAAGGTTTTGTTTGTAATCGTAACTTCTAAATATTAAAATTAAATGTAACAGCACTCTGATATGGGAAAAATATGATTATGATTTTCATATTCAACAATATTAAACTAACTTCAAGCTGTAATGGATTTAATATTAATTAAAAACATCGTAGAATTGCAATAGAATATATTTTTTCTATTTTTTTAAGTTCATAGTACGATATCTTAAAAACATTACAAATAAAGTAATTTGAATATATGTAATACGAGCTATAAAAAGTCTCGTAGCTCCAAATTCTTGAAAAGTTCAGGCAAAATCTTGATGCAGAACAATAATTCCCAGATTTCACATTTCATTATAGGTAATAATTTTTTCTAGTTTTTTTAAAGCTCACAGTACGATCTCTTAAAATCCTTACAAAAAAAAAAATAGTTTGAATATGTGTAATAGCTTTAAGAGTTTTAATTTTTGAAACGTTCAGACAAAATCTTGATGTAAAGCAATATTTCCTAGATTTCGCATTACGCTATAGATAAAAGGTTTTTGAAGATAAGAAAACACAAATTGGAATTTAGAATATAAATACCTGTTTTACACAATACAGATTGATATCCTAACACATCGATCAATAACTCCCGAGACTAACCCAGAGATGGCGCTCGTAGTAAACCAGTAACCAGGTCTTTCTAGAGTACTAACCTTTGCTTGAAACGTGTCAAAATTTTAAGTCGATCGGACCAGGAAAAAGGTTTTTTGAAGTGAAGTGAAAAAGGTTTTTTTCCAAGTGGGTGCCGCGATTGCTTTCGATGTAACAAAAACAGCAACGAGTCCGATGATTCAGAAAGCTGTTTATCGCTATTTACTCGCAACAAAAAAGATTTCTTGCGAAAAAAAAAAAAATTTTTTTTGGAAAAAAAAAAAAAAAAGATTTGGAAAAGCGTTGGAATGATTGTATCACCCTAAAAGGTGATTAACAAAAGGTGTTATGTTGATGAATAAAAAAAATTTTGCAAAAAAAATGTTGTTTTCAATGTTAGGCTCGGGAGTTATTGATCGATGTGTTAGATCAGCCCAAACTGACCGAATTTACATTTACAGAGCCTTTTCAGCCACAAACACTACCTGTCAAAAGCTTCAAAATCACCATTGCTCTAATTTATGTATCCTTCAACAACTTTAACGTAAACAAATGCAGCATTTAAATTTAGACGTCAGAATGCTCCATTGTTTAAACCCAATACCAAATGCATTGTGTTACTCAAACTCGAGCCTCAGAAAGAGAGACATCGCCCTTTCAATATCAACAAACGCAGTTCCAGTCTGTTGATCCTCTACCATGGCCAAGAGGATGGATAGGAGTGAAAGGTACTGTTTCAATGATAAAAGTAATCGTCATGGTTTTGCGCTACCACATTGCACAAAGGCGGTGTATAAAGTGGTTGGCCAGGACTTCAGAACCACTCGAATGCGCCATTCGAGCGTTCTACATTAGTTACTTAATTGTACAGCAATTGTATTCGTGCTTTGCCATGTTTTCATGTCTACCCAGCGTATTCATTGTTCAGTATGTAGTAAGACCATCTCTCTTTTTTTGATTACTCCAAAACAATCTTTCTTCTCGGAATGGAACTCTTAATGCTGCACTGAAGTCAATGACACGAGAAGGTAAAGATATCTGCCAAGGGGAAATTTTTAGAAAATCTGAATAGAACCAAAATATTTTTTCTTCCTTTTTTGACTATCACTTTGAAAATTTCATATGAATTTAATAAAAATGGGATATTTATAAAAATTTACGAAATGGCTAAGTTTTTTTTATATTACAATTTCATCTCGTTAAGGGCTCTCAGGTCTCTTAACAGTTATACGTATATACGGAAATGTGTATACATACATGCATGCATACATATATACACACATATATATGTGTGTGTATGTATGTGTATGTATGTGTGTGTATGTATGTATGTGTATTTATATATATATATATATATATATATATATATATATATATGCACATTATTTTTTAAAATTTTGCATACTTTTAAAAAGTCTTAAGAAGTTGTAAATAAATATTAATAGAGAGAGAGAGAGAGAGAGAGAGAGAGAGAACGCTTTTTCACAAAATTACGAAAATCAATATTTTACTGTATACTGGGTTTTGAAAAATAAGATTGATCAAAATTGACAAAAAATGTCATCTAGGGAAACATGTTCAAGATTGAAGTTATATAAACTTTTTAAAAATTTTGCGCAAAAATAGTTTTTAATACAATTACTAATAACATTTTAAGATAAAAAATCCAATTAAAGTGCATAGAATTTTTTTATCAATAATTTTTCTTAAAAATTATATGTGTACAAGTCATAAAGAAACTTATTTTGAACATGGGTATCAAATTTCAAACTAATATTATAAATAGTGTCTGAGAGATTTTGCTAGAAAAAGGAAGTTAAAGTTGAAAAATAGCATGGAACAATTGTGGTTTGGGTTTTTCTAAATCACTCTGGTAGTATCGTTAAAATTTTGGAACCCCACTGTTCAGAAAAAGTGGAGCTCTAATATAAATTGCTTTTCAGGCAGTCGAGAATTTTGAAATGCAAGATTTCTACGACCCATTGAGAACTATGCTGCATTCTTTTGTTAGCTAGTAATATACATTAGTTCTCCTTGAACTTTATAACAAAATAAAACGAACAAATAAATCTAATTTTCGGTACGCATTACTATTATTTTATATATAAAAATAGCATTGTAATATATAAATTATCATTAGAACAAAATTATGTAAATACTTTTTTCTACAATTAATTAACACGTTCTGAAAAATCTCTCAAATTATTCATAAAAATAATTAAGATACTTTAATTAATGTCTTATTCATAATAATATTATCGTATATTATTACAAATAAAAATAACAATTAAAAACTTTGGAATTTATCAATTAAATTATTTAAATTTTTGGACGAAGCTTAAGTTAAAAGACACTGCTCCAATTTAATCCTTGACATACAATGTAAAAAGATTTTCCTCTCAAAAGTTGCTTTATGTTTCTAAAATTAATTAATTCACTCTCGAATTTAAAGGAAATGTCGATTTTGCATTATGGGGAAAGGGCTATTCGTTTAAAGGATTTTATATAGAGAGAGGGTATTTACATATTTTAGAACAGTTTCTAAGTCATTTTTTCCAATTTTAAAAGGTAAAGAATAATTTTAAAATGAATGGTCTTATAACCTTTTTACATCGTTTTTATGTATTTCGCTTGGTGTGTGTGTGTGTGTGTGTTAGTGTGTCATCAAATTTTCAATCGTTAATTTAATCAACTTCCCATCAAGCTAGAGTTCTGAAACGTTAGTAAACAATCATAATCACGCCTCTGGAAAAATACGAAGGACATTATACTTTTCACCTTTTCTTTAGCTGTGATACTTGGTTTATTATTTTGTTTATTGTAGCTACAGGTGCTTACAAAAATGAATTTGCAATTGATATCTGTGTCGGGGGAGTTTTTCCTTGCTGTCACTGACGGCACTTCAGAAATATTGGAAACAATACACATTTTGAGTCTTCTATCCTAGTAGATGCAATGATACACTTTATCATTTACGTTTAGGAATGTTGCTAATTTTCAATTCAGAAATGCTTCTTCTATGCCTTTTAGCATGTTTTTTAATCGAATTAATAAGAACATTTCTTCACGGAAAGCCCTAATAACACACCATTCGACTCATAGCTTGTTTGCATTCATCATTTAAAAAAAACAAAAACAAAATTGAAAATATCAGAAGAAAATTTTAATTTCAAATGAACTGTTTCCAGAAATCTCCCCCCCCCCCGAACAATTAACACTTTTTATCCGTTTATCAAAATCGTTCTAAAATGAGTATACTAACACACATTTTTATAATTATCCCTATATAACAATATATAACACACCCCTATATAATATATTTTTAAAATAACACCCTATGTATAATAACAAACATATTTAAATATAAGGTATTAAATATTTTTGAGATTCGAAATCAAAAGAATTCCAATGTAAATGCTAATTTAATAGACTTTCTTAAGAGAATAATTCATTTGAATAAACTAACAGTCTGTTCAATCTTCTGAAAAATAAAGTAGTATCTTCTGTGATGAATTTGACTATCAATCGTTACGATACCGTTTGGATTTTTATTATACGAAAATGCCATTAAAAAGATATAATGATTCTCTTCAAATAATGGTATTTCAGAGTAATGAAGGTTTCTTATAAAATAAATCCAAAAAGAATCAGTTGCTATATAAGTGAATCGGAGTCAATTAATATAAAATATCTTTATATCTGAAAATTGCCGCCTGGCATATTAGAAAACGTGAACATCATCAAATAACTCATTCGATAAATATTATGTCGGTTTTTATTTTGCAAATTTGCAATCTATTTCTGGATAAGAATTTCATAAAGACGATGACAAAAAAAAAAAAAAAAAAAAAAAAATTAAATGCATACATTTACTTGACATTTCGTATATTTTTTATTTCTATAAATTTGATAAATATTTTTATTCTACAGAAAATGATGCTTTTTATTTATCTTTAAATTTACTACCATGACGTTTCAATGAGCAAAATAATAGGAGGTGGAAATTGATCATGCGAATACTCAATCAAATAATCATTAAATTGATTGAGTATTCGCATGAATTGGTCATTAAATCCCGCCATTTGCTTAAAAAAATTCCAATGTACTAGTACATTACGTATGAATTTAGAAAGGAAAAATTTTATATACACACTAAGGCTATTGTAAATGTTAATAACATTTTCTCAATACATTTTCATGTTTCATCAGGCGTTTTGAACTGTATCTTTCAAGTTTTCTTCAACAATAAATACTAAATCATATAATTTTCGATCAAAAAGGAAGATGAAGAGAGAAAATTGGTTTTACTGAGGAATGTGGAATAACGAATCGCATTGTAAAACTATTTTTAAAAGATTAGACAGAAAATTTACTCCGAGTTCAATCGTGATTGAATTTCGAGCATAGTTATTACTTATTAAATGATTGAAAGGATCCGTTCATATCCAAGACATCATTGAAGATCTGATAATTCTACATGTTTCTCACAAAAGCAAGGACTCGTGACTTGGAAATCAGATACAGTATTGTGCCTCTTCCTAGCGTGAACTATTTCTGGCTTGAAAGAGAAACAAGCAACCCTATTTAGTCTCTGGGTCACACAAATTAATCCCTATTGGTAGATTTATAAATCGACTAATTTACGAAGAGATTTTTTAACCCGAAAACTTAATGAAATGTATTCAAATCTTACCATAGCTCCACCTTCTTTATTGTTATCCCATACCTCATAAATACTCAAAACTTCCGAAGAAGATCGAATGTAGAATTGCAGGGAAAATCCAGAGCATTCGTATGCAAATAAGAAACCACACACACTAAATAAAATTTTTGAGTTGAATAGAAGCATTTGTTTCGATTCAATCTAATCTGTAAAGAGTAACCCGCCCAGAGAAGAACAATCAAAACCAGATAAGAATAGATATTAGGTTGCTCTCAAGAGAAGAAAAAATACGAGCAGGAAGTCTTTGGAAAAAGTTTAATCTTTTTTTTTTTAAATCTGTATATTGTAAGATTTGGGATTTTTCTTTGCTGTTGCGTTGCGTTAAAAGTAATATAACAGAAAAAATTAAAGCAATTGCTTCAATACTTGCATGGAACTTAGGGAGAATGGTGTTAAGTAAATATACATGAAATAGAGAGTGTTCACAATTGTATTCATGGAAAATATGAAAAGATAGTGAAGTAACAGACAGATTTAAGATTTTTAAACTTCTACATAAAATATTGAAAATTTTGATGAGTTTGAAATTATAGAATTCAGTTGTTTCGATGGGCAATTTTCTATTCACTAACCTCTGGGACTTTATAGAGTAAATTGAATAGCAATAAAACTGCTATTTCTTCTCAAACAACACGTAACGTAATTAGGTAAATCAGAGGAAAATAGAAGTGAAGTGACATAAATGAAACAGAAATGAAGAAAAATGATGGGATATACAGGATAACGACGTTGATAGATATTCATTTTTTGGATTAAAGCATCAATTAGCTTTTGGAATTGAAGCGAATTATAGTGAAAGGGCTAAGAATAAGAACCGACTGATAGTGAATAGTGTTTGAATCAGAACAAGTGATTAGGTTAGCTCAGATGTCTTTATTCGAGCATAATCTGGAATTGATGAATTAAGTGGGATTTGATAGAGAGCAATCTTAGTTATATATTCTTCAGTGATTATTAATAAAGTATTTTATCTTGCTCTTGCTTGTCTTAAATTGGAGTTCAGTGGTTATTGACTGGTATATTAGACTGAGATATGGTGACAGAATTGTATACTGAAGAAGGGGCGTTACAGGTTAATATATGAAAAGATATCAGTGTAGCATAAGTTTTCATTAATAAACTCCACAGATATCTTAAAATCTAATTAAATAGTCAATAAGTTCATAAAATGAATAGAAGAGACGTAAAAAAACCCAACAGAGTTTATCATCTCGAAATATGTAAGGTTACTCTCTTTCGAGCCCCTCTTAACTCACTTTAAGTCTAGCTTATAATTCGACCTAAAATCTTAGCTTACCAACTCACTCGTCTCATTTAAGACATTTTTCAATTATAGCAGATTCGACTCCTATTATTCTAATCAGGAGTCGCTTCAAAATAGTTTTACAACCTATGCTTGAGTAAAATAATTCACTCCAATTTACAAACATCTAACACATCAATCAATAACTCCCGAGACTAACCCAGAGACGGCGCTCGTAGTAAACCAGCATGCAAGTCTTTCTGGAGTACTAACCTTTTGCAAAACGTGTCCAAAATTTTAAGTCGATCGGACCAAGCAGCTGAGTTATCGAGGTTGGTAAAGTCGTTTTGTAGTTTGTTTAAAAATGGAAAAACCGAGTTTCGTGTTCTGTCGTATGGTTTTTTAATGGGTAAAAACACGTGCGAAACAATGGATTGAAAAATGTTACCGCGTGCTGTCCATCCAGAAAGCAACGATTAGTCGGTGGTTTGCAGAGTTTAAACTTGCGTCGGTACCGACACAAATGACGCGGAACGCTCAGGGTAGACCTGTGAGAGCCGTTACACGGAAAATGTGGTGAAGTGACAAAATTATAAGCAGAAGATCGTAAAAGGAAGCTCCTTGAGATTGCTGAGATGCACTGATATATGGAAGTGTATTTACTGAAAAGGTTTTTTGGAATTAGAGTGAAAAGGTTTTTCAAATTAGGTGCAGCGATTGCTTTCGATGGAACAAAGAAACAGCAGAGCGATGATTCAGAAAGCTGTTTATCGTATTTACTCCTGAAAAAAGATTTCTTGCGAGGGAAAAAAAAAATTTTTAGAAAAAAAGATTTGGAAAAGCGTTGGACAGATTGTATCACCTAAAAGGTGATTAACAAAAGGTGTTATGTTGATGATAAAAAAATTTTGCAAAATTAGCTGTTTTCAATGTTAGACTCTATTGATTGATGTTTAGTATTAGCTCTCTCTCTCTCTCAAATTATATTTAGCTTACATAACATTGTCCATAATTCAGTTCATTGCACATGTTATATTTATATAAATTACCCAATCTCGTTTCATTTGGTTGGCAAGGAGTTTTAACTGTATGCAGTTCAAATAACGAAAAAAAAAAAAAAAAACGAGTTTGTGAAGAGGAAACCCCGAATAGCACCTCGTCATATCCTTAATGAACATTCAAATTATATATAATTTTAAGATAAGATTATTATACTTAAGTTATGATTATATATTATATTTTATAAGTTAGGGTTATCATGCTTAAATGCTTTGGAGAGGGAAATCTTAATAATACGATTATTATTTTTCATATATAAGAAACATTTTTGTGTTTTAATGACTTACTTTTAAGTTAATCCCTAATTCGAGTTTTTTAAATAATTTTTATAGAATTTTATAAATGAAAGCAGAAATGGAAGTGTTCGCTAAATATAATAAGGACTTCTGTAATTCGAAATTGTTTATTTAGAAGTACAGGAAGGAATATATAATTATTTCTATAATTATAGAAATAAATGTACAATTATGTAGTTTATTATCATAGGCATGAGTATTCAATTATAGTATATACATATAGAGATAAGTATGTAATTATAGGCATGAGTATATATATATCTGGATAAGGTTACTTTTTTATTATAGTTGTTACAATTTTTAATGTGGTCGTGGTAGCTTAGTGGTCATGGTCTCGAACTCACGACTAGCGTTGTTTAAGTTTAAACATAAGTTCAGAACGTGGCGTAAGTTGAAAATACCGGACCATATTGTTAGTAAGAATTTCGATGATTTAAATACGATTTAATTTAGCTAATAACAATGTAAATATATATGGTTAATGAATAGTACCTAGGGAATTATTTTAGTTCCGATAATCCCGAAAACTACTAATATTTAAGAATCTTTCTCGAGTTACTGATTTAAACTGTAATAAATGTTTGTGGTACTTTCAACTGCTAATCAAAGCGTTCATTTTATGTATTTTAGTGAGGAATACACGTATGTACATTTTGTTTTATTTAGAAAAGGAAAGTAATGATTACATTACTTTATCATATAAGGGAAAGTAATGATTAAGAGACTAATTTCTTTAAACATATATTTCGTACATGAGACAAGAAAAAAAAAAAAAAAAAAAAAAAAAAAAAAAAAAAAAAAAAAAAAGAAAGTCTTCATAAAATGTGAATAAAAGCTAAAAGCACAATACTCATTTAATGAATATAAAGTTGTACTGGGTATCTGGTTTTTAACGTTTTCTAAATGACATTTTATTTTATTCATTTTGTTAGTTGATTTATATGAAAAATATTCATTTTACCTATTTATACTATCAAGTAATTTGTTTCAAAGCAGTCATAACAATGCTCTATTACCTAAGAAACTATATAAGTATTCTTTAAAAAATATTTTTTGATAATAGTGTCTTTGCCCCTTAAAGACAAAATATATCTCATTCATTTTCTTTCATTTTTTGCTATTTGAAATGAATCATGTTTCTTAACCTCAGTAATCGAGTGTTATTATTTTTGGTGTCTTTTATTATCTAATTTATTCTCATTAAAAATCAAGTTAGCAAACTTTTATTTAAATATCACTTTATTAAGCTTTTAATTAAATTCATAAAGTTTCTTTTAAATTATTTAACTATAAAAATATGTATCATTATTGCCATTAAATAACTGGATAGTCTTCAAATTAAAAAAAATATATATAGGTTATACATAAGAATAATAAAAAAAATAAGAAGAACGATATGAAGCAAAAAAATAAGATAAAAAGTAAATGAAATATAACGAAGGAAAATGCTTTTTCGCTTCTTTAAAAGAATACTATGAAGTATATATTCACAGTTTTGAATCCTGATTCTAACAAAATGAACGTATTGTTAAAAATAAATTTTAATCACAAAACTTTATCTATGGAATTAAAGATGAAAGATATGAAACAAAAAAATAAGATGAAAAATAAATGAAAAATAATAAAAGGAAATCTTATTACACCTTTAAAAGAACACTATGAAATAAATTCACAATTTTCGAATCCTGAATCTAACAAAATGAACGTACCGGTAAAAATAAATTTTAATCACGAAGCCTTTGTCCCTGGAATTGAAGAAAAACGTTTAAAAAAGACCTGCTTAGCCCATTAAGTTTAGCTGACTTGAATGCGCATTATTCTTAAGGCTTCGACGCTTATTTTTTAGTCTATTGTACCATAACATTCCATACTATTTGTATTTTTATTCAATGAATCATCCGAAGCAGGAACTGGTATATCAAGATCGTGAAAACTTTTCTAACAGCGTTAACAAAATGCCCGAATATTCTCTTAGAACAGAATTTTTCCTCATTTTAAAGTACACAATTCTCTCTCCTCTCCCATATGTGTTGTTGGTAAATAATTTATTTCAAGCACAATCCTCTCCAATATAAAAGTTTAAATATTTATTCAGAGGTGTTCCCTAGATTGTATGAATTTTTATCTCGAGATTAATTATTATTATACTTAAATATATACACACGAACAAGAATGCATCGAAACAATTAAACAATTTTGAGAAAATAACGATATTCGTGTTTAAATATGCATGATATACAGTAAAATGTTGTCCAAATGCGAAAGACTCCATTAATAATATCGGATTAAAAGTTAGCATAAACGATCATCATATCAGAAATCTGAGGCAAAAACTTCTGAAATAGAATAACTCTATATATGGGGGTGGAATCTTAACATTTTAAAAGATCATATTGAATGAATAAGCATTTAGAAAGTACTAAGATTTAAGTTAAAAATTACAGTTATGGAAAAAATTCACATATATATTCTTATTTATTGCGAAATCGATTTCCCTTTTTTTTAAGTTTAGAATTATAATATATACCGACATTAAATTAAGTCTCAGGCACAGAATTTTCGTTTGAAAAGGAAATTAATTCATTTGGCTCGATCAAGAAGCGAAGAAATTTGAAAAGTGAGAGAATTTCGGAAATGCTCCTCCTATTTATGCCTGATCATCAAGAAGAAAAATGAGGTTATTTACTCGATGTCTTTAAGAAATACTACTTGAGACATCTAACTTGAATGAAATTAAGTATATTAAAGTTAAGATAATTTATTTTTTTTATTTGTTTACATTAATCAGCACAATTCCCCCTCCCCCTTTTTTTCTCTCTCTCTCTTTCTCTCTCTCTCTGTGTGTGTGCGCATAAAGTTTCAAATGTCAAATTACTTGACCATATTTTCATTTATCCAATTAGGATTTGATCTCAAAGCAATCGCTTAGTGAGAAATGCATGTGACAGCATGATTTAAAGAGTTTTATAAGAGGTTAATCTATTTTATAACAAAAAAATTGAACCCTTTTATATTCTCTGACAGCAGTTACGGTTTACTTGTTACGCATCTAAACAAAGTGAAGCAAACCGTACTTTAGTGCGTGATATACATATTGTGTGCAGAAACTATGTGCTCAGCAGAGGTGAAATGAGCAATGTGAGGGTGGAGTGAATGATTGGTAAAAAGAATGAACCAAAACTATATATCATTTTCGTAAACTTGTTATGGAATTTATGGTTCATTTTCGTATTCGTTATCAATCATACCTATTCACTATACTTTAATTATTATTGAAAAATGAAAAAAAAAATTAAATGAGTACAAATATTTATATTACAGTGCTTTAATAACAATATGAATAAAAAATTGCGTTTAAAGTACTGAAACATTTTTTTTTTTTTAAATTTAGGAAAGTTATATACATTTCAATGCCTTCTAAAATTAATAAAAACTATACAACAAACAATATATGACAAGCTAGTGAATTAATGTCTTCTATAAATATATTTTTAAGCAAATATAAAAAAAAAAAATTCAAAACATAAATCTTACACCATTTTGATAAGTGGTGCATTTTTTTACATAATACTTTGCTTACTGTTTTTTTCAATAATATTTGGAACATATTTGGAATGAATGCTAAGAAAAACTGAACTTGTAATTAATTCGTTTCTTTACAAGGAACCGATTCCATAAAAAGTGATATTTTAATGTCACTGTCTCATTCATTTTTTCGCGGTCTGATAAATATTCGCTTATTTTAAGTTTACAATCTTAAATTACACACATACACACACACACAAAATAAAAATAATAAAACAGCTGTAAAGGAACAGGTTTTGTACTTTTTACCCAAAATTTTATAAAACTTTAAAAAAAAAAAAAAAAAAAAAAAAAAAAAAAAAAGATGATTAAAATCTTGTAGGTCTTACATTTCTTAATTGATTTCTTACAAATCTGAAAAGATGATGGAAAAAGTTAAAAAAAATCACATTTTCATATCGATTTTAAAGAAAAGTTAAAACAATATAGATTTTGTAAAAAGAAAAACTCTAAAATACCCATGTTTACGATTTACTGCATGCACCGTAAAAAAGATATATTTTGAAAATACTTTAGATACTGAAAGCCGATGAAATAAAATCTTGGTTCAAGATGTTTTAGAATTATTTTGATCATCAAATCACTTAACCGATAAATCAGATAACTATTAAATTAAAGAAGGGGGAAAGCTGTAATTCAAAGTGAAATAAGAGGGACTAAAATATGAAATCAAAGGAAAACATTCAATTAGAAGATAAATGAAATTAAAACATTCACCATGAAAAAGCTTTTCATTTGAAATAGATTGGCGTTGCTCGTTATACGTTTAAAAATGTTTCGATATTAATTGTTAAGCAGTTAAAATCATGGATTGTTTATTTACTAACCTTTAATGCGGCGAAAAAGCGAACTGTTCACTGATTGAAAGTATGTAACTTCCTCCTTTAAATGAAAACTGAAAGTAAAACAAGCTGAAAGCCCGACCGGGCTGTATTCTGACTCTCTATTCTGCATTACAGCGCCCTCTAGACAATAACGGTAACACTAAATTCATATTTCCCGTAAGGGTTTGTAATGCCTTTTCATTACTGCAGTTAATTAAAAATAAATGTAGAAAATGTTACTGAAAAGTAATATATGTATTTTAGGATTAATGTTCAAATAATATTTTAAATTGAATTTCTGTAGTGTAATTTTTAAATAAATTATCGAAGTCCCCTAAATATTATGTAAGCAACTATTTTAACAAGCGAAAAACAATTAAAAGTGGTCAAAAAGAAAGAATTTAATTTAAAAATTAGCAGCTAGTTCATTCTAAATTTCTGTGACAAACAAATTTGTGTTTCGTATCAAAAATGATTTCTAAATCGTGTCTCACCTTTCAGAAAGAATAATAAAAAACGAATGTGGAAAACTACAAAATGAATTGATTTGTTTTTCAATATTTGTTAGCAAAATATCAGGTTTTCAAAGTGAAAGATTTCCCCCTTCTTTTTAAACGCATTCTTAATAAATATTCAAATTAGTTTTACTACATTATAAAAAATGTTGGGAGCCTTCACGCTCAACTAATTAAAATTTTTGAAGTCATTTTAGTGGTGCTGCCATCTTTTGTCTACTTTATAAACTTAAGCAAACTGACTTTTGAAACCTGAGCTGGAAATATATATATATATTTGAATTTCAGAAGGCAGCTGGATGCAGAATTTTTAAATTAGCATGTTGTAATTTTTGATTGACAAATTTTCGAAAACTTTAATAGAAAAAGTTTTTTTTCCCTATAAAATCTTCTACAATGCGTATTTTTATGATAAGTAACAAAAATTATTGTCTTTTTTCTTATTGATAAAAATTATCAAATTATTAAAAATTAATTTAGTATATTCTAAATAGGGAATATATTTACACACAACAGTAAGGAAAAAAAGTTGAAAAGTTCAAAGTATAAAAGGCATAATCTTTTTCCATACATTCTTAAAATGAATTTAAACAGAAGGTAATTGTTTCCTCCATTCTTCATACATCATCGTTTCTTCCCTCTAAGCGTAAATTTCTGGCAAATTATTGCTTGTATAATTTATTATTTAGACGGAGGTATATATTCATACTGAATAAGTAACCTACTTAAATCTGTTTCGATTCCTAAAAAAATCACCTAGCAGTTTTATTTTGAAATAACAACCTAATCAAAAATATTAACTTCTAGGAATTTATTGTAAGCTTCCATTCCAGTGAAAGACAAGACCCACTGTTTATATTTTCATTATTTGATTTGAATTTAATTATTCGTGATCTCTTCTTGACTAAACTCGTGGACTTCATAGTAAATTGAATAGCATGAAATTATAATTTCCTCTCAACCGAAATGAAACGTGATCAGAAAAATTAGTTGATGATAAAAGTGAAGTGAAGTAGAGGTGAAGTAATATAAATGGAACATGATTGAAAAAAAGAAAGGAGATAAAGTTTAACGATTTGCTGACAGATATTTTTAATTTGGATCGATGCATCTTAATTAGACTTTTGGATGAAGCTAATTCTAGTCAAAATAAAAACCAAATGTTATCAAGAAGTGTTTGAATCAGAAAAGGTTATTAGGTAAGCGCAGATTTTGTTATTAGAGCATAATCTAAAATTGACGAAATAATTAGAATTCGAGAGAGAGAGTGAAATCATCTACTCATCAGTTATTGTAAATAAAGCATTTTGGAAAGTTTGTTCTTGTGTCTTTAATTGTATATTGACTAGTACATTAGACTGAGAAATGGCGGTAGAATTGAATACTGATGAACGGGGGCGTCACAAAATGAATAAATATTAATTTTTTTAATTTTATCTCTTTAATTATTGAAAAAAAAATTGACAAGATTTTTTTCACTACGTACAAAGAAATAATCTGAAATAATAATAGATATGCGTGCTCAATTTAAAAATAATTCCTCTATTTTATCAAAATTTCTTTCTTCTAATAAGCTTCTCGTATAAGTTTTCTTCTCATTTGTTATCTTGTTTTCTAACATGAAATTTTTTTCTGTTGTTCATCTAATTAACTTGCGGTGGCTGAATTGCAAAACTAATTTCTTGAATCATTTCAAGAGAGATCTTTGTTTATTTAAGAATCACAAGTTTCTATCAACTATTTTCCCTTACTTGCGAGTAATTGGTTAAATTACTGTCAACGTAATCGAACAAAGTGAAATCAATCTAAAATAAAAATGCAAAGATAAATTTACATTTTACAATCCATTCAAAGATATAAAAGAGTTAAAGGGAAGTGCGTGCAATAGTAAATATTTCTAGTTTGAGTAATGCAATTTCTGAATTGCTGAGTAGATAATTTTTTGAACTAGACTACATTATATTATTAGCACGAATTACGTATAATAATAATAAGTATGAGTTTTACATTGAGCAAATTTCAGTTACGTATATGTAAAAATGTACAGATTTTTATTTTTCTTTAAGTAATTTTTAAAACATTTGAGCCACTTAAGGGACTATTGTTTTAGGAGGGGCGTTTAGGCATACCAGATCACTTTTCATTTTTTATCGTTTGCTTCAATTTGAATTACATGTAGGTGATATAATATTCATTTTAATAATTTATCTTTTGATTTAATTTTAATTACATGTAACTAACATATTTAGTTTAATAATATATTTATCGCGTTTGCTTTAATTTTAATTACATGTAGCTGATATAATATTCAATTTAACAATTTATCGTTTGTTTTAATTTTAATTACATTTTGTTCGATATAAATTCAATTTAATAATTTATAGTTTCCTTTAATTTTAATATCGGAAAAGTTTACATATATTTAATTGAGCAATTTAACAACAACTTTAAAAGAGCTCACTAACTATGGGGGACTAAATCTGTTCTTTGCAAAACTTTGAATGGAACTTTTTTCGCACTGTTTTTTTCGATTTTTTGGTTCGTAATTTCATGTAATTGAAATACTTAATAAAATAAAAACTATGAATTAATACATACTGTAATTACAATTGAGCAATCTCTTAGCAATAGAAAATAACTAAATATAATTTGTTTGTAGACAGTATCAAAATAGTATAGTCACAATACTTAAATTATTATCAAGTGTTATTTAATTTTAATTATTTTTTTTTTATTTTCATCGATTGTATATAAGGTCGCACTGAGAAACAACACAATGCTATTGAGGATAGACCTCGTAGTTTTGAACCTCTGTCAAGTGATGAGGAGGACACCTGAGCTGTAAATTTCCTCCCGAAACTACCATACCACGCCAACGGGAGGACTTAGGACTTCGACCAGATTCCATAAGTATCAGCCCGTTACATTGAGAAATTTTAATGGCATCATGATTCGATGGATACAACGCCAGAGAGTATGACCACTAGGAAACCGAGGTCACAGTTTTAATTGTAGTTACAAATCAAGTGGAATTATTTTGTTAGCGAATTTAAAAATTTAATAATATTTATAAATTTGAAAGAAAAAAAGCATTGGTGAGAATCGAAGGATTTCTTTTTTTCACAATACATTAATTGATTTAAAAAAATACCACATTAATACTCCATCAGACCACATGTAATCTAAAGGAAGCGGTCTCGCCCATATTTGGCCTATTTATATGAACTGAAATAAAATCCCATACAAATAATTGACACAGAAGGAAGAAGTACTATTCAATTGTAAATGTGCTCAAAATATTGCTGAATAATAGGCTTTTATTTCATGAAAGATTTGCAATGTAAATAACAATTCCGAGACAATATATTTGACATTATTACATTTTCATAATTCTATACATCAAAAATTATGTTTTGTTGTTGTAGACAATACAATGGTACGTAATATGCAGATTTATTGGTTTGGTATAGTTAAATGGCCTAGTTTATAGTTTAATTTAGTTAGCTTAACATCCCGCTTGAGAGAATTGAATGATGGACTGATTACTGGGTAAAAATTGTAATTTTAATCAGATTCCATATACAACATTTAAATATTTTACTTTTCAAATTTTCTAATGAGTTATTTAGAACACAATTTCACACAGGAAAAAAAATGTTCCAACATTCGTTTAAATTCATGTGTTTATAACATGTCTATACTCGTTTTTTATACAGTATCTTTAAAATTTCGAAACATTCTATGAATGCCCTATTTCTCATTTTAACATGCAAAGTTTTAAAAAAATTCCTTTTAGCGTTAAATTATAGGACATAGAAAACGCAATATATTTTGTATCAGAAAAATGTAAAGAACTCTTTTAAATAAAAATAATTGGTTTAGTAAAAGGGGCTGTTGTTTATATGGCATGCTGTTGGCGTGGAAGTTAGGAGTGGAGAGTGCCAGCTCAAATGCCGTCATCGTCAATCGACCGAAGTTCAAAATTACGAGGTCCGTCATTTATAGCCCTCGTGTTGCTTCTGGTGTGACGTTAATAAAACCAACCAACCTGTAGGCAGTGTAATTAAAATACGATATTAAGTTAGCGTGAGTGACTGAAGATTGAGGTTCATGGCGTTGGAGCAATATGTATCAGTAATTCAGATGTGAGAAAAATATAAAGGAACAATTGGTTGACAAAAAAAAAAAGTTTGAAAATATAGAAGGATCGTTAGGTTATCTCGGGGTCGTGTCACCAGTGATAATTTAGTTTAGTTTTTATTAACGTCGCACTAGAAGCAACACGAGGGCTATTGGCGACGACCCTCGTAATTTTGAACCCCGGTCAAGTGACGAGGACGACACCTGAGCTGGCACCCCCCTCTCCTAACATCCACACCACGCCAATGGGAGGACTTAGGGTCCCGAACAGATTTAATGTCCATCAGCCCCGGCTATGAGGAATGGGAATGAATGTAAAGTTTATTGGCGCAAGAGCCAGTTATGGATATGCTGAGCCACACAAGATTAAACTGTGGTCTAGACGTGAAGTTGAAAAAAAAAGGTAAAAATGGTTGACAAGAAAAAGGGTCGAAAATAGAGAAGGATCGCTAGGGTATCCCGGGAGAGCATCACCCGTGTTTACCAAAGACAGTAAACCCCATGGGAAAGAAAAGATCACTCGGGTGCCTCGGGGTCATGATGCCCATACTTACCTGAAGAAGGCAAGTCCCTGATGTCCCCTGATATAATCCAGGGGCAGGGTGCCCGGCTGTACCCCCAGACGCTGGGTACCCATTTTATTCGCCTTTTACGACATGCATGAGCTACAGTGAGACTATTCTGTCATCCCCAGTCACGACCTTGACCACTAGGCTACCGCGGCCCCTGTCACCAGAGTTAACCACAAACAGTAAGCCACATGAGAAAGAAAAAGTTCACAGGGTACCTCGGGATCATGATGTCCATACTTACCTTAAAAATAAATAAGCCCTGAGAGGAATATTATATTAAAGTGATTGCTTTTATTGACGTCGCACTGAGAAGCAATACGAGGGCCGTTGGCAACAGACCTCGTATTGCTTATAATTTTGCACCTCGGTCAAGTGACGAAGACGACTCCTAAATTGGCACTCCTTTTTCCAAAATTCCCATCAACCATCGGGAGGATGTAGAGCCCTGACAGATTGAACGTGCATCAGTCCAGGCTACACCACGGATTTAGATTAGTTTTTATTAACGTCGCACTAGAAGCAACACGAGGGCTACTTGCGACGGACATCGTAATTTTGAACCACGGTCAAGTGACGAGGATGACACCTGAGCTGCCACCCCCTCTCCTAACTTCCACACCAGGCTATACCACAGGTCTTAGTAGCATTAGGGTCGACGAAAACTGCCGAACGCGAGACCGTGATCATGACCATGTTCATTAGGCTACCGTGAATACGAATATTATATTAAATTTGAGGCATTCTTCTATGCGAGAAAAAAAAAAACGTTTCGAGAGAGAGATTAGATCCTATCCTTTAATAATGGAAGAAAGTGACCTAAAAATAATACAGTTTAATACAAATATCATGTAATTCCTTTAAATATTTTGTAATATGTTTTAGCATAATGTAGTGTATTGGTAACTTTGATAAGTATAGTTTTTTAGGTCACAGTATAAATATAGTTATTGCACCAATAAATAATCATAGCAAAACTAATGCAATTACATCAACACTTTTTTTTTTTGTAAAAATCCTATTTTCTCCAGAGGCTCTCAAAGTAAAAGCTCATTTTTTAGGAAACAGATTTTAAATTTTAAAAATTTATCACAAATGACATATTTTAATTTGTTATACCATAAAACTAAAACATTGTGAAATTTTTTTTGAAAGTTATAAAATCTATATTTTATAACAAATAAAAAAAAACTGAATATATAATAAAAATTGCTCTTACGAAAATGGAAAGATACCTTAAAAAACCTTGAAATTCGTAGAGACATATCTTGTATCCAGCCTTGATATTTAATAGCTTTCGATTCTCAAGGCATTACCGAAACAAAGAAAGTATTGAAGTGAGTGAATGTAAAGTTTATAGGCATAAGAGCCAGATAGGCTATGCTTTGCCAAACAAGATTTAACTGTGGTCTAGACGTGAAGAAATTGAAGAAAAGACAAAAAAAGGATGGTCGAAAATAGTGAAGGATTGATAGGGAGAAAGTATTGAAGCTACCAGTTTAAACAAAAGTAAAACTGGATACATTAAATTTTTTTTCCAACGAAGCATTTTTATAGAAACATAAACGTTGCACATTGGCATTTCACTATTTAGCTATAAAGTTTTACTTACATTCAGCAAGAATGGCGGCGAAGAGGAACTGAGATGGTTAAAAAAAAGGAAAAGAAAATATATGTAGCACAATCATTTTCTCTAACTTTCTTCCACATGATAAACTATTAAAGTGGAAAAATAATAATAATAAAAAACTCTCGCTAAATTAAGGATATCCGCATCCCTTCTAGTATACCGACGACAGGACAATAGAACATTCATCCCGTATTGCCGCTATATCGAATGTTTTCCGCGGCTACAAAATGGAACAAAACGTTTTAAGTCAACGTAAATACAAATGAAGCAGGAATGGCAATTGTACATGTCAAGAAAGGAAGAAAACTAATGGTCCATTAAACTAAAGTATTCGGATATTTTTGCACCATTCAATTCTTATCGAAGAGTTTAGAAGTTTGAAAACTTAAATTCGAAGCACAAATAAACCACAAGGCGACCTACTTCGTGGGATTTTTCATTTCATTTCACTACATTTCCAAATTTATCATTAGATGTTTTAGCGAAATTTAGGTCAAGAAGCAATTGTTGTGCATTGTTAACTGTTTAAATGCTTTTTTTAGGTTTCGGACTTTTGATAAAGACGTTTGAATTAAAAAGAGGAGTTGACATTTTTAGATGAGATATTTTTAACAAAAAAAAAAAAAAAAAAAAAATTGTCTCTATTATAAAATAATGTATGAGTTTGCATCAGCATCAGCATCTATATGAAATCTGAGGGCTTTAGTGTTAAAAGACAGACACACAGATTTATAATATTTCGCATACAGCCTCAGGGAAGTTAGACACATATGCAGAAATGCAAAAATTAGTTTTCTTAGATAATATTATAGTCGCGGCAGCCTATAAAATCATCAAGCCTATAAAATCAGACTCGCGACCGGACCGGCGTTGTTTACGTCGAACCCTCGTACCACTTAAGACCAGCCGTGCAGTGAAGTCGATGCGTGTTAAATCTGGTCGAAGTTCCAAGTCTTCCCATTGGCGGGGAAGTTTGGAGGGAAGGGTGCCAGCTCAGGTGTCGTCCCCGTCACTTGCCTGATATTGAAAATTTCGAGGTCCTTCTCCAATAGCGCTCGTGTGGCATCTAAGTGCGACATTAATAAGCAATCAAATCAAATTTAAAAATAGTGTGTTCTTTAGAGAAGAATGAATAAGAATCGTTTTGGAAAATAACAAAATTATTCGTTTTCATTAGATGCTGTGATTCGATCCTTAGCCGCCAAAGACCAGCCGTGTAGCAGCGGCTGATGCACGTAAAATCTGTCGGGGCTCAAAGTCCTCCCGTTGGTGTTGAAGTTAGGAGAGGGGAGTGCCAGCTCAGGAGTCGTTCTCGTCACTTGACAGAGGTTCAAAATTGAGAGGTCCGTCGCCAATAGCCCTCGTGTTACTTCTGATGCGACATTAATAAAAATTAAACTAAACTAAACTGTGATTCTAAGGTCATTTTTGATTCTCAGATTTATTGCCACAAAGTCATACCGTTTTTTTATATATATATATGCTCAGATTTTTGTTATTTCATTCAAAGAGAACCTTAAAATATAATAAGTGGGTTTTCGAAATTTTGGAGGATATGTTAGAAATATGTCGAAGATAAAAGTTTTAATTTCAATACGTTGATAAAAATATTTTTTTAAATATGATAAATACATAAATGTGACAATTGTCCCTCTGCGCTGCAGCAGCGACACCTACAAGGCATATTAGGATGCAAGATCTCGAGGTGTAAGCACGCAGAAATATATGTCCGTCTTTTTGTTAATTTTCCATCTATTATTAAACTAAATTTCCTCTAAAAAAGAGCGTGGTTCATTACAGAATTCAGAGACCAACTTCCCTGTAAATAAATTTTGCACTTTACTTGAAATAAAATTGTACTTATTGCAGTGATTCTATTAAAATGTATTACTGTTATTATACATACGTCTTAATTTATTATAAAGGACATTCTATAGAAACTGAGAGTTACTTTTTTACTTGGTGGCAACACCACGATGCTAAAAATAATAGTGCAGGCGATTTTTTTCAAAATGTTAACTGAATGTTTATAAATATTATAAGCAAAACAGACGGTTTTATTTTCCTAGTTTTCTACTTGTTTAAAGAACCGTTTTAATTTGCCCTACAGGTAAGTGATTCAGAGTTAGCGTCTGTAAAAAAAAAAAAAAAAAAAAAAAAAACCGAAAAATCTAATCTACTGGAATGATCACGATGATTGTTTTCTTTGATCATAAAAGGGAAATCTGTAAGCATGATGTGCCTTCAAAAACTACTGTGAATGGAAAATATTATGCTTCAGTTTTGAAAATTTTGCAGCAACACATATCGAGAAAGCGACATGAACTGGTAGGGAATTGGACGTTACATCACGTACGTATGTCGCTACTTCTGTTCAGCATTATCAATGTAAATCCAATATTAAAATCCTGCCACATCCCCTTACAGTCCAAATCTCGCACCAGAAGATTTCTGTTTTCGACGTTGACAGCAGCTCCGTGGTGGAAAGTTTAATACAGATTCAGACGTCATTTCAGCAGTGTAGGGTTCATTGAAGTAACTTCCAGAAAAAAAGCTTCTTTTACTTGTTTTAAAAAGTGGATGGAACGATGGAACCGTTGCTTATCATCTGAGGGAAGATATTTTGAAAAATAATGTTTTATTTTTTGCTGTAAGTATACTTCTTAATTTTTAATGATTTTATTCTCAGTTTTCATCGAACGCTCTTTGTATATTAGTTGTTTGATGTATATGATACGCAAAAATCAAATTTGGTACTGAGAGAAATTTTAGATATCTGATGAGTTTTTAGAATCTGTTTTCAAGGATAAAGTGAAAAATAAACTTCCACATTCATTTTTAAATGTTTCATATGAGCGAAAACAACTTATTAAATCTCATTTCCGTCAGAACGTTCGTTACTTACTGCAAATGTTATATCATTATGTAAATACAATTATGAAAGAGCAGTGCGAATTATTTCAAATGAATTTTAATTAATATTAACACTGATATTTTACCCTTGAAGTAACAGGTTTCCACGCGCACTTCCTTTTAACCGACATTTGAGTCTACTTTATTACGTTATTTGAATTGAAAAGATCGCCACATGAAAAACTCGAGACTTAATGTAAATTGACATTACTATGTAAGAAGTGCAGTGAACAGGAAATCATAGATAGAGAGATGGGAAGAATAAGAGAGATTAGAGATAAGAAGAAGTAGTTAGATTGTTGAGCACACCTCGTAGATGCCAACAAGAGAGAGTATAAGAATTTATAGGTAAAAAGTAAATTCCTGATTCGGATCCATTTACCTGTAAGTCTTTTGGACTTGGATTCAATTTTTGCCTTCTACTATTTACTGTTATTAAAATAAATAGAATTCTCAGATGTAATCTTTGGTTAAAGACGTGATTAAGTAAACGGTACACATTCATGACTCAATTGTATTTTTATAATTGTAAGACAGGATAAAGCAAATGAAAAAGTTCCATGCAAAAGTTTACAAAGAACAGCTTTTATCACCCCAAGTGTGTACCTTTTTATAATTATAATTAAATTTACTCAATTAAATATAAGAATTAGTGTAAAAGATAAAAAATCGAGAAATGGACAGTAATCAACTTTTCCGATTTTAAAATAAAAGCAAACGATAAATTATTCAATTGAATATTATATTAGCTACATGTAGTTAAAATTAAACCAAACAAAAATTATTAAATTAAATATTATATCAACTACATATAACTAAAATTGAAGCAAACGATAAAAAAAATGAAAAGGGATCTGGTGCTTCAAAAGTGATCTGGTACTGAAAAAATTATTAACCTAAAGCAATAGACCCTTTGGTGGCAAATTAAAATTGAAGGAAACGATGAAAAGTTGAAAAGTGATTTGGTACGCCAAACAGTGGCTAAAAAAATAGCTGACTCACAGCTGTCTTAAAATTCTGAATGTTATTCTTTTACCGTCAAATCTTAATTCCTGGTTATATATGAATTAAGGTAATGAATAAATCGATAAGTAAATAAAATACTTAATTTTTATATTTGTTTCACTTCAATCTAATTTTAAAAATTGGGAAGATTTATTATGACATATTTTTGAAAATTAAGTTCATTAGAGGTGAAATTCGAAAATTAAGTTCGTTACTGGTGAAAGTAGACATAAAAAATACACACAAAAACAAGATGAATTTTCGAAGAGTGATCAACAACGACATTTTTTGGTTAACTAAAACAATAGTTCCTTGGGTGGCTAATTATTTATTTATTTATTTATTGAGTAACCATATTTCTCAATATAAATAATGACACCAGTATGTTACAGAGGAAATAAAATTTTTTAAATGATTTAAGAAGTTGTGAGTTCTTTTATGTTATGCCAAAACAAATTCGAGCGTTTTCACCATAATATAACCTAAGTACTTAAAATATTTCAAACCACACACACACACACACACACCCGCACCCGCACGAACACACACACACACACACACACACACACACACACACATATATATAATAGTTTTTAACAATCCACAAAGGGAAGGTATGTTTGGTCGATGATCAAATGTCCATTTTATTTGCACCATGTGAGATGTACACACTAAACTACGAAAACTGAGTAGAAATAATCGAATTCGCCTATCGCCGAAATTTTTAACTGGGGACGTAAAACGAGAAGTCTACAGTTTAATAGAATATTTAATATAAAAAACACACTGCAGACAAGAGACAAATATTGTAAGGGAAAAGGATTTTCTGTAGTGAGTGATAGATTACACCAAATGTTTGTAAGCGCAGCATCAATACTTCGAATTATACAAAAAGTTACTTCTCGATTAAATGAATTGTCACACTAGGGATGTTGGAGACGGATCTCATAATTCTGAGCAACGGTCAAGAGGCGAGGACGACAACTGAACAAGTACTTCACTTTTTTAACTTTTACACTCTGACAGTATCAGAATTAGGGGCCCTGCTGAATCAAACGTATATCAACCATCTTATATTCCAAAATTCAACCTGAACAAAGTATACTGCGAAGTTCCTGACTTCAACAATTATAGGCTTTTGAATTACTAGAGAATGAAACAAAAAACTCCCCGAAGGAAAAAGTTACTAACCACTTCGTCACATTGAATTTTATCAATTAATGTTAACTATTAATTGACATTATGAGTAAGGTGACCAGATTTTAAATCTCCAAAAGCCGGTCACCAGTGGAGGGGAGGGGGCTCTTGATTAAAAATTTAGTACCTAAAAATACCTAATAAATTATCCTAATCCTTTGGAACCTAAATAAGTTACTTACCTAAATCACCTGAATAGCTTATTTGTTGACATTACTTGTTTCACTAGCTCGCAGTACGATGTGTAATTATCTTATGAGAGACAGTTACGAAACTCAATATGCGAAGGCGTCACTTCGTGGACGACCAACAAACTCCTTACACCCTGACCCTCCTTCTCTCTCAAATTCCCCTCCGTTTCCAATTTTTGCATAAGATGTAATTCTTTTGCAGCAATTTTCCAAATGATGCTTGGTCGCTAGCGGAACACGTCGCCATAAGAATAAAATCTGTGGAAGTGTACAAAGTGTTCTCTCTTCATTTTACACCTACAAAATGTTTTCGTCGTTGCCAATGCCGAGAAACGCCACTGTTCATTAAGTCCAAACAACGGTGGTCTTATTCTAGCAACTGATCAAGGCGAACTTTGATAAGCAGTTCTTGATAATCCGTTCTCAACAATTATTTTTATTATTAAAGTTTAACACTATAAAATTTACAAAAATAATATAAAGCTCATATCCTGGTGAAATAGCTACATGGAAGCCGAAAACCGTATATTCCCTTCCCGTTCTTAAGCTGTTCTCTTGCTTGTCGTGCCTTCCTTCTAAAAATCGGGACTTTCTTAAAACCCCACGGGACGCGGGATAAATTGTTAAAAATAGGGACTTCTGGTCACCTTAATTATGAGGGTCCATGCGAAGCCCTTGTAGACTTCAAATGGTTAATATGACACTGAATGAATCTTTTTAATCTCAGAAAGAAACACTCGTATGTGAAAATTCTTCTATGCTCCCTAACACATATTCATTAAAAAGTTGTACAAGATTCATTTCAGAGATTCAAATTAGATATACTCATTATAATGAATCTTTTATAATTAGAATAGGCTCAACGTAGGTGGGTATTATAATATAGATACTTCTTTTGAAATGTTTCCTTGTGTTTCCCTATTCATTAATGATGAAAAATAAGATAAACAGACAATACTTATGAAATGAAATAACATTTCATCTAACTATTAATATTGATCCCCAAATTTTGTAATACAGTGTGGATAACATTCTCTAAATTGTTACTGGTTGTTTGATTACTATTTATTTTCTTGTCCACCTGCAGTAGAACATTGGTGGGAAATACATTCAGAAAATAGAGGAAATTATTCTGATTATAATCATTTATTTATTATATTAGTATTATCATATTTTGTATTATTACTATACGACCACATTTTTGTTGTTGTCGTCTTCATTATCACCATCACAGTTTTGTTATTGTTATTCTTACTATCATATTTTTGTTATTGTTATTATTATTAAAAACATTAATACTATTATATTATTTGTATGGTGCTTTAATTATTCTATTATTATTATTTTTACTGCTACTAAAACTGAATGAGTAATAAATAAATTGAAATTAATTGTGCAAGTGGATTAACCGTATGAATGCCAATTATTAATCCCATCCTACTGATACTAACAGTTTCGAATTTATGTTCTAGAATTACTAAAAAAAAAGAATCAACCCAACATTAAATGTACTTAATCGCTTTTTTTTTAGTGTCGACAATTCTTGATGTATCCGGAACAATACTTCTTCAGCAATTCTTTAACCAATTTTTTTTAAAAAAAAAATTTCGCTTTAAAATGGGATGGGATGAGTCACTAATAGTTTTTAAAATCTGTAGAGAAATAAAAGCTATTTTGAAATAGGAGATACCAAAGAAATGTGACGCTTCACTTGAATTGCGAAAGGAAAAGTGAAAGAGACAATGAACAAATGCAAAGGAAATACACTTTTACCTCTTCCCATTATACAAAAAGAAAGTAAATAGTAACTTTTTTTTTTTTAAAAAAAAACAATATTTCTCAGAAATCATTTTTTATAAGCGCTCAAGCAAAACCCCTTCGAACTTGTTGTAACTGGTACCGATCGCATTCAAGAAATCA
>BMAW01008940.1:0-58992 GCA_019974015.1 Nephila pilipes | reverse complement strand
GCTTCCATTTCAACAACCTGAAACGATTTTAAATTTTAGAGAGAGCTTATTGTATTAAAGGGGAATTACTGTTGTGAAATTTCATACAGAAGCATATATTTCGTTCCAAACATCTTTTGTGGCAGAAACAATTTGAAACTCTACAAGAGCCATAGAATTGTTATTTAAATTAAATGTACCTTTGGGATTTGGTTATATTTAAATAAGAGTGAAGTCAAAGAAATTGAAATTTCTTTTATATCGTGGGATGTTTTTTGAAAGCATATCGACAAGACAGTAACAATTCATGTAATCAAATAACATAAATGATATTGATAAAAAAAAAAAAAAAAAAAAAATGGTGGAAAGCTTAGATTTTTAAATTGTAAGTTTTACTTTAATACTTTTTCCATTCTTCATTTTTATAGCTTTCCATATACGCATTGGGTTAGTCATAATTCAAATCAAAAATACTGTTTAGTTTAGTTTTTATTAACGTCCCTCTAGAAGCAACACAAGGGCTATTGGTGATGGACCTCGCAATTTTGAGTCTCGGTCAGGTGACGAAGATGACACCTGAGATGGCACCCCCTCTCCGAACTTCCCTACCACGCCACGGGAGGACTTTAGGCCCCTTGCAAATTTAACGTGCCTCAGTCCCGGCGACACGGCGGGTCTTTGACGGCCAAGGACCAAAAATACTGACTCTGAGAACTAGAGTTATATAAATTGATATGTGAAACAATAATTTAAGACTCCCATCATCCATTTTGATTGATTTCATGAGCAAAATGTTATTCTTATGGAATTTCTACAACCGTTCTCAAATCTATACTGTTTAACCTATTTGAATGCAAAACAGTGTACCCGAAAGAGCAATAAGTAAATAAATAAATAAAAAAAAAGTAGTGAAGGTTTCTGCGAAATTACATTTTCTCCCCGATTTTTGAAAATATTTCTCAAAGACTGGAAAAACCAGAAACGAATCATTAAAATAGGGTTAAAATATTTTTGAAAATCAGAGGGAAAAAATTAATTCCGCTTCATTATTTTTTGCTTTTTCGGATACACTTTTTTTTGCATTCAAATAGATAAAATAGTCTCAACTTGAGGACGGTTGTAGAATTTCCACAAGATTAACATTACGCTCACGAAATAAAAATGGCCGGTAGACGGGAGCCTTAAATATCATACATATTTTGTAAAGATTTATATGCGTTTCAGAGATGCCTCCCACTATTGTAAAATTTATCTTCTTTTTTATATAATTTGTATTATTACAATAGGCCGAAATAGTTGAGAGCGTTCGGCACCAGGCAACGATGCTTCATTCGAACCCTATCTACATAAAAGGTCCTTTCGTGAATTAATGAATGTAAAGGTTATTGGCGCAAGAGCCAGATGTGGCCATGCTGAGCCAAACGAGATTTAACAAAAATTGGTTCACAAGAAGGAGGGTCGAAAATAGAGAAGGATAGATAAAACATCCAGGGGTCGCGTCACCCGTGTTTACCAAAGACAGTAAACCCAATGAGAAAGAAAAAGATCACAAGGGGGCATCGGGGTCACGATGCCCGAACTTACCTAACGAAGGCAAGCCCCCGAGGTCCCCTGATATAATCCCCAGGGGCAGGGTGCACGGCTATACCTCCAGACGCTGGGTACCCATTTGAGTCGCCTCTTACGACATGCATGAGTTACAGTGGGACTATTTTGTCATTCCCGGTCACCACACGGGTGTAGGCCCGTCGTGTCTATGTGGCTAAGGACAATCTGCTGCTTTAAATATATCTGAATGACTCGGTGTGAATCTGGAAAATGGAGTGTACGCACAGGTTCTCATTCGACCATAGTTCAAAACTACGAAGAGTATTTGGCTGGCTTTAGTGAACCCTATGCCAAGCAGTCGTAAAAGTCAATAAACAAACACATAACCGTTTTATTAGGAGATTATAAATAAAAATAAACATTATACATTCAATACAGGAACAGAATCAAGAATTACACAAAGCAGATAACTTTTTTATTTCTTAGGAAAGGAAATATAGAACCATGACATATATGTCGCAAACTCAAAGGATGCTTCATGCCTCCACCCACACTGTATCACTTCATTCAGGGCGATGCACGTGACCAGGAGCAAAGGTAAATAAACGATGTTGTTTATATCAGTAAACACAAACAACATCGGTATTTTATGATAATTTCTCGGAGAAGTGGGTTATTCCTTCAATTTCCATGACAGAGAGGCGAGAAAGAAATATCTAATAAATCAGAACATACGCAATTCAGTGATATAGGTCAGAGTAGTGATTGGAAAAAGGATTGGGGAAACGTTTTCATTTCCAAATAAGAAAAGAAAGCCTCAATGAGATGGTTGGTTGGACGGTCAAGGTTACGAGATCGGAATTTTCTTATTTACTAGCAGGAAACTTTCTTAGAATAATGGAGATAAAAAGAGACTCAGTCGAGGTATGTTTTTAGTTTTTTTTATTAACGTCGCGCTAGAAGCAACACGAGGGCTATTGGCGACAAACCTCGTAATTTTGAACCACGGTCAAGTGACGAGGACGACACCTGAGCTGGCACCCCTCCCTCTCCTAACATCCACACCATGCCAACGGGAGGACTTTGGGCCCCGATCAGATTTAAAGTGCATCAGCCCCGGCTACACGGCGGGTCTTTGGCGGCCAAGTACCGAACCCGCGACTGAACGAAAACCGCCGGCCGCTAGTCCGCGACCTTGACCACTAGGCTACCGCGGCCCCAGACTCAGTCGATGATGCTATCTATATTACGCAATGTTGATCCTCGCCGTGTCGGATTACAGGCCTGTAATCTTCATAAAAATTTAATTTAGTTATGTCAACTCCTTTTAAATAGTTGACTATTTCACACCTTCATCCTGATGAGAGAGTAAATTGAGAGAGAGAGATTCACCTTAACAGGAACCTCGTAATTAAGACCATTTCTCGAATAACGGTAATTGCATCGTTCTTAAAATACGAAGCAGCATCAACGGAATGACACTTTTCAGCCAATTTATATTGATAGTTTCTGAATTTCAAATACCGTTCATCCCAGAAAACGGCCGCGGTAGCCTAGTGGTCATGGTTTCGGATTCGTGGCCGGCGGTTTTCGTTCAGTCGTGGGTTCGAGCCTTGGACGCTGAGTCCATGCACGTTATATCAGTCGGGGCCCAAAGTCCTCCCGTTGGCGTGGTGTGGGAGTTAGGAGAGTGGGTGCCAGCTCATGTGTTGTCCTCGTCACTTGGCCGAGGTTCAAAATACGAGGCCCGTCGCCAATAGCCCTCGTATTTGTTCTGGTGCGACGTTAATTAAAATAAAACTAAACTAACACTCATCCCAGAAACCAGAGTTTGGTTTCACATGGATGTTTGGGGACTGAAATGTTGGCTTATTTTGCTTTGAAAGCTCGAGGTCGGTCTTTAAAAGCTTGTTAAATAGTTCTAGTTCAGTCTTATTTAAACAATATTGCTGAAAATCTAAGCTTATTGGGATTTAGTTTTTTTTAGTTTAGTTTTTATTAACGTCGCACTAGAAGCAACACGAGGGCTATTGGAGACGGACTTCGTAATTTTGGACCACGGTCAAGTGACGAGGACGACACCTGAGCTGGCACCCCTCCCTCTCGTAACATCCACACCACGCCAACGGGAGGACTTTGGGCCCCGAACAGATTTAACGTGCATCAGCCCTGGGTACACGGTGGATCTTTGTTGGCCAAGGATAGAACCCGGAACTGAACGAAAACCGCCTGCCACTAGTCCACGACCTTGACTACTAGGCTACCGCGGCCCAAGCTTATTAGGATATGAAGACTTATGTAGAAAGTTTGGTGAATAAGGGCCCTTGTGTCCTTCACGTCATGGACATACGAATCTCATAATCTCTATTTGGAATTTTAAACCAGAAGCATTCGTAACGAAAATTTCACAAAGGTTAAAGGTTATGGTTTGTTGATTGATATTTGGTTTCATGGGGAATAGAGTAATAAAGGCTATGATCCATCTTTGTTTATTTATCGACTGTTTTTCCAACTGTCAATTTCTTCCCGACATAAGGTCCGCAAAACATAGTTAAATACGCCTCGTAATTTTAAATTATGGTCAGATGACGAGGATGACACCTGCACTGGCTCCCACTCTCCTTACGCCAACGGGAGCCCCGTAAAAGTAACGCTCATCAGCACTACTACACGATGGGGTCTATAGTGGAATCAATGCCAGACAAGTGCGATTTTCATTGCTTGACTGAAACATCGATGGCCGCTAGCTCTTTTCTGTGACTACTCGGTTCACGTATAACGTGCCTCCATCATCATTTATCTCTACAATTATCTTATAAAGTCCAATTATAAATAGTCAGTAAGCTCCAAACTCCAATTCAAGATAGGCGAGAGAATGACCGCACACTTTATTATTTACTGAAGAATAGACAAAATGGCTCTACCTCAAATTCTTCTTAACTCATCTTATGTTCAAATCCTAGTTTAATCCTAATAAGTAATCCTAGTTTATGTTCAAATAATAAAGTCTTAGCACACCAAATCACTCATTTGGATTCATGTTCATCTCGATTACAAAAGATTTGACTCCTATTATTCTGATCTTGGTCGCTTTAAGCTATTATCAATATAAATGATTAATTACACCGATTCAATCTAACCTACAGCATCTATCAGCCGGTCCTTATCCTCTGCATAACCTTCTCTTTCCTTTCACTTATGTTTCGCCAAAATCACTATCCCTAATTCAATTCACTATACTTCATATCTTCATTTAATTTACGTAATCGCGTTTCATTTGGTTGGTAAAGAGTTATTTTATGCAATTCAAATTACTAAAAAGACCCCAAGGTTAGAGAAGAGAAAACTGTGAATAGCCCAACGTCACACACTGTGCAAACAAAAAAAAAAAAAATAGTTACGGGGATATATTAGTCTCTGTTTCTCTACATCCCATAAAAAATAAACAATCACAAATAAAATATTTTGAAGCAATTTAAATGAATGCGTTAGCATTTGTAATTGCTAGGAGTTACTTACACGACATCCATAGTGGAGCCCTTGTAGTTTGGAATTTTGTGAATGAGAGATGCTTCCGTGTACGGGATTTCGATGGACATTTGGCCCCAGTGTTGATCTTTGTCCAGTTTGGCGAGTTTGCCATACATATCATCTACGATGGTATAGCTCACCTGAAATTACAAAAATAGTGTCTATTTACAATGCAGTAATAAAGATACACAAATAAATTCCCATCGACTTTTATCGCCATATCAGAAAAATGTCGCCAAACCTTGACCGGATTGGAAATGATTGGTGTAAGTTTGGCTAGAATTGCTGTGGTGGTAAATAGTTGGTGGGAGTTTATAATAAAATAAAATTTACTATCGTTTTAATATCATATTATTAAATCTTTTACATTTAATAATCTGAGTGTAATCTGTTTTTTAAATAATATAAGTGAAAAAAAGATACTTAATAATTTGTTCTTAGTTGGTTGTCAAAATCTCAGCTGTCGATAGAAGTGTTTATGGACCAAGTTTTTGAAAGTTTATATTATTAATTTTCACTTCCCTCTCCTATTTCAAGCTATATGAGTGCAAATTATGTGTGGGTAAGGAAAAAAACCAAGCCCAAGAATTCAAAATACCACTCTATTTCCCATTGAATCTAGCTCAAACATGTTCAAATATCTAGCAAGTGTGTGTTTGACAGAAAATGCTTGCCAAATTATAACTAATCAACCGATCTCTGTCAGATTTGTTTTGGTGTCGTTTATGAAAGGGCAATTACAATGGTAACACCAATATCTCATAGAATCGTCATCTGTCGTCAAAATCAGGTACTTTTTGAATACTCTTATAAATATTGATATAGGTTGATTTTCAGGGGAAATGGACTTCGACCACTTTCGAAGTCAACGGCTAACATTTAATCTGCAATATGTTGCATATACAATAGTATCTCCCAATTTGAGACCCTGATTGGACTAGACAATTTGTTCCATAAATGAGACCCTGATTGGAGTAGACAATTTGTTCCATAAATAGAGATATCCATTCCAAAGAGATGAATATACAAAGGGACCCAACAGAATCGTCCTTTACATGGAAGTTCCCGTTCAAGAGATGCTGCTGTACTCAGTCATTTGGTTTCCTCACTTATATTTTTAGAAGTATGCACCTAACAATACATAAAGGGAAAGAAAGTAAAAAGCTGTCGTGTGTGCATGCCATCAAATTTTTATCTTCCGTACGACGTAAAATACCTGCATGAATTGGTTCTACCTGAATATTCCTGTCGATGAACCAGTTCGTTTCGAAGTCATCGTCGTCTTCTCCGAAGGGATTTATGAGCTGCTCCGCCACCTAATGGAACAAAAAAAATCCGTATACTAACCGCATTTTAATAGAAAAAAAAAGAGAAAGAAAAATCTATAGAGAGGCCACTCCCTTTCGAAGGTACTCACCTTTAGCCATCCCAGGAAGAAGAAAAACTGCAGGAATGTGTAGATCGGGAAATAGAGGTCTATGTCGTGCCCAGGGTACCCTTGGGCGGGGTCGAGGAATTGGCGACCGATCAGACATGTGAGGAAAAACAAGTGGGTTAGCAGCGTCACCACCTGGAATAAGTTTCCGAAATAAATAAGAGCAATGTTTGTTAGCGCTGCGGAAATGAATTTTGTGAGTGTGGTTCGGTAAGTTGAAATGCGAACCTTTACTTTTTCTCGCTTTTGTCTTACTGAACAGTTGGTGTCGAAAAATTATTGGTTATATAATAATTATGAGACATCTTGATTTATAATATGAAAATATTTTTTTTAAAAAAGTTTCAAATAAAAAGTCTCAAATGTTCATGGAGTATATTAATACTTTCATAGTTTTTTATTGCTGTCGGGGTACTATGTCCTGTAGACTAAATCGGGTCCACCAGTGGCATAGTGATAAGGATATATGGGTTGTAATCCTCCCCCATAAGGATTACTTTATGAGTATATTGAAATTTTAAAACAAATTTTTTATGTTGAATTTTTTTTTTGTTTCGGTAAAAATTATTATTCGAAATCTCGCACCCCACATAAACATTCTTTTTTATCATGAAAATAGTTAAGTAGCCACGGCAGCCTAGTGGTCAGGGTTTCGGATTCGTGGCCGGCGGTTTTCGCTCAGTCGCGGGTCCGATCCTTGGCCACTAAAGACCAGCCGTGTAGCCGGGTTTGATGCACGTGGAATCTGTCGGGGTCCTAACTCCTCCCGTTGTCGTGGTGTGGAAGTTAGGAGAAGGTGGTAGTGCCAGCTCAGGTGTCGTACTCGTCGCTAGACCATGGTTCAAAATTACGAGGTCCGTCGCCAATACCCCTGTGTTGCTTTCAGTGCGACGTTAATAAAAAAACTAAACTAAATCATGAAAATAAACAGGGAAATTTGAATTTAATTTTGAGACATGAGGTGAAGTAGGAAACCTCCCAGCCTTTCAATTTATCGCTACGCCCCTGAACTCATCTTCTACTTTTAATCCGACCTGCAAGTCAATATTGTTTTTGCAAGGAAAAAAAAAAAAACTAAAAATAAAAATTATGAGCTGTAATCACTGACGTAATACAGGATGTTTCGAAACTCATGGGCACAAATTTAAGGAAGGATAGAAAACATCAAAGCAAGCAATTTTCACCACACAATACACAGACAGAGTGCGAGCGGTGAGCCGCTAGACGAATGGAAAGCATAAGGCGCGAGTTTTCTTACTCATCGTCATTTCTACCGTGGATTTCATGAGGCAAGACGACGTACAGTAATCAGGAAAATGCCATTGCTCTCCGCTTGTACATTGCATGACGAATGTTTTCTACATGCTTATTTGAATATTTTCTTTCAACCCTTAAACTTTTGTCTAAAAATCCCAAACACCCTGTGTATCATTGTTGTAATCCTAAGCTTTGATTTTCAAATTCTAAAAACAACAAAAAAAAAAATTCAGTTTTCGCATAAGTTACTCAAACCTGAAATTGGTAAGCGACTTTTAACCTAACTCGTATTTAATATTGCATAAGTAATGGTTTTTGAGTATTCCGTTTACAATATTTTCTCGACTGGATAAACTAATTCACATTTATGCAATACATTCAACTGTCGTGATTGTTCATTAACATCGCACTTGGAAGGAATACGAGGGTTTTTGGCGAGGGACCTCATAATTTTGAGTCTCAGTCCAATGATTAGGATGAACCTGAGCTGGTACCTACTTATCGAAACTTCCACACCACGTCACTAAAAAGAATTGCGACCTCGACAAGATTTAACATGCATCATCCCACTAAACCGTAAATATTTTGCGAAATCAAGATAGACTCAAACTCTCGATTCGACGAAATAGCCGCGAGTCCGTGGCCATAACCACTTGGCTACCGATGCCACTTAAATTTTCAAAAATCCTATCTAAAATTGTTAAGGGACTTTTAGTCTACTTAGCATTTTATATTAAACAAGAAATGGAAAAGCTTCTAATATAATATTTTCCCAGCTTGAACAATATTTGAACTATTTTGCATTTATGCTTTACATTGAGTAATATTGTAAATGCATAATAAACTGAGCTTGGTGTATTGCTTATTATTCTTATTATCCTAGAATACAATTCAAGCATTGGATTATATATCTCTCAATCTTTCTATAAAAAAAATCTCATTTTCAAAGCTTTGTGCCTGGAAAATATAACTTTAATTTCATGCTCTTTGTTGCACATTAAGACTCTCGTCTACCCGACATTTTGATTTCATCAGCTTAATGTTAATCCTATGGGATTTCGACTTTAATTCTCACATCTTTAGTATTAGATCTATTTGAATGCAATAAAGTGCATTTGAAAGAACAAAAAATAATGAATGCTTCTGTGGAACTACTTTTTTTCCTACGATTTTTAATAACATTTTTATTCTTATTTTAATGATTCGTTTGCGAGTTTTCTGTTCTTTAAAAAATATTTTAAGTATTTTTAAAAATTGGAGAAAAAAATGTAATTCCACAGAAGCCTTCATTATTTTTTGCTCTTTCAGATGCACTTTATTGCATTCAATTAGTTCAAATAATAAAGATGTGAGAATTCAAGTCGAAATCCCATAGGGTTAACATTTCGTCAAAGTGATGTTAATCCTATGGAACCTCTACTATTGTTCTCGAATATTTACTATTTGAAAAAAGAAGTGAACCCTAAAAAGCAAAGAATATTGAAGGTTACTGCGGAATTATATTTTCTTTCCTAATTTTAAAAAAGAATAATTTTTAAAGACCGGAAAAAACTCACAAATGTATAATTAAAATAGGGGTAAAATATTTTTAAAAATTGGAGGGAAAATGTAATTCGGCAGAAACCTTCATCATTTCTTGCTCTTTTGGGTGAACTTTTCTTTTTGCACAGAATCAAATTAAATTAATTATTGAGGGTCCGTAATGGAGAATTAAAAATAAATTTAAAATTAGCGCCATTGTGTTCTCCCACTCACAATATCTATAAAATTGAGCAAAAATGATAACAAATGAATCAATAAGTTCCGAGACTAACCCAGAGATGGCGCTCGTAGTAAACCAGTAACCAGGTCTTTCTAGAGTACTAATCTTTGCTTGAAATGTGTCAAAATTTTAAGTCGATCGGACCAGAAACAGCTGAGTTATCGAGGTTGGAGTAAAGTTGTTTTGTAGTTTGTTTAAAAAAATGGAAAAAACCGAGTTTCGTGTTCTGATAAAACATTGTTTTTTAATGGGTAAAAACACCGTGCAAGCGAAACAATGAATTGAAAAATGTTACCCGGACTCTCGTCCATCAAAAGCAATGATTTGTCGGTGGTTTGCCGAGTTTAAACGGGGTCGTACCGACACAAATGACGCGGAACGCTCGGGTAGACCTGTGGAAGCCGTTACACCGGAAAATGTGAATGAAGTGACAAAAATTATAATGAAAGATCGTAAAGTGAAGCTCCGTGAGATTGCTGAGATGACACAGATATCATATGGAAGTGTATTTACTATCCTTCATGAAAAATTGAGCATGAAAAAGGTTTTTTCCAAGTGGGTGCCGCGATTGGAACAAAAACAGCAACGAGTCGATGATTCAGAAAGCTGTTTATCGCTATTTACTCGCAACAAAAAAGATTTCTTGCGTCGTTACGTGACCATGGACGAAACATGGATACATCACTACACTCCAGAGTCGAAGCGGCAGTGGCGCACAGCTGGCGAAAGCCGTCCGAAGCGTCCGAAAACGCAGCAGTCAGCTGGCAAAGTCATGGCGTCAGTTTTTTGGGATACGCATGGCGTGATTTTCATTGACTACCTCGAAAAAGGTAAATCGATCAACAGTGATTATTATATTGACTTGCTGGTGCGTTTGAAGGAGGAAATCGCAAAAAAACGACCGCACATGCAGAGAAAAAAAATCCTTTTTCACCAAGACAATGCACCCTGCCACAAGTCGATGAAAACAATGGCAAAATTGAACGAATTGGGCTTTGATCTGCTTCCCCCCCATACTCGCCAGATTTAGCCCCCAGTGACTACTGGCTCTTTGCTTATCTTAAAAAAATGCTCCAGGGAAAAAGATTTGGCTCAAATGAGGAGGTCATCGCTGAAACTGAAGCTTATTTTGAAGCGAAAGATAATTTTTTTTTATAAACATGGTATTGAAAAATTGGAAAGGCGTTAGAACGATTGTATCACCCTAAAAGGTGATTATGTTGATGAATAAAAAAAATTTTTGCAAAAAAAATGTTGTTTTCAATGTTAGTCTCGGGACTTATTGATCCATGTGTTATATATATATATATATATATATATATATATATATAAATATATATATATATATATATATATATATATATATGTTTAGATTTATTTAGTTAATTATGTTTTAAATACTTCCCAAGTGCATGACATCAATAAACGAACGATTTAAATCTCAATTGCTTTTATTTAAATAGTAAGTTTTCTAAAATGCATAAAGTTATTGTATTATGACAACAAATTTAGGGTTGATAAAAATTTACCGATAATCCTTAATTCATTTGCAAAATCATTATTTGACCGTGTGTGTCATTGCAGTAGTTTTCTTCATTACACGATAGAAATGAAAATGCTTTTTTTTTTGTTGCTATTGTTGACTTCATACCATTAAAAGTTAGCCGCTGAAATTCAACACATTTTTTTAAAAGCAAATTTCTTAAAAACAATTTGTGTTTGCGAGAGTTACCGTGTTTTGGGGTGGGAAGGGGAAGAACAGGAATACAACAGGATAATATACCCCTCTGTCACTCAAAAAAAAAAAATAAATACTTCAACGGTTTCCCAGAATGAATATTAATTAACTTAAAGTGAGTGTACTTTCGAGCCCCAATTTCTCAATTCCCCCTCAGAAGCAATTTCTATCAAGAAAAGGAAAATGCCTTCTACAAATTCCTAATAAATTTATATTTTCACGTACAAAGCATTCTAAAGTACAAAAATATTGCCAATGTTTACAACAAAAAGAATAAAAACAGATGATTCTTGCATAAAAATCAATTATCAAATAAAATTTTAAAATAAGAGCAAACCTTAAGATATTTAAGTGAAATATATCTTAGTAATATATATACACCGAATGTAAACTAAACCTGATTATTATAATTATAATATATATATATATATATATATATATATATATATATATATATATATAAGCGAAATACCACTGAATGACTCATCACGAAATCTCTAAGACTATTCAACCGATTGAGTTGAAATTTAGCATAGTTACTCATTTTGCGATGTAGACGCTCACTGAGAACGGATTTTACGGAAGTCTTATCCAAAATGTAATTTTCATCCGTTTATCTACTCTTATCCGTCGGTTATGTTATTTTTGGGGACTTTATCGCCAAAAATGATATGACCGAGGCCAAACGGAATATTTTTTTTTCTATGTATACTGTGTATTGTCACCCATTAAGTTTACTTGGTGAGATTTGCGCGTGCGAAATTTTATATTGAAGCGCTGATGGAGGATTGGCAAGATTTGGGCGAAGAGGCTTTTCAGGCAAAATTTTGTGCATGTCGAAAATAGGAAACGTATATATTTAGCGATAGAAATAAATGAATTTGAAATCCCATGGTTGGTGAAAGTGTAGTTTAGCTCCAAAACTTAGCGGGATTTTGAAAAATACTAAAAGGACGACTTCTTACGGAGTAGAGCACACGAAGACAATCTTCGTTTACTGGAGGACCTCTCTACATGCATGAACGAACTCAAGAGGCTATGACATACGTAAGACATTTTGGCCGTCCCGACTTGCACGACTTTTTTTTAAGGATTGCAGTCACTTGAAATCCTAAATGTTCAGAAATCAAAGATATCTTGAGGCAAGGACAAGAATCTTATGATAGACACGATGTCATTGCGAGGGTATTTCATTTGAAAGCTCAGCACATGATGAATTTTCTGACAAAAGGTTGCATCTATGGCAATACTAGGTGCAACAGTATACGGTGGAATGAATTTTATCCATATTATGTATATATGGGGTGACTTTTTACTAATTATTTTTTTATTTTTCTCATATATTTGAAAGTTGTGGATAACCATTATTACAGACGACCAATTTCTTAAAATTTTAAATTTAGATTATCATTAACGTTTTAAAAATTGAAAATTTTCTTGATATCTTACGTACAGGTTTTAAAATATTATATTATCGTCTGTTCAGCGAAGTGGGCGGGTATCAGCAAGTGTAACATAATATCAATCTTTTGAACCTAACACCCTGTATTCTTTATTTTATGCCCACATATATTTGTCAACGCTATTTTCTCAAAACAACAACAGATTGACATATGTTAGAAACTGCTATAGATTCCATATTTAATTTTTCGGAATATTTTCTTGATATTAAATAATAATTCCGTATAAGTTTAATATGCTGTTACTTTACGTTTAGTGACATTATCTATGTAATTTTCACAAAGAATAGAGTACGCAGATATTGTAATCTAAAATTTTGCAGTGTAAAATTATAAACTTGTTTCGAAAACGTTGATCTCACCTGAGTATAGACTAATGGTACTGTTACCCAATCATGACCCCAAAGATGTCCAGTCTTCGTCCGAAGGCTGTTTATTTCCTAAAAGGAACAAAATATTAAAGTTTTTTGACTTTCTCATATGTATCAGTTTTACATACAATAGCAAGATTACTATTGAGATAGAATTTCATCGTGAACAAATGATGTCAGTCTTAGATTAATTCGAGAAATAAATATTGGGATGTTTAAAAAAAAAGTGAGACAAACTATTCTAAAGTACCCTGAAGCCTATGCGTGTGAAATATGGGTATAATAAGGAAATTTCAAGACATGTAGAGCAACAATGGGAAACCATTCATTATTTTCAGAAATGTTTAGGGAAGAATACGGCTAACTCAAAATCCTTCTTCTAAATCAGTTCCAACTTTTATTCCAAAGATATCTTGTTTTATTATGAATAAATAAAAGTAATTAAAGTTAGAATTACTTCTTTATTTATACCATTCAAAAAATGGCAAGATATCTTTAAGTTGTTAAATTATTCTATTTAGTTCAAGTTGGGACTATAGCTATGGTTTCTTGGAAAGTGCAGCTTTTTATATAGCTGCTGCAATATCGCGTTGTATGACGTCACTAAAACATTGCCTATGTAAACCAGATGACGTAGAATGCGAGGAAACTACGTCGTCACTGGTTACGCCTGGTTGTCATTATTGTATTCAAAAAAAGTCAGAAAGCATTTTACAGGGAATACATTTAAATAGATAAAAGTGATTTTTTTAGATCATTTTTTTCAAAATGGATTAAAAGGTATATAAATATTTTTTTTTAATGCAAAGTAATATTGTGGGAATTGTCCCGCTGCACTACAGCAGCGCCACCTTCAACTTAGATTAGATGGTTAGATCTCGAGGTGTTAGCACGCAGAAATGCGTGTCCGTCTTTTTCTTTCCTTTTTCATATGTAAATAAACTATATTTACTTTTAAAATGAGTGTGGCTCTTGACAATATACCGACACCAACCTCCACAATATATAATTTATAAAAGCTCGAAGTATTATTACATCTTTTGATCTCATTTGCAAGAAAGTAGCTTTGATACTTAATATATCGTAAATTACCTAGAAGGTATCGAAATTAAAGCTCGCCTCTATCAGCCATTTTGATTTCGTGTACAAATTGTTGATCCTGCGGAATTTCTACTGCCGTCCTCGAATCTAATTACACTACTTAAATCTATTTGAATGCAATAAAGTACGTCCGAATGAGCAAACAATAATGAAGGTTTCTGCAGAATTACATTTTCTCTCCGAGTTTCGAAAATATTTTAAGCACCGGAAAATGGATAAACTAATAATTAAAATAGGAGGAGGGGGTAAAAAATTTTAAAAATTGGAAGAAAAACATAATTTCGAATGAACCATTATTATTTTCTGTTCTTTCGGATGCTCTTTTTGAATTCAAATGGGTTAAGCAGTATAGTTCTGAGGACGGTTGTAGAAATTACGTTCGCGAAATGGCCGGTAAACGGGAGCCTTAAGTGACTCAAGCTCTTATAGATTATATATTATTTTACATTTGCATCATTATTTTTATTCCTTTTAGTCTCTTTTTATGTATGAACTTGATTAAAAGATGTTTTTCACTTTCATGTATTTAATTATTTTTTTCCTTTATTCTCCCCACTTCTTTGATTTATTGCTAAGAACCACTTGTTGTGGCCGGTAAAAATGTACTCGAACCCCTGAATAGGGTCCAAAATCAGGCTCTGCACATTGTTACTGGGGCTGTAAAGACTACACCGATAGATGCCATGCTTTTGTTGACTGGTGATTGCCACTTAGAACTGTGATTCAAGAGAAAGCCATTATTCTCTGGGAAAAGATCATTAAAGTCCCTGAAAGTTTTTCACTTTTGAACGAGGTCAGTCGGGATTTGACCAGAAATCTAAAGACCCAGATGGGCTTCCTTCAGGGAGTCCTTCATTTAAAAACTTCTCTCTGCTTGATTTTTAACCCAGTACTCCTCATTCCACCACAAAAACCAATAAAATTAACAGCCACCCCGATTAATCTTGACCTGTGTCAAAAGGTTACTAAAAGTAGCACAGATTCTTCTATTTTAAGAGCCTTTTCGCTTGAGGTATTGCACACCTACTACCCCGAACCCGAGTGGCTTCGGAATTTTACTGATGTGTCTCTCTTGAACATTGGTCCTAACGCAGGTGCCAGAGTTTTCTCCAAAATATTTTCTTTCTACATCCCTGCGGGGAGAAGTATTGCATTTGACGGAGAAACTGCTGCGATTCGCACAGCCCTATCCTAGTTACACTGCCACCTGGATAAGTTCACAAGAGCTTTGAGAAAACTATTGTCTTCTTTTTAGAAAACTTGTCTTCCAGTGGTTTCCTGCCAACTGTGAGGTCCCGGGTAAGGAGACAAAAAAATCTGGCTAAGAGGGGTGCTTTGATTAAGCAGAATGTTTTTCATCCTTTGCTTCTCTGTACAATTAAAAACCTTGATAAAAAATCTATCAAAGCCCATGCTCAAGAGGACCTTTCCAATCGTATATAAAACAAGGCTTGGAAGAATGCTGTCTCCAATTTGAGTAGTGGTCCAAGATATAGACCGGTCGCTGAATTCCGCCAAACCACCGGACATGATTGCTTACGAAAACACCTTTTTAGATTCAAAATTGCTCCTTCCATGACTTGCACTGTGTGCAGCTCTGGTGAGGATATTGTTCTGTCTGAAAGGTTTTCATTAGAAGGATTGGGAGAGCTTCAATATTTTACAACAGTTTATTAATGACTTGGACGGACACACACAAAAAGACAAATAGTTCAAATCAGAAGGTGGGGAGAATTATCGTTCTAGATAGCAGTTCGAATTCAACACATTCGCAGCATCGCCGTTTCTCAAGTTCTGTTTACTTTCTCCGAATTCGACTGGCGTTGCCAATCGCAGTTTAATAAACTATACAAAAATAATTGAGTGCTCGCGATATATACGGACTCCGCTCATCTGCTCCGCTGTCCTGCGCTTCCAAAGCCTTTTCTTTCTGAACGTTACTGGGAGGCTAGAGACATGTTGGACAAATGAGCTTTCTTGCAACCTTTCTTGTTCTTATTTTGTGTTTTGTTCCCTTGTAAATGTGTATTTGTTTTTTCTTTTTTTTGCTATAACTGTTTGTAATCTGCCATCAGAAATAAAAAAAAAAAGTACTGTTAACCTGGCAATTTAAGACTAAAAAGCTGTTATGTGAGCTGTATGTGTACAAAATTTCAAATGAATTGTATGTGTTAAGTACAAGGCTTGTACCCCTCTGAAACCGTAACTGTTTGAGCATACTATGGTATTGTATTGTCATCGGAAGTTGGTTACAGTGGGAATTTTGAAATCTCTTTGGAAAAAGACGTGTATGCAAAAGAACATAGCAAGTTAAAAGGTTGTAAAAATGCTTACGTCCAAGAGCTGCTTTACAGGTTCGCCGGCCATGATTCTTCCTTCTTTGAGGGCTACATTGATCAAATTGATGGACCATATAAAAGGTACCCAGTGTTTGTTCACATTCAAGCTCACACTTTCGAACATTTGCTTCTCCTCGGGTGTCATCAATCCTGCAATAGAATCACTTGTCAGTAGCCCCCTTAATCCAAAGTATTAAGTTCGGTTTATATTACGGTGTATGTACAGGGGGTTCCGAAATGCATGAGCGAAAACATCTGAACAAGCAATTTTCTCCACTCAATGCATGGGTGGAGAGCAAATGTTGAACCGCTCAACGTTATTGGAAAGCATAAATCGCGAGTTTTCTTACCCATCGTCATTTCTATCGTAGATTTCAGGAGGTATGTTTTTCCCTGACTTCTGTACGTCGATATACCTCCTCCTGACATCCACAGTATTCTATTACCGTCGAACGGTTCAACGTTTGCTCTCCACCTTTGCATTGTATGGTGAAAATTGCTTGTTTTCTATCAACCCTTAATTTTTTGCCCATGCGTTTAGAAACACCCGGTAGAAATGGACATTTGTTAAATTTTGTACGACACACAGTCAACAATTGCTTTTTCATCAGGGACAGGTTTTATGGATGATAATCTTTCCGTTAATCATGCGACAAAGATATTTTTTTGTATATCACGAGGCTAGAAAAAATTTACTCTATTTTCAGACAGATAAAAATATTAAAATGTTAAAATAACTTTGAACGATTACAGCCTGTATTATTATTTACGATACCGCTACCTTAAAACTTTATTATTTTTAAAAAATTTTAACTGTTCAAATTAAGGCTGCCTTCTCGGGATATAAAAAAAGAATAGTACCCTACAGAGGCTCTCTTCATCTACAATGCCAGAAATTAAAAAAGCTTTTATAACTAGCCCGAATGGGACGTCTCTTTAAGCCTGCTTGGTAAAGAGGCATCAAAAAGCAACCGGTCGACGTTTCATTGGACCCACTGGACCAGGGTTCGAAACAGCCGCCGGTACTCCAAGGTCAACTCTCTTCCCCTCAACGGGGTCGAAAACATCCAACTGCCGAGCTGCCGGTACTCCAAGGTCAACTCTGTCCTCCTCCACGGAATTGAAAACGCCAAACACCGAAACCTGAAATCGGAACACTTTTTCGTGTAACAAAACGCTGAAAGGGTAATTTTATGTCTAGACTTCGCTATCTCTGAAATTAACATTTACAAGTGAAAAAATGGAACGTTTTTCAAATGTTCAGAAATGTTAAGAGTGCTGTTTCCTAAACGGATGCACATTCCACGACGTCACAAGCTTTCATTAAAATTAGTACTATTTTCCGTCTGGAAATGTGTTCTAAGGTTCTACCAAGCAAGGCTGCGATTTCCTAAAAACCGGTGTCATTATCTAGAAGCCATAATATTATGGTGGATGGCATTACCAAAACGTTGTCAATGCAAACCAGCACAGTGGTTTCCTCGAATTGCATTCTCTTTAGGAAACCACACCATCTGGTTTCCAAAGACAATGTTTTATTGACGTCATTCATCGTAATATTGCGACCGCCAGATAACTAATCCGCTTTCCTAGGCATTAGACATTATGCGAAGACAGCCTTAATTATCAACATAGTATTACGGCACAGAAGATAAACAAGGAGATGGAACAAGTTTTAAATCAGAAAAAATGAGTTGCTCCTGATAGAAATAAATAATATCACAAAAGATATTAATATCTTAAGTGTAGTGACTGATTATGAACACCATGCACTTAGATACAACAGGAAGGATTTTGGCAACAGTCCTCACACGTTTAAACCATGGTCAAGTAAAAAGGACGATGTCTGAGTTGGCGCTCAATCTCCGAATTTCCGCCCAGTGACAATGAGATCACTGAACCGTACTAAACAATAGGTCTTAAGTGGGACCAAGACTTGAAACCAAAATTCAACTGGAAACAATGCTGTCCATGAGGTCACGACTGTGACCACTTGGCAACTGCGGCTGTATTTGATAATTATAATAAAAGCGCCGAAGTATATTAATACAGTACTATACCTCTTGTTAGGGACAATTCTGTAGGTCCCGTTCCTTTTGAATAGTATATGTATTTACCTTTTGAATAGTTTATCCTTTTTGAATTGTATACGTATTTGAATAGTATATGTATGTTATATAGTATATGCATTTTTGAATAGTATATATATTTCTATTTTGAACGGTATTTGAGTGGTATATGTATTTACCACTTATTAAGGGACATCTTTATTTAAGGGACAAAATGGTTCTCAAATGTCTAGTCCATTTACTGGGAGGATCTACTGTTTTTTTTTTTATATTTATCAATATAAGAGGATGGAACCTTAAAGTCAATGTTTATTGAAATTTAACGAAGTGTCCATTTAATTCCATATTCTGGAAATGCAAAATTTCCAAACAGTATTTATTTTTAAAAAAAACATTAAAAATGTGATTTTTCATCAATTTTTTCCCACGTCATGTAAAAGTCTTTAATATATTACCACTTTAAAAAAAAAAGAATTTTTATATTTTAAAAATTTTAACACATTTCCAAAGTCTAAATTTTTTAGTAGTATTAGCTAGTCCTTCAATTTCTTTTAAAACTACATTTTAAAAGCAGGCGAAAAAATGGAAATTTATGTCATAACTTTTTTTAAAGATTAACAAAAATTGCTTAAATTCAATACAGTTTTTAACTAAATTCAATTAATTATTTTTAAAAATTAAATGATTCTTTTAAAGGGTACCAGGAAATGCGAAGAACTGTGGAACACCCTATCAAACTCTCCTTGTTTTTACGATATATATATATATATATATATATATATATATATATATATATATATGATTTGTGAGATATATTTGCATTTTGCTACCATTTGAAGAAAACTATTACACAGTACGATTTCCAAATTTCTTACGCTTTTATGAAGGGTACTTTTGGATATAGTTAACCAAAAATATTCCTTCCCTATTTAATACTTAACTTTTATGAAATAGTTTTTTATACGAAAAAAAAAAAATAAACAAACTTCTAAAATTACAAAGTTCTATGATTCTTCCAAAGAAATTATACAGTAATATCATTAAAAAAGTTGGTTCATTATATTTTGTGCCTTGTTTTCCATATGAGAAGGAAAACGTTCAGTATACTTATGGAACAGATACCCAAGAGGCTATTTTTTTCTATACCCAATAAATGTCGTACCTGACCACTTTAAAACAATTTATCTTTTTTTTTGCGTATAATTTTGATATCTACTTTCATCACTAGTAATGAATTGAGCAAACGATATAATGAACTCAATTTACAAAAATATGTCGCAATAAATTTCCTCCAGTTTTTCTTATTATATTGAAGTGAAGCAAATATAAAAATTTCGTACTTTAATTAATTATCGAATTATGTATTACCTTAAATCATATGTAAACTGGAATCAAGATGTAACTGAAAATGAATAACATTATTCACAATTTTAAGCTGCGAGGCAGCCTTCTTTTTTTCCTCTCAAGAATTTCAAACTACTTCTTTTTAGTTTGACTTCCTTCTTGGAATGTTTTCGGGTCAAATGATTTTAATATTGATTTAATATTATTAGCCACCCAAGGGTCTATTGTTTTAGGTGGATCACTTTTGGCGTACCAGATTACTTTTCAATTTTTTATCCGTTTGCTTCAATTTTATTTATATTTAGCTTAAATATATTCAATTTAATAAATTATCGTTTGCTTTAATTTCTATTACATTTAGCTTAAATATATTCAATTTAATAATATATCGTTCGTTTAAATTTTAATATCGGAAAAGTTTACTTTTGTCCATTTCTAGATATTTAATCGTTTACTTTAATTCTTATATTTAATAGAGTAATTTAATAATAATTATAAAAAAAGCGCACCTTGGGTGGCTAAATCTGTTCTTTGCAAAACTTTACACACTTCTTTTTAATTTTTAAAAAATGGTACCTTTTAAATGGTAAAATTTCAAATATTAATAAAAATTTTTAACAAATGACACGCGTAGATTTAGAGCACAATATATAATATTTTTAATTTCTAAACTGAATTATTTTTAATTATCAACAAAAGCAAGTAATATAAATTCTTTTTAAAATCAATTCCTACTTAGATCGAGTTAAAAAACTTTTATTTTAGTAACTTTTTATTAAATAATTACAATAAATATAAATATGTATATACATATGATAGAATCCCAATATTAAGTTGCAAATTTTTTTCTCCCATTTTAAAAATAACTAATTAATTAATCCAATAAATTAAATGGTTGGAATGCAGTTTAGCCCAACCACCCTTTGCGACAGAAATTATTTGGTGGCATTTTCTCAAATGTGGCTAACTTGGTCCGTTTCGCGGACTTAATGTTCAGCCAAAAAAAAAGTCGTATGTTTGGCAATTTTTCAAATCGCGCCAAGCGGTTGGACTAAACTACATTTTCACCAATTAAATTTAATTAAATGTATTAATATTTGAAAAAATTGTATTAAAACATCAAGTTTCATCCACTACAAGTTTAAAAAAATATATTTGAACTTGAGTGGATGAATAAAAAGTATTTTATTAACGATTGAAAATTTGAACAAGATATATATATATAGAGAGAGTGAGCTAATAGCAGGAATTTTATAATACATATTAAGGCTACACAGTACCCTAAAAATGACAAATTTATCGAAAAATTTTTTTTTTGCATTTTCCTGTAGCCCATACATTTGGGAATCTTGGCCCCAAATTTTAGATCTATTAACCAATTAGTTTTTAAGATATTTGAAGTTTTCTGAGCATTGTCAGTCACTATTTTTTGACAGCTGAGGGGGGGCGTGGTTAGTTTCGGTTTCATTTTAAAGCATTTTTCCATTCTTAAATTTAATTAATTACTGATATTTTTTAAATAATATCGATACTTGCAGAGAAGTAGATATTAACTTCAACTTTCACTACTAAAATCATTTATGTTTGTTTATATTTTGAGTTCTTGATGTGCTTATAGTTACTTAGCCAAAATTGATAAGAAAAGGTATTTCTCAAGACCAATATTTATTCTGCATATAATTTTTATAATTTAAAAGCTTTTTTAAATTGTTTAAGTTAAGTTTCTTCTGTTGAGAAAATTCCACGGACAAAACTTTCATAGCTTGAGAAGAGAAGCAACATTTCTAAGAGATGGAGTACTGCTAAAAATGACAATTCTAAATAACTACAAAACTTCAGAAAACAAATGTTTTGAATACGAGTGCTGCAGATAAAAGTATGTTTCAAATTACATTATAGTGGATACTGAATGTTTGTTTACAGATAATTTAAGCAATATTTGTCATATTGCATCTTTAAAACTTTGCTATGGTCAAAGAAATAGATTTGCATATAAAGTGAATGTTGTATGTGTTAATTGTGACCAAACCTAGAGTGAAACATGTTCATAACAATTAATTGATGCTATATTACATCAAATATCAAATGTTAGCAAGCATCAATTTTTTAATGTTCCATTTGATGTAAATATGAGATTAGTGCAAGGTATGTTAAGTTTGTGACTTGGCTACTCATCGTTGGAAAAATTCTGCATGCATATGAATTGAAATATAATGTTTAGTAAAACTTTTAAAAGACATTATGAGCCAAAAGTTCAGATTGGACATCTTGTTGGGTCAAATCAGCCGTTGCTTTATATTCGTAAAGATGTCATTGAGGCGTAGGGCTCAAGGAATGATAAAGATATAGTCGGTATTGGAATGTCATATGATGGAAGCTGGTTGACAAGAGAACATACGTCAACGTCAAATATCGGAATAGGATATGTTATCGACTTGCTGACTGGCTTTGTGATAGACTACGAAGTAATGTCAAAGCGGCGTGGAGAATGTGAACAGACTAAATTTGAGCTTGGAGAAGAAAGTGCTGAATTTCGTATTTGGTACAAAGGACAACAAAATGTTTGTAGTACAACACATGTCGGATCATCTAGTGCAATGGAAGTAAATGCAGCTTTGAAATTATGGGAAAGATCTGAGAGTATTAGTTTCCGGGACACAATCTTGCTCTTTGACTCTTGGTGTTTTTACCAGTTATCATTAGCACGTGGAAAAAAATCAGGTATTCACAAAGATTGGGTAAAAATAACAATCAACGAAGAATATTTGCCCAAAATCTTGCCTATTTATCAGCGATTAGCATCAACTGAATTATTAAGCACATGTGTCAGAGGTTTGACACATAATTCTAATGAAGCATTACATTCGATGATATGGGACAAATATTCCAAAGAAAATACAGCTTCTAGGAGTCGTGTTGATTGCCATGTCGAGTGCAATACCTGAATTTATTGTTGGAACATTAAAAGCTCTAAAAACATTTCAGGATGCTAATTGAATTTGTAACAAGTTTGTCATCAGAACATTTAGTGTACTTTATTCATTGTAGGAGAACCTATTTCAGAAAGAAAAGGAAATCTGCAAATTTTAAAGTTGCGCAGAAAAAAATAAAATTTGCTAAATTGCGTCGATTTAAAATTCAGAAAAAGTTAGGTGCTATGTACAAACCTGGTAGTTTTTAACTTTTTTTAAACTTTTATTTATATCATTATTATTTTTTATAAGTGTATTGTGTTTTAAAACTTTTGTGAAATTATTATGTTAACTTTAAGCTGAATAATCTGTCGTCGTAACAAATGCTATATCGATATTTTGCAATAACATATTTTGAATAAATAAAAATATTTGCCATAATATTTAATTAAAGTAGTGTTTTCATATATTATATAAGTAGTTAAATAATATATTAAAAATTTAGATCTTTGCAAGCATTATTAGTTTTTGTTTTATGCCTTTAAAAACTTTAAATGCATTTTTCTCAGACTTTTATTTTTGAAGATGTAAGTGTTTTCTAATCCCTAAGGCTTTTTTTCTGTTCAAGATAGAGTCTTGAAATTTTTTATACATACTGAGATATATGTGTTCTATAAAAGTTAGTATGGATTTAGGTCTGGGATCCCTAGTTATTTTTTTAAAAAATGTTAAAGTTAATATTTTAAAAATTTTCCTGTTTTTTCCAGGTTTAGCTAGAAAAATAATTATTAAAAATCAACAAGGGAACAGATTTTTAAATCCATACTAACTTTTGTTTGCAATAATGTATGAAATATAAATCACTCAAAATAATTAAAAAATTTCAAAAATTGTGTATTTTGTAAGGGTTTAAAAAAACTTCAAAATTTTTAAATTTTTTTAAATTTTAAAATAAGGACTAGTTAAATTGACTTTTTATTTTCAGAATCAGTTTAATAATATAGTATGAAAACAATACATAAGTTACTTTTAATATTACTGTCTCCAAAAAATTTTTTTGAAAGAGAGTACCGTGTAGCCTTAAATGGAAGGAGGAATATAAAAATTCTTATTATGGTTTATTCTTAATAAATGGAACAATTTCCAACGAACTTAAGCAAAATATAAAAAAAAAATATTTTAAAGATTAATAATGTAGCAAATAATGCTTAGATATAAAGCATATACTTCCAAAGTATTACCTGCTCCGACGAGATGCGCCATCGTTGGAAACCGTTTCTTTGCCGATCCGCTGATGGTCTGGAAAAGAATGGCGTTCGCCAAATTGATGTATCGAACAAGTGTCCTTCTAAGTATTCTGCCTCTTTCATCCGTTCCATGCATGTACATCAGAATCGTATGGGCTGCTCTAAATAAAATCAAGGGAATCAATTGTAGTATTCATTTATGAGGCTTGTTTGAAAAAGTAATGCATCAGTAGATTGCGGTTGGTGACTTTGTTGAATCGTGGGTTCGAGGCTTTATACCACTAAAGACCCGTCGTGTAGCCGGGGCTGAAGCACGTTAAATCTGTCGAGGCTCCAAGTCCTCCCATCGAGGGGTGTGGAAGTTAAAAGGGGGATACCAGCTCAGGTGTCGTCCTCGTCATTTGACAGAGGTTCAAAATTATTAAGTTCGTCGCCAATAGCCCTTGTGTTGCTTCTAGTACTACGTTAATGAAACCAACCAACCAACTTTGCATCAATAGCCGTAACTTTTTAAAAATTTCTTGTTCGGTTTTCAAACCTTTTGTTGTACCTAAAAGCCACATTGGTCCACTACACATTACATTTCCCTCTTTGTTTCAATAATGATTTGATTCGATCGTGTGTTAACCTCACATTGAGAAACAACAGAAGGGCTATTGGCGATGGACCTCGTAATTTTGAGCCAACGATGGGGACACCTAGCTGGCACCTCCCTTACTAAACTTCCCCACTGAATACTTGAAACCTCGACCATATTTAAGATTACTCAACCCAGCGATACGGCGGGTCTTTAGTTGCATCAGGGTTCGAATCCCTAATTCGACGAAAACAACATCAGCCGCGAGTACACGACCAGGACCACTAGGTTACTAGGACCATAATATGGATTTACTGCTCTTATAAAATTATTTCTTATAAATATCCATATAAAATTACTTATTGACCATCACCTATTTCAATATTTCAAGACTTGTTGACTTAAAAGTAGATTTGACATAACGAAAATAACGTCGGTCCATGGCGACCATGACCACTAGGCTACCAATTGCCAATTTGTTCCAAGGTGTCATTGAACAAATGCGAACGGCAGAAGAGGGCGACCAACATGGAGACGAGTTTAAAACAGCTAAGGAAAATTGAGTTCCTGACAGTTGGAGGTTGCACAGATATTTTTCTGCCCTCCCCTTTTGTACCTCACGACTTTTTTCTCTTCCCAAAGATGAAAGCAACCCTTAAGATTCATTACTTTTGTTCTGACAACGAGATAAAGGCTGTCTGCTAAAGCCTGAAGTCGACAACTATCACTGAAATTCTTCTCTGGTGGAATTGCCCGACTAGTTACGCATTGGCGAAAGTGAATGGAAAGGGATTGGAGCTATTTCGAAAAGTGAACTATGCATTACATAGAAAATATATGTTGCTTTCAAGCACAAAAGCTATTGTAAAAATCGGGCAACAAATGAAAAAGCTTACGATCTTAGAGATATTATTTTTCAACCAATCGTCGTATGTACTTACATCTAGATTAAAAAGATATATTAAACTCTTGGTTTAAGGAATTTAACTACAGTGAAAACTGGAATTTAGACCAAAATGTAAGAATTTGCATTTTTGATTTCGATGCAGTGTTTGAAATTTTAAATTTCCGCCTTTATTTTCACGCTATGATCCATGAAACATACTGATATGAATACGAGATAACGCTTCCCTGTAATGTTACTTTCATAAAGGAGGAGAGACGCGTACAGAGATTTTGTCGGTCAGCCAAGGATGCTTAAGTTAGGACCCCTTAATCTTGGCTACAAATTTGACGACCTTTTTGGTGACTTGGCGACTTTGACTAAGAATTCAGAAGGTGCTGGAATCTTAGCGACATTTCGATTTGAGCGAAAATTACGGACTTTTCCCCGTGACGTTTCACCTGGATGGAGCGGCTATAAATATGGAGAGATGTGGAATAAGTGTCAGCCGGAAAGTGGCCTGTATCTACGGGACTACAGAAAGTTGTCGAGTATTGTTGTGGAGATTTGTTCGTTGTGCGATCTAGTAAGCTGGTGAGCTGAAAGTTATTAAAATTGCTTTGCGTGAGTGTGATTACAAGTTCTATTTTATGTGTGTTTGTGTTGCTGTTCTATGCAAGTTCTGTATTTGTTCCTGTTGTGTCTTTTATTTGTACAAGTTATGTGTTTTCTGTTTGTGCGGCAATCTAAGTTTTCTGCCTTCGCCTTGCCCTTTTATTTGCGAATTATTTATATTTGCGAATAAAGTGTCATTGGCTATTATCTTCCATGTTGGACTGATTTCATTCATACACCAATGCTAGATTGAGAGAATTTTCGTAACAATGGATTATAGGTATTTAATGTTAGGTAATATCCTTGCTTAACAATGGTTGGAGTTATCTGAATGCAATTTTTGCTAAATTGAATTTTTACTTAAAAAATCGACATTTCAAGATAAATATGCTTGTGAAATTTCATAAATTTTTTTTTCATGTAATAGTTTTTCTATTGCTTTATAGCATTTGAATTAAAGGATACCAAGACTTTTAATTATTATAATTTTCACGTGATTGTAAAGAAATCGTATAAAATTATAAAGATATATAAATTGGTTACTTTTCTAAAGATTATGAAAATTTATATTTTACTGCTCGCAGGATTCTGGGGTACAAAATTAAGGCTCCCGTCTACCCGCCATTTTGATTTCATCAGCTTAATGTTAATCCTATGGAATTTCGACTTAAATTCTCCCATCTTTACTATTTGATCTATTTGAATGCAATAAAGTGCATCTGAAAGAGCAAAAAATAATGAATGCTTCTGTGGAATTACTTTTTTTCTTCTATTTTTAAAAATATTTGAAAATATTCTTTAAAGACCGGGAAACTCAAAAACGAATAATTAAAATAAGAATAAAAATATTTTTAAAAATCTTAGGAAAAAAGTAATTCCACAGAAGCATTCATTATTTTTTGGTCTTTCAAATGCACTTTATTACATTCAAATAGATCGAATAGTAAAGATGTGAGAATTAAAGTCAAAATTACATAGGATTAACATTACGTCCACGAAATCAAAATGGCGGGTAGACGGGAGCCTTAATTAAAATTTACAAAAGTAATGTTATTTAGTAAGAAAAAAGGTGTTAAAATTTGAAACTATATATGTATTTTAAAAAAATGAGAGATTTTTTTTTGAATACAATTTTCTGTCAATAATTTGTCTAAAAATTCATGTATAATCCATAAAAAAACTTGACACACGTGAACATGTGAGAGCAGTTTGAAACTAATATGATAAATAGTTTTAGAGAAATCCCGCGTGCAAGCTAAAGTCTTTTTTTTTTTTTTTTTTTTTTTGTTTTGTTTTGTGAAAAAGAAAGTTAAGGCTACCGGCCATTTTGATTTCATGAACGTATTGTTAATCCTATGGAATTTCTGCAACCATCCTCATATCTTAACTTTTTCGTGTTTGATGCAATAGAGTGCCTCCGAGAGAACAAAAAATATTGACGGTTTCTGCGGAATTATCTTTTCCACCGATTTTTGAAAATACTTAATATTTTTTTTATAGACAATAAGACCCTAAAAGGAATCATTAAAATAAGGATAAAATATTTTTGAAAATTTGAAGGGAAAATGTAATTTCTTAGAAACATTCTTTTTTTTCTTTTCGGGACGCACTTTTTTTTCATTCACATAGATAAAATAGTATAGGTTTGAGGATGGTAGTAAAAATTCCATAAAATTCACATTTAGTTCAGGAAATCAAAATGGCCAGTAGAGTGGAGCTTTAAAGTTGAAAAATAAAGCAAAAACTAGTTTAACAAAGTTCCGTTTTTTCTCGATAACTCTGGAAGTTTTGACAGTATCTTTAAACTTTTTTGTCGTCAAAATATTCAGAAAAAAAAAGAGGGGCTTTAACTTATATACATATATTTTTTTCAAAAAATTGTAGATTTTGAAGTTTAAGATTCCTGACATCTGTTAAGAATATGTATTATTAGCATATTTATTCAATTTTAAAGTTGACAAAAACACGAAATTTTAGTGATTTGGAATAAACAGTGAGAGTAAAAAATAAACACAAATTTTTGAAATGTAAAACATTTTCTTACAAATGCATAATTAACAGGAAACACAAAGCAACATTGCTTGATTAAGCAATCATTAATAAAGAGTTAAACTTCTTGTAAATTAAAAAAAAAAAATAAATAAAAGCTAGAATCACTTGTAAAATTAATTCTCTTAATCGAAAAATGCATTTATTTGTACGCGTCAATGCTCGTAAATCTTCCCTTCAAATTCAACATGAGTTATTCACGAAACTTCTCTTAATTGACACCAAAATTTCTTCCATTTTATGTATAAGTTTCAAACCCTTCTTTCCAATCAAATGAAACGTGGTTATGCAAATTAAATAAACTTAAGAAGTAGAGTGAGTAAATTAATCAAGTCGTAGAAAAACGACGCATAATTGAACCGAGCGAGATAAGGTTACAGTGAGTGTGAAGTGCATGGCAGTTTTCTTGAGTGTCTGCGTGATTTGTTGAGACTAGGATCCTACGCTGTGTAATTTGATTGTCAGGAGGAGTTACTCGCATCATAGTCCGGTAAGTGTATTCTTAGCTAAAGTATTGAAGTTTTTAGTATTCACGGCAATGGACTTCAAGCTTTGGTTGAGCGCATTTCCATTGTTCGAGAATTAATAAACTCCATTTTGGAACATAGTTGACTACATTAATCATTTTATTCGCTCTTGAACTTAAGCTGAAAGTTAGTTTGTGATTGGAATAACCTTTAAGATGACGGATGAAACGAGCAATAGAGATACACTACAAAACTTTTTTCATTTTTTGAAAATATCATCATTTTTTCTAACAGATTTTAAAAATAAGTCGGATTTTGAATGAACACTTTGTCTCTGTGTTAATTTCAGTAATTTTCTGGAATAATTTGAGAAACTTTTCCGTTGGGAAACTAATATTATTTGAAATGGGAGAAATAATAATGAATTCGCAGGTAAATGAAAAATCATTGCGTGGCATAGAAGAATTTATTTAAAGAAGCCATTGGATGGCCAAGAAAATCATTAATTAGTACATCAAGAACAAACAGGCTAAGTTTCTCAAAGAACTTGAAGATAAAGATGACTTACTGATACAGAAGTGAGACTTATAATACGAGAAATCAAAGCAAATCCAGTTGGTGTAGAAAGTCGTAAGAGATCTTGAAACAGCGGAAAGGCAGTAAGCTCGAATACAATACGATTCCGTTTAAAGCGGGAAATATGTTGCAATAAGTTCCAGTGCTAAGTGAAACAGCGTTAAGGGGACTCTGTACGCTTTGAATAGTTTTCTCTATTTATGCTTTTAAAATTTATGTCTTAGCTTCACACACAGTGTACTAACTCAAGAAACTGATTTCAAATGATAACTTGGATAAATTGTTGATACAATTTTAAGAATTGAATTAAAATATTTTTGGAAAATATCAAAACTCCTCCTTCTTTGTTTATTCATATTCGAATTTTCTTATAATATTCTTAATAAGGTTTAAAAAAAACGTAAGCGATCGATTTTGCAAAAATTTACTTCGTTTTGGTGGAAACAAATGTTGATATGAATGCTAAAATTAAGCAAAATCCCCGATATCCCACATATTTAAATTTTTAAAAAAATATTCATTTTAATGTGAATTAGATCCCTAACTTTGTTATATGTATTATATATATTACGGTAGATATAATAAACTGGTTATTATTTATAATCACCACTAAACTTGGTAAATGTGATAAATTATTGAATATTTATCACATTTATTGGTTAGTTTATAAATTTCCCAACTCGTAAATGGAAATGTAAAATAAAAAAGTCCAAAATTTATGATGCACGTTAGATTCACGTAATTCCAGTATTATTTCTAATTTCGTGTTGGATAGACGTTTTTTTTAAATTAAAATATTGAATAATGGACGATTGCATGAGTGTTTTAATTTCAAGTTATTAAATGTTTTGGACACAAAGAAAGTGAATTGTGGTTTTCTGACGAAAGAAACACGTGACAACTTGTCAATAAAAGTGGATAATAGTAAGAACCTAAGTAGATGGGAAAATCCGGAAGATTATCAAAGACTAAAAGATATGACGTCATGAAAGTAGACAATGTTGAAAAATATATCTTTCCCATAAGTAAAGATGTGACGGTAAACCATACCTGTTCTCCTCTTGTGCCATAGCTAAACTCAATGTATTAACACTAAAAGTCAATAAGTCAATCAAGGAGATGTTAGACCAATACACACAATATTTATTGGTTGATTGCTAATATAACGACAATTATAAATGCTCTCCCGGACAAGGCCTTAACTATATTAACTCGATCTACCACTAATAATCTGACTCTTACCACTAAGATCACACTGAGGCTGTCTTGACTTCTAGCATACATTAGCCAGCCGATATCTTGGTACAATTCCCGGCTCCGGCTCCGACTCTGGAACAATTGCCGAACACGATCTGGAACAATCCGGAACGAACGAAATCTGGAACAATTGATCGACTCAACCTCTCTATCGTGACTTTCAAGCTGAGTTTATATATTTTCTAACTGTCTTGCTTCACTTCATTTCTACCTGCTTTCGATTTACATTTTCACGTTTCATTTTTTGTTGGGCAAAGGTTGTTTAGCTAAAGCAATCAATCTTAATTAAAAGTCCCCAAGGTTAGTGAAGAGGAAACCGCGAATAGTCCAATGTCACAAAGATAGCTCTAATGTAAGATTTTATGTGTACTTGGAAGAACTTTTCACCATAATTAATGAAGCACATTTATCAATTGGCCATGGTGGTAGAAACAGAATGTTAAAAGAACTTTAAAAAAGTACAAAAATATTACTACCGAAGCAGTGATGAATTTATTTAAACTTGTGTGAAAGTTGTCAAAAGAAGCCAATGCTACCCAAGAAAGGACTTGTTGTTAGGCCAATGGTCTTTCAAGAGATGAACGCTAGATGCCAGGTCGATTTAAATGGCATGCAGTCGCAACCAGATAAAGATTTACTCGAATTAATGATTGATTTTATAAATAATGCAACCAGAATTAATGATGCGAATTAATAACACAACCAGATACTGATTTTTTCGAATTAAGATATCGTTACTCTACAAAATAAACTGAATTTATTACATTCCCCAATACGAGTTGGGGATTTTATAAACTTAGCGGTAAATGTGATAAATATTCAGTAATTTATCACATTCAAATTTAGGGGTGATTATGAATAATCACCGGTAATCATACACATAATCACCAGATTAATCACCTTTACCGTAACATATACAATTCACAAAAAAGAAGTGGTGATTGGAAAATATTTGTGAAAGAAGTAGCATTTTAAAAGCATTGGTGTATTGGAAAAGCACAAATTAAGATAAACCGCTTTGAAGTTTATATTTCTGAAAAAAAATTGTTACATGCTTTCCAATTAACTTAAAATGCCCTTTTAAACTATTAGGTATATGTTTTTTTTAGTTACAATATCATTTTCATATAATTTCGTAACGCATGCGTCGCCTCTCATTTATTATTAAATTCATTTGTTCCATTACTAATAAATATCCTTAATAATTAAATTATGTGGGGCAAACATGAAATAAATAGAAATAAGTCTTTAACTGAGTATTTAATAAGAATATATATGTTTGAAATAATTAATTTTATGGTAAAAGGAACGATACTAGTGTGTTGTGCGGGGAAATATTCAGGAGTGTTCAGCGGATTTGGTGAGATTAGAACTTAGCGTTGTCAGAACAATCTCAGGATATACTCGCATCATATTCCGGTAAGAGAATTCTTTAATAGATTATAAATTTTGTCAGTATTCCATGATAGAATATTAACTGTGAAGAGCACTCCCTTTATTTGAAGAGTAAATAAAGACATTTTGGATGTAATTGACATTTGGAATTAATTGGTCTATGTTTGAACTTTTTATGAAATTTAGATCTTGCTTTAAGATAACAGACAAGGAAGGTAAGAAAATGCCCTTACAAAGGTTCTTAACCCTTTCGGGACAGCACGTCTTGGTGTAGGATGTTCCCTGGGGACGGAAGAAAATCGAAAGAAGCTGTCACACGTGCCGAGCTTTTTGAGTCGCTGAATTTAACTTTAGAAGGAAAAAAAATCACAAAAAAAAGTTTTCGTCCTAATGTTATAATTTTTGGTAAAATTTTAGATTATTAATTAAGCTATCATGTATTTTAAAATTAGTATTTTTAATAATCTTTTTCCTTTAATTTATAAAAATATGTCTATAAAGAAGGGCCTATTTTGAAAAATAATTTTCAGAAGCGCTATTGAAATTATTAAAAAGTCTCATTGACAGAAACGACAATAAAATTTAAAATTAATCAAACCTTTTTAAAAATTAATCACACATTGGATCACACATTTTTTGAACTTTAATTAATATTCTTGTTTTCTGCTAATTATTAATGTTTGACTTATTTATTTATTCAGTTTTTGTAATTTTTACCTGTCTGGCCACGGGAGGTTAAGAAACTGGTTCCACCATCTTGTGACAACAAATGTTACGTAGAACCCAAGGACGAAGGACATAGGCATCAACCCCGCTGTTTGATTGCAGTACATTGCCACCTTTTCGAATTGCCTGCAAAAAATAAAATAATTAAAAGAAAAGTGAGATGCGTAGCCTTTGGGAAATTCACAGAAACTCGTTTTTTTAAACTGAAAAAGCGAGGTTATAAAATTTGATAAATTTATTTTCTTACTTTTATGTAAAATATGTGATCGGTATCACATTTTTCATACATGTAAATTATTTCCATTAGTTAGGTTATAAAATATAACAGAGTAATAATTTTTATTCAAAAGTTTTTTCTCTAACTGTTGATTTTATAGTAATGTATAACCACTTATACAGGATGTACATTTAACACAATTTCATTATACAAATACGTTCAAAATATAGTATCTACAAAAATGATAAAACGAAAATAATTGGTTGTTGCATTGTATACAAAACAATTTCATATGGGTAGAAAGGTCCACAAAATAAGATTTTTTTTCTACAGATTTGAAAACGACAGCGATTGGTTGTTGCAATACGTATGAAATATAGGATTGGATTGGTTTTATTAACGTCGCACCAGAAGCACCACGAACGCTTTTCGTAAAGCACCACGTAATTTTGAGCCTCGGTCAAGTGACAAGGACGATACTGGAGCTGGCACCCCCTCTCTTAACTTCCACGCCACGCCAACGGGGTGACTTTGGGCATCGACAGATTTAACATGCATCAGCCCTGGCTAGATGGCGGTTCTAAAGGGGAATCGAGGCTCGAATTTTCAACTCGACGAAAACCGTCGACCATTAGTCCGCGGCTATGACCACTAGGCTACAGCGGCCACATGTATAAAAGAAATTACCTCTCGTAGAAAAGTCCACAAAAAAGGATAAAACTAAAGCGATCTGCTGTCGCATTGTATACAAAAGAATTTTTCATCTATAGAGAGATCAACAAAATGGGAAAAATCGCAATGAACGGTTTTTGTATTATACACAAAAGAATTTCATATATGTGGAAAGAAGCACAAAATACTATCTTTCTACATACATGAAAACGATAACTATCAGTTGCAATAAGTGCAAAAGAATTTACCGTCAGTAGAAAGGTGTACAAAACAGAATAAAACGACAACGATTGCCTGTTGCATTGTACCCAAAAGAATTTTCTGTTGTAGAAAGATCCACAAAATTGGATAAAAGGACAACGATGGGTTGCTGCATTATACACAAAATAATTTTACTTTTATAAGAAGAAATGAACAAAAAAAAAAAAAAAAAAAAAAAAAACCCACCTGTGAGACATGCATTCATCAAAACATTGTATTTTTATTGTAAATGAAGTGGATGGCTTATAGAGTCTATAACAATCACTGGTTTCGATATACTATATTGCCATTGATACAATACAACATTTGAACAGGTGTTAAATTTATTACGGAAAAAAGATTTTTGTAACGAGAAAAAATTTTAAAAATTAAAATAGAAGCTTTCTGAATACTTTATAGAGAAATCTAAAGGTGTTACAAAAAAGTATGTCTATTTATATGCGGAAGGTACAGGGCACTTTGAAAAATAATAATCAGAAAACTCTTCAGAAAAGTAACAAGTCTAAAATGGTACTATAATATAAAAGTCTGAAATTCGAAGAATAAAATATACAAGACGTTTTTGAAAAACATTCATTAACAAGTAAATTGTAAATAAAGAAACAGAATTAAGCTGCTCTCATGTAAAATTTCAAAAATGGACGTGTGCTTACACTCTTTCTATTAGTACATGTAATATAAAACTGATTTAAGCACAAATTTCATATTCCAAAGTACGGGATAGTTATTTGTATTATGTTGTCTCCACTTTCGTTTTTCGTTATTTCTTTTATCAACTCTAGTTAAGTTTTGGGTGTTTTATATTTAACTAAGTTGTAGTTTTTAATTATTGGTTTACATATGTTTTTATTAAAATTATTAAGTGTAATTTGTGTTTCAGTAAGCTTTTGCTTTTTTCATTATATTTTTATGTTTTTAACTTAGAATAATTTTTAATTTTGATTATATTGATAATTTACTGTATTTTTTCAATTAATTATGTAATATTTTGTTGTAGGTTTTTAATTTTAATAAATTTTTCATATTTGTTGGCATCTTTCCCATTATCCTAAGCCAGTGACAATATCAAATAGCTTTATTTTCATTTTGGTTACTTTTAAAGGATTTCATTTCTTCAATTTCCTCTGGTTGTCTTTCTATGTCTCTTTTGTGTTTCTTTTTCATAATTAATCATTATAATTTACATCTATTATTACACAATTCTTTACTTTTAAATAATCTTTAATTTTAATTTTAATTATTTTTTCAAATTTTTACTGTGGTGTTACACTTTTTGTTGTTTCAACATTTATGTAACCATTTATTATTACATTTGGGCCGCGGTAGTCTAGTGGTCAAGGTCGTGGACTAGTGACTGGCGGTTTTCGTTCAGTCGCGGGTTCGATCCTTGGCCGCCAAAGACCTGCAGTGTACCCGGGGCTGATGCACGTTAAATCTGTTCGGGGCCCAAAGTCCTCCCGTTGGCGTGGTGTGGATGTTAGGAAGGGGGTGCCAGCTCAGGTATCGTCCTCGTCACTTGACCGTAGTTCAAAATTACGAGGTCCGTCGCCCAAAGCCCTCGTGTTGCTTCTAGTGCGATGTTAATAAAAACTAAACTAAAACTAAATTATCATTACATTTATATTTTTTATTTGCTTAATGTATTGAATGTATTTGCTATTTTTTGTATTATACTGTTTAATGTATTTTTTGTTTGCTTGAATTTCATATGCGTGTGTGTGTGCGTACGTGTGTGTTTGTATAAAGTATATATGTCTGCGTACGTGTCTCTTCGTTTAGATTTTATAGTAATACATTATTACTGAAATATGAGATGTTTTTTAACATTTTCATAAACACGCACCTCTTTTTTTAACTATCACACCCAAAATAGGATAAAACGGTAGCGATCAATTGTTGCATTATTTACAAAAAAATTTCACGTCTGTAGAAATAAACGTACAAGGAACATAAAATGTTTTAACATGCATTCTTGAAAGTAATGTCCCTTTATTATAAATGAAAACTTGTATGGAATATACATTCCATCAAATACGAAACAAATATGTCGCTTGTTCTCACCGAGATATACCTCTGTACCGATTGGCATTTCTTTTTCTTTATTTAAGAATTTATTTGGCGTAACATTTATGACTTTTCTTGAAAGTCTCGATGAGAGAATAGTTTTGTCAAATGCCTGGCAATCCATATCAATCACTTTTAAAACTCTAGAAATTTTACAGCTTTATCGATGAAACAGTCGTGTACATTGTTTTTATCGCAATCATTGTTCTTGGTTCCCCGAAGCTAGGACTAGAAATGCGCAACTTAAATGAAAGAATCGAAGTCACACTGAATTCGGGAGTGATTTTAAGATATATTACGTGTTACATCACAAATGATGCAATATTTGGAATTGTGAGAATTATATAATTTTTGAAATATGCGTGTGTGTGTACCTGAACTAAGATATGTTAAAGCTTTTTATGTTATTAACGGATTTTCTGGGAATAAGGCCTTTTACGCTGAATTTCGTGCAGCGAATTGCCAAGTTAGGCTTAAGACCTGCACGTATTAAGCTGACAAAAAAATGGCGCTTGCACAGATTATACATCTCAACCTAAAATTTCAGAAACTAACTTAAAATTTAATGATATGGAACCCAAGCCATTGATTGGTAAATGAGAGATTAATAACGATTTATTTAAAAAAAAAACCGAGCGATTTTAAATAACCGATGCGAAATCGGAACGGTTAATGTATAAAAAACAATATAATTAGGGAACGTTAACGAATACGCAATATGTAGATACCATAATCACGTGCTGTTTCTTTAGAACTGCAAACGTTTGGCGAGATTTTATAGCCTACTTTGGCGATTCATTCCGGTCGCTTGGCGATTTATCGTCAGAGGCCGCAAAAACAGGAAAGTATCAACAGCGACAAGATAGTTAAGTGGAATTGTATTTTGTAGAAATTCAAAGAAGAATTGAAAAAAAAAAAAAAAAGAATTGTGTGAGATTTCAGACATTGGCGAATGTGAATGAATACAGTAGACGACAATTTTCTAGTTACTTATGATTTCTTTCAAACTGAAAGTGAAATATTAACTTCACGATCGCTTGAAAAATTTGGCAAGAATGCAAAAAAAGCTCTTAAGACAAGATCTTTTTTCGCCACCCAAGGGACTATTGTTTTAGTTGGATCACTTTTGGCGTATCAGATAACTTTTCAGTTTTTTTATCTTTTGCTTCAATTTTAATTACTTTTTACTTAAATATATTCATTTTAGTTAATATTTTTTTCGTTTGCTTTAATTCTAATTACATTTAGCTTAAATATATTCAATGCAATAATTTATCGTTTCAATCAATTTTAATATCGGAAAAGTTTGCTATTGTCCACTTCTCGATATTTAATAGTTTACTTTAGTTCTTATATTTAATTGAGTAATTTAATAATAATTATAAAAAAGGCGCACCTTGGGTGGCTAAATCTGTTCTTTGCAAAACTTTGCATGGAAATTTTTGTTTTTATTTATTACGAATTTAATATGTTTTAATATGTGCAAAAGGAAATTAAGGAAATTTTAGGAAATCAAGTATATAAAGCTTTATTGCCCAAAAGAAAAGTGTTAATTCGGGTATGTACTGCATCAGTTTCAAAAGTATTTAGTTTTATTTCGATCCATGACCAGCTTTAAATTATTTTTATCATCTGCTATCACCGCACCACATAACGTTACTATTCATTCATTTTGCTTTATTCTTTATTTCTACATGGCAATCGAAGTTTCATCTAAATTCTCCCTCAGAAATATTTTTTCCGAATTCCATGCTAACCTAAGGAAATTGCGCATGAACTAAGAAAAACTAAAACATAAAGGCTGAGGAAAAAATTATATTTAATATTGATACAGAAAAATTTCCAGAGTGTGTGGGGATTGAAAATCAAGTCTAACTCGGGGGATAACGACAAATGACGCTTTATTCGTAAGTCTTCAGAACAACACATATGAAGCACAGCTTGGACAATAACAGATACACAAATACACAGCACCACACAGTTTAGTGATACCACTTTTACGGCCAGGAACAAAGCACACTTTTATGAGCAGTCACAATTATTTCAGCTACTTATCGCTCCTCACTGCGGACAGCCTCCGTAGAAACTTCCAGGGCAGGATCCGACAATTTCCGGCAGATTTGCTTATTCGCAAATTCACTCGGCACGCTCCACTTCAAGTGCCGACAACTTTCCGTTGATTCCCCGATCAACCTCCGCAACAGAGACTCTAAAGAAAGACTCCAACAGTTTCACTAGATTCAGGCCGAAACTCCAGCAGATTCACTCGGCCACGATTACCCGATCGGTCTATAAAACAGACGCCACAGACAAACTAATTCCGTACAAAGACCGATTCCTCCTTAGCTCACAGACTGTAGCTCTTGGCGAATTATAAACTTTTACGGCCAGGCGTGACGTCACATGGGAAAATTCTCAGAAGTCCGCAACTTTCTTCCTGTTCGATCTTTCGCTTAGGTTCCAGCGCTTTCGAGTACTTTCCATTTGTAGCTAAAGTCACCAAATTTTTCGTCAAGTCACCAAATGGTAGCCAAATGCATCGCCAAGGTGAAGAGGTCATTGCTTAAACTCTAATTTGTTAACTCATGACATCCTTGTAAATCCATCTTTCCCTCTTTCAGAGAAGCGCTGCAGGTAAGTATCAACAAATAAACTGAAGGCTTTCGGAACAAATAGGCTAAATTCGCCAATTTCTCGTTTGGAATGCTCTGATGGGAAAGTATCAAAAAAATTTATTTTAAAAGCCAACTTCGGCTTAATTGCAGTATACACCCGAACACCCTCGTTTTTTCGCCAAGTTTGGTAACGTTTTTAATATGTGCGATTATTAGCACAAAAGCTTTATAATAAAAATTGACTTCTAAACAATCGTACATTTGCATCTGTACTGAATTATCTTTACTTGAAAATATGACTTTACAGAAAATTGTTACAGTAAGTCATTTTATTTTTTATTAGCTACTAATTATGGCTATTGGTTTCGTCAATGTGTAAACTGGAGTAGTTGATTGCTTTTCAAAATCTTATGATTGAAGGTTTTGTGTTAAAGATTGATGCCTGCTTTTACCAGTAATGAACTTAATTTTCAAACATATGTCAATAAATTTCTCCGAAATTTTTTATTGGACTGAAATAAAACACATGTAAAAATTCAGTATTTTATTTACCTTTTGAATGATGTATTACTTTAAATCATATTTTGTCACAAGTTAAGAAATGATGAAAATGTGTAGCATTATTCAGAATTTTAAGACAGCTGTGAGGCAACCATTTTTTCCCACAGGCTTTCGAAGCTACTTCGCTTGAATTTATCTTCCTTCTTAGAATGTTTTAGGATCAAATGATTTTAATACTGATTTGTCATTTAAAACGAATTCTGTTTAATGCGTTGGGGGAAAATCCATTTGGTGGTGAAATTTGTTCTTCGCAAAGCATCGAACATTTTTTCATTTTTGAATCAGTTTTCACAAGATTACATTTCATGTTAAAAATCCTTCTAGAACAACAAACAGTAACATTCTAAAAATACAAGGCCTATTTTTTCTAGAAACAAACTTTTGTGTATACCAATATGCAAATTTAAAAAAATCGAACTCTACATTTTTACTCTATAACAATTTTCTTCTTCTGTCACAAGTGATAATCTATTTTTTATTTAATATGAGAAAGCTTTTTTTTACTGAAATAAATATAATTATAAAATACTCGTTATGCGAATTAGATAGCAAGGAATATTTAAATATTGATATTATTGTTAAATTTCTGTTTTTTCAATACGTATCTAAATGTATACAAGTAATTCTCCCAAAATAATTGTACATCACTTTGAATTTTTTCTTTAACTTTAAATGAGAATGAAGCAAAAGCGGTGATGAAACATTTTATACTTCCATTGTTTCATATGCCTGAAGTTTCTTATCTTCCGTATGTACTGAATATAATGCTAGACTGGAGTTACGAAATTTATGAGTGATTTTAATGTGATTTTTAAGATACATCAGTATTTTAAGTCAAGCCTGTACATTCTTATAAAACTGCTTGAATCTGAAACTTTCCAGTTTTTGTATGAAAATCATGTGTAAAACAAAGAGTTTGACACTTGTGGAAATTTTAAAATATTATTATGAAACTAAAATTGTAGACTTGAAAACTCCTATAGAATTTATGAATTTCAATTTTTCACTTTGTCATGCATTTAGTTATGTAAAGTTTACAAAATTTATGACAACTGTGAGGCAGCCATTTTATTTACCTCGAGATTTTCGAACTACTTGTGTTTAATTTGGCTTCCTTCTTAGAATCTTTTGGGGTCAAGTGATGTTAATATTGTTTTGCCATTATTAGCTAACAAAGGGGTTTCTTAATAATATATCAAGGAATATAATAAATTGAATTAAAACATACTGTATTTAATGTGTTGCAAAGAAAAAAGTCAATTTGGTGGAGAAATTCATTTTGAGCAACGCATTCAATCTATCTGATGATTCTCGTTTAATTTTGTTTTTGTTTGAACTAATTTTAATTCTTATAAGTGTTATCTTTTCTTATCTATTATTAATTTTAGTTGTTTTTTTTTAAAAAAAATAAGTTTGATCTTGTTCTTTTAAATATTTTCCTTGGTGTTTGGTTATTAACCTTAATAGTAAATTTTTTTTGTTTTATTTAAATCTAATTTATTGTTTGGTTTCTTTTAAATCAATCAATCAATGTTTATTTGGGTGGTGAATATTTTGATGGAGGGTAGTGGTAGGTTTACGTATGATCTTTATAATGTTTTACTTATTCTTAAAATTTTGTTTATAGTAATAACTTTTTTTTTTTATTTATTTATTTACGTTTTGTTTAAGTAGTTTATATGGTTTTATAATTATTACTTTCAGCTGATGGACGTTGTATTTAAAACGTTTCTACACTATTTATGATGACCTGTCATTGGTATTTTTTACATTTTGTTTTTTGCATGCTTATTTTTTGTTTAATTAATATATTTTTTAGATTTCTTTGTGTAATTAATATGTTTTTAATTAGTTTTACAATTTTTAGTTACTTATTTATGCAAATTTTTGCTGTTTGCAGTTTAATTGAATTTGATTTAATATTTGTACTATGTTTACTTTCTTCTTATCTTGTTTTCTGAATTTTGCTGATTTTTTTGTTTTTGTTACCGTATTTTGTTATAATGTTATTCACGGAAGTTTGATGGTTTGATCAATAATAATGTTATAAACACACATTATTCCATTCCAAAGTGTGGAACAATAATGATCACATTAACTATTTCATTATTCAAAATGTTTGCTTTACTTTTACTGTACTTTCTCTTATAAATTTCAAGTTACTTAATAGATATTTGTTTTTAACTTTTAATTTTAGTTTGCTTCATTAATTATAATAAATTTATATGAGTTATATTAACTTTACTTTAGTTTTTGAATGATTTCATTAATTGTGTAGTTTCATGGACATTAATGTGATGAATTTATGATTGATAAGATTAGTTTGTTTAAAGATGCGATATTTTGTAATTGTAATATTGATGTTTTGTTCGTTCACGCGAAGTGTGCATATATATATATATATATATATATATATATATATATATATATATAATTGCTATAACAATATATTTAAAAATTCATATCGAAATCGGATCTGATGCAACACTGCCCAATAAACCCGAAACTTTCTTTTATCAAAAGTAAGAAAGTAGAGAACAAAAACGCTTTCCTCAAATAAATTTCTGAAATATTGAACCTGAATTTTGAGAACGAAGATTTAAAGATGAATAGACTGAACACAATCAGCAGCAAGTGGTGACTTTGGACAGTAAAATTCGACCTAAAAATATTAATTAAAAGAAAAAAATGTTTATCTGAAGTATTCTTCACTGGGAAAATGCTAACATTTGTGTATCGATATATGATTCTTAAAATGTTCGGATATGGCTATTAAATGCTAGCTCTTTACTTGCTATTTGAAAGTCAATGTTCCCGATGAATGCTTCGTAGATAAAATTATTTTTAAGAATTCGCATAAAAAATGGATTTGAAACAACATTGCTAAATAAACCTGTTAATTGCTTGTATCAAAACTGAGAGAACAGAGTACGAAATCGATTTCCGAAAACAAATTTCTGAAAAACAGAGCTTGAATTTTGATGATGTAGATGTTAAAGTTGAATGTGGAAATACAATAAGCAGCAAGTAGAGACTTTGGACAGTGAAGTGTGACTCAAAAAATTAATTAAAGAGTAAAATGTTTGATGGTGTGTGTGTAGGGGGGGGGGAGTTCTTCTTTGGGAACTTGCTGACATTTATGCACCGATATGTCTGATTTAAATTGTTTGGCACTTTATTAGGTATGATGAGTATAACGGATGAATAAAAGATATTTTAGAGTGGTAGAAAATACAAAAAGTAAAATAAAATATAGAACTTTGCTGACAATAAAGCTGTCAGAGCGTTTTGTCACTTTTCGTTCAAATGGCAAAAAGGGTGACCTCTGATGGTATACAGTACACAACTGATGAAAATGAACAATAGAGGCAGAGATCTTTGCCATTGTACTTTTATCAGTAATAAACTACAAGGAGGCAGAATTCAAGCTAATCTTGAAACTTGACAATTCTATGTCTAAAAAAAGCAAGAGAAATCTGGGAGCAGTTTAAACTGGAAAATACACGAGTCATTGAGTGCCTCACACAAAGAGATTTTAGCAGAAGAGATTTATGACACTTAACAGAAAAAATGTAACCTTTCTCAAAAAAGAGAAAAGAAAATTTCTTCAAAAAATTTCGAATTGCATGTCAAGAATGATGGATCTAACGTTGTCTGTGTTTGAAATAAAATGTAGAAAAAATTATTCAAATCGCTTCAAGGATTATTTTTACAGTGAAAAAAGAACTTAATTTTCATTTTATTACGATTGATTCTTATTATATTGATAGAATTCCAAAATGGACAACAACCCCCGGCGGGCCAAACAATAGAAATGCTCAAAAAAGAAAACACCCATGATGTCCATATTGGTGGCAGGCGATAGTTAATAGTAATTTATGAGTTAAATGATTTCATGCTTTCCAGGTATACCGGTTCTTCACATTTTCTCACAAATTGAACGAGTTCGTGCTATACAATCTCTGTCATAACATCTTGGAGGATTGTTCAATTCTTTTTGTTAGGATAATGATCAATACTGTCCAGTCTGATTTCAGGATCAACTTTAGCCCAGCTTTTGGATTCTATAGGTGGTTGTTTACATGCAAAACGTGCTATAGTACTATCCAGTCTGATTTCAGGATTAACTTTAGCCCAGCTTTTGGATTCTATAGGTGGTTGTTCACATATAAAACTTGTTATAGGTATACGTCGTTTTACTCTTCGTTCGTTCGATTTTAGTATTGTAACTATTGCAGCAGCTACTTTTATTTCACGGGTCGTACAAAGGTGGTGGATTTTTGGTAAATACATTATCCCTTTCAGAATACCAAATTGCATGAGGTTGATACTGTTTCGTATTTATATCAACTGGACTTTCATTGTAACTTTCCAAAAGTGTCTCCTATTTTTCGAAAGACGATATATGGTGCTTTCGTCAGAGTCCGAATGTTCTTCCTTAGTTCTAAGCGATCCGGATAGGTCACATTGACTTTCCGTAATAGATAATATTTTTAAATTTTTAATGTCTGAGCTTTCATTATTTTGCCTTTCTGTAATTATTTAGATCTCATTTAAATTTCGCTTTTCCATTTTCGTCGCACATAACAGCATAAAAATTTATTCTTTTCTTTATACGTTTACACAAGATGTCAAATTAAGCTTACGGGTATATTTAAATAAAAATACTACTTCGAAGGATAACAGTACACACATAAGTACGTTTGTAAATTTCTTATAAGATAATAATAAAAAAAAGCTTTCAGCTAATTTTTTAAGAAAATTTCTACAAATTATTAAATTAGATACTTGGTGTTATTTTAATCGAATATTAACAATTTATTCAAATAATCCAACACTTACAGTAGAAATACTACTTTATTCTATTTTCGTATTTCTAACTGTACATCGTAAAGAGATCACAATCAGTGCAGACAAAGCATAAGATATGTATATTTTTTTGTTGAGGAATTCCCTAGTTATTAATTTACTATCAAAATTTTGTTCTTTTATATATAATTACAAAACCATAATTATAATTACAAAAAATTTTCTTATTAGCCCGAACGTAACGTTACATTAAATTTTTTTTTTTTATAAAAATGGAAAAAAAAGGATAAATTTAACGCGATCGATTAATTTTGTATGAGAGATTTCAAAGAAAATGTAATTTAGTCAGATAAGCTGTTTTTTAAAATAATAAATAACACAAGTTACATTCCTGGCAATAGAATTAAGTACCGTGAAACATATGAGATAATATTGGGAAATTAACAAGAAGAGTTGTTACATTCCATTACCTAGATCTTGAATTTAGCGCGAGTCAATATTTTGATGGGAAGTGATTGGTCAAAAAGTGACAAGATTTATTTGGCTCATTTTGTCCACTTATGTGGTCGAAGGCCTCAAAAAGTTAATAATATGTAATTATTAATTGTAGGTATTTTTAATTTTTTAATTCTCCTCTCCGTGCATAAAAATACTTCAAATGCTTAAGGCTCCCGTCTACCCACCATTTTGATTTCGTCAGCTTAATGTTAATCCTATGGAATTACGACTTGAATTCTCCCACCTTTATTATTTGATCAATTTGAATGCAATAAAGTGCATCTGAAAGAGCAAAAAATAATAAATGCTTCTGTGGAATTACTTTTTTCCTCAGATTTTTAAAAATATTTTTATTCTTATTTTAATGATTCGTTTTTGAGTTTTCCGGTCTTTAAAGAATATTTTCAAATATTTTTAAAAATCGGAGGGAAAAAGTAATTCTGCAGAAGCCTTCATTATTTTTTGCTCCTTCAGATGCACTTTATTGCATTCAAATAGATCAAATAATAAAGAGGGAGAATTCAAGTCGAAATTCCATAGGATTAACATTAAGCTGCTGAAATCAAAATGGCGGGTAGACGTGAACCTTAAGACATTTTACTAAATGTACCAGAACATTATTTTTATGCCGTTTGCGCATATTTTTACTGAACAGGACCCACAACCCTAAACACTTTTTAAATTGGAATATTGTCCTAAACGTAATATAAATTAAGTGGCTACAGCACACATATATTCGTTTAACATTAGTTCTCAAGAAATTAAGAAGCCATTTAAAAAAAAACTTTCAGTTTTATATTCAACATTTTGTAAAATACAGTGAACGAAATATGCAACATATTTTATAAACAAAAATTTCATTACATCGTAACTTATGATCCTTTCTACATAATTTTAACGTAACATAATTTTTCTGTAACTGAAATTTTAAGAGCAAAAAGGAACGTTGAGTCCAATTGAATTTATTCAGTAATTAGTTTTATTAATTTATTTTATTATTTGATGCTTATTAAATTTTCATCTAAACGAAATACGTGTAAAAATTGAATATATTTAAGCTAAACGTAGTTAAAATGAAAGCAAACGATAAATTATGAAACTACGGATTTGGCGACCATTTCGCGACTGGGCGAGAAACTTGGTGTAAAATTTAATTCTTTAAATAATTAGTTTTAATCGCTCAGTTTTCATTAATTGTAATTAAATTATCATATTGTCATCCAAAACAATCGTATATTGAAAATATCAGCTCATTTGAGTGCTTTTAAATGTGAGAAAAAAGCTTTTAAAGTTTTGAACCAAACAAAGTCACATTGGGAATTGAAGAAAATGCATTAAAAAAGATAGACATAAAAGATGCCGAGGATAGCAGAAAGATAACAGGAGTGAGAAGGAATGGAAATCTACACGGAACATATTGATGCGTGCGTGAAACAAAATTTGTTGTTACGGGAATAAAGATCCGACTCTGCTTTGTTGAAGCTTTCGATAACTACTTCGTCTCGGACCCGAGAATCCAGGCAAGCTCGATAATTCATATTTAAGTAAAACTTGTTAGTAAACGCGTGTTAAGGGGCCGGAAATTGGTAGGGAGGATTTCCCTTCGATACCATACATAAATAAGCGCCTAGAGGAATACTTGTTTCTGTTTCACTTGATTAAAAATAATGTATATCTGTGCTTAGCATTTAAATTAAAAACTTTATTTTTGTAATATAAGATGACAAAAGAGAGTAGTGAGGGGGATACACCACACACCTTTAAATATTATTCTACAGCTTTTTGCGAAAGCATCCACCATTCAATTTGCTCAGTCGTCACGACAGGTGGCGCTGTTGAGCTCGTTACTGAAATATGTGTCATTTGAGAAAGTTGTAAATGAGATGGATAAAGGATGTATAGAAAAAAAAAACATCTATGATGGGGGACAAAATACTTCTTTAGTACCGAAGCTACAGAAAAACAAAATTGCGCGCTTCCAGTTTGACCGAGCTGTATTAAACGAGCTCTTCGACCACTTTTTCCTGCCACACTATAAATTAGTTGCATATCTGAAAGTACATTGAATCAAAACTGATTCATTATACTCCAGCCAAGTTACCATGTTCGATTTAGATCGTCTGCACTCGTCAGATATCTTTGTGCTCGAACAAAAGTTGAGTTACAATCCGGTCGCTGCAGCGTTTAACTGATTGATTGTTCATTAACATCGCATTTAGAAGCAACGTGGGACCAATGGCGATGGACCTCGTCATTTTGAACTTCGTTCAAGTGTCAAGGACGACATTTGAACTGATACCTCCCTCTCTAAACTTCCATACCATGCCAGCAGGAGGACTTTGAGCCTCGACAGATTTCAGTTTACATGACGAGTCTTCAGTGGTACCCAGATTCCAACTCACGACTCGAACTGAAACGTCCGCGAGAGCATGACCACAAGGCTACTGTGGCCACCTTCAACAACGTCTAGAGTTCGTTTGAGCCTATATTTTTCTATGTAAAATAGATTTTTTTTTTGCTATTCCCTCCTGTCCACCAAATTTCGACGATTAGTTGTCATACATTTTGCATACATACAATCTAAATGTATCGTGAATAATCTTTTGAGTTTTTTTTAGTTTACATGCTTAAGGTTCCCGTCTACCCGCCATTTTTATTCCGTGGACGTAATGTTAATCCTATGGAATTTCTCCAGCCGTTCTCAAACCTTTGCTATTTTATCTATTTGAATGCAAAAAAGTGCATGTGAAAGAGCAAAAAATAATGAATGTTTCTGTGTAATTACTTTTTCCCTCCGATTTTAAAAAAAAAAATTAAAATCTTTTTTAAAGACCGGAAAAGTCAAAAACGAATCATTAAAATAAGAATAAAAATATTATTAAAAATCGGAGGAAGAAAGTAGTTCCACAGAAACCTTCATTATTGTTTGCTCTTTCAGATGTATCTTACTGCATTCAAATGGATCAAATAGTAAAGAAATAAGCATTTAAGGAGAAATTCCGTAGGATTTCCATTACGTCCACGAAATCAAAATGGCGGATAGACAGGAGCCTTAAGACTCCCGTCTACCCTCCATTTTGATTTCGTGGACGTAATGTCGTGATGGAATTTCGACAACAGGTCTTAAATTTTTACTATTTAAATGCAAAATCCGAAAGAATAAAAAAAAATAATGAAGGCTTCTGAGGAACTACTTTCTTCCTCCGATTTTTAAAAATATTTTTATTCTTATTTTAATGATTCGTTTTTGAGTTTTCCGGTCTTTAAAGAATATTTTCAAATATTTTTAAGAATCGGAGGAAAAAAGTAATTCCACAGAAGCATTGATTATTTTTTGCTCTTTCAGATTCCCTTTATTGCATTCAAATAGATCAAATAGTAAAGATGTGAGAATTAAAGTCAAAATTCCATAGGATTAACATTAAGCTAATGAAATCAAAATGGCGGGTAGACGGAAGCTTTAAAGCCATTGATTACTGGTCCTTTTGATTTCGTGAACGTAATCTTAATCCTTTTGAAGTTACTTACCATTCTCCAATCCTTATTATTTCACCTATTTGAATGCAAAAAAGTGTACTCGAAAGAGCAAAAATTAACGAAGATTTCTACGAAATCACATTTTTTCTCCAATTTTTAAAAATATTTTTAATCTTATTTTAAGGATTCGTTAGTGATTGTTCCGCTCTTGAAAAATATTCTAAAATACTTTAAAAAATTCGGAAACGAAATTTAAATCCACAGAAATTTTAATTATTTTTTGCCCATTTCGGTTTCACTTTTTCGCATTCAAAAGAAAAATACTAGTAAAGATTTGAGGACGGTTATTGGAATTCATCAAGATTAACATTATAATCACGAAATCAAAAAGGCTGGTAGACGAGAGCCTTAAGTGCACATTTACTGCTTGTTTTTACTCTTTGCTGAAATTCTAATTTATTCATGTCGAGATAAGTACTATTCATTTATGTCGAGAATCCAAGCCCTCCCTTTGACGTGATGGGGAAATTTAGAAAGGTAATTGCCAACTCAGGTGTCGCCTTCGTCACCTGGCAGATGTTCAAAATTACAAGATTCGTCTCCAATAGCTCTCATATTGCTTCTAAATGCGGTCTAGTGGTCATGGTCGTGGACCGTGGTTTTCGTCGAGCCGTAGGTTCGAACCTTGTAGAACTAAGCACCCACTGTGTAGCCGGGGCTGTTGCACGTTAAATCTCTCGTGGCTCAAAGTCCTCCCGTTGACGTGGTGAGGAAGTTGGGAGGTGGGTACCAGCTCAGGTGTTGTTCTCGTTACTTTATAGACCTTCAAAATTACAAGGTCTATTGCCAATAGTCCTCGCGTTGGTTCTAGTGTGAAGTTAATAAAACCAATCAATCAATCATTGGTTCCAAATGCGACGTTATAAATCAATAAACTATATTTCTGTTCGGATAAAAAATATTCAATTGTTAAAGCTAACGAACGAAACTGTGATGTAGATAAAAAAAGAATTACAGTAACTGATCTATAATCTAGTACTTTTGGGGTCCACGATAGAACCATATAAGCAATTTTGCAGTATTATCCGGCATCAGGTTAGTTTAAACAAGATCACCAATGATAAATCCCTCTAGTATCGTATCGTCAAACCTGCCATTTTGATTTCTCCAGATTAATGTTAATCCTATGGAATTTCGACTTTCGTTCTCACGTCTTTGCTATTTGATCTATTTGAATGCAATAAAGTGCATCGGAAAGAGCAAAAAATAATGAAGGCGGAATTACTTTCCCCCTACTATTTTTAATAACATTTAAAAATATTTTTTAAAGACCAGAAAACTCTCAAATACATAATTAAAATAGGGGTAAAAATGTTTTTCTTAAAAATCGGAGGAAAAAAGTAATTTCGCAGAAGTATTCACTACTTTTTGCTCTTTCGGACGCCCTTTATTGTTTTCAAGTAGAACAAATAGTAAAGATTTGAGAAGGAAAGTCGAAATCCCATAGGATTAACATTAACCTAACGAAATCAAAATGGCCGATAGACGGGATCCTTAACCATAATAAAAAGCATGGCAATGTATTTATTTCGAGTTTACAGAAATCTGGGATTTCTCTTGCTCGGTTAACCACAATAAAACCAGCTATTTGATAGAATTCATTTAAGAGGTTTTACTCAGTTCAAAAAAAATTAGGAACCGCAGCAACAAAAAAAGAATCACTCACCTCTTTTGTTCGTCCGTCATGTAAAACCTGTAGCAGATACTGATCAGGGCAAACGCCGATCCATACATGATAAGCTCCTTGAAGACCAACTTGTAAATACTGCCTTTCCATTTGAAAAGGAGCTTGGCGAAGCCCATAAAACTTGTGTTCGAGACATTTTTCTGATAGGTGATGGTCATTGTTCCCTTTTCTTTAAGTAGTTAAGGCCCCGCTGAAAGAAATCGAAGGAAAAATTTAACAGTCAGACAATCGACTGTCTGAATATCGACAAGTGAATTGTTCTTTATTGAATGCAGACTGGGTTTAGATGCATCGCGCCGCCCACTTGGGAAAAGTTGACGATATTCGTCATCCACAAAGTATAAGATTGCGTAATACAAAATATTTGAACAAGATGATAAAGGACTCCACAAGAACTGTAACCGCTGGATGACGTGAGGTGAAAATTAGATATATCAAATTAAATTGCGGCTACAGAATGTGATTGAAAACTTTTTCTTCAGAATGCATGACTTATGTCGCAATATTTGAAATCAAGGCGTGCATAGATTAAATTCTCCGGATAATTGGAAGAAAAATTGGCTGGAACAATTTTATACTTATTTGTATAAAATTCTGTAAAATATGAAGAGTATCACCCATAATTAATAAGTATGTTATTTAAATTAATAGAAGATAAGAAAAGATAATTAAGTATGTACCTCAAACATGATAAACCCTCTTTATAGTAATAATAATACTGTGATTTGATTAGAAAATAATGCTAAATAAACAATTTTTACCCAGGTGCAAAATTCTTGGTAGTAGCAGTGGCTATGTACAGAGTAAACAGGATGTTTCAGGAAATTCATGAACCCAAAATTCAAGGGTGATAGAAACATCAAACAAACAATTTTAACCTACAGCCATCGGCGGAGAGCAGAAGCGGTGAATTACTAGACAGCTCATCAGGAAAGCATGCAGCGTGAGTTTTCTGCATCTCATCTGTTTCAATGGATTCAGGATGCATGGCATTTTCTGAATACTGTAAGTCGCCATATCTCTCCTAAATCCGTAGAAATGATGTGTGGCTCGCTATCTCGCCCTGGCTTCCATCATGCAGTTCATTGCCTATGCATTGTTTGAAGTGAAAATTGCTTGCTTGAATGATTTCTATTATCATTACCATATGAGTTTCAAACACCTTCTATATCTTCTATGTAATGCAGTTGTTTCTTTGTTCCCAGGTGTCGCTACTGTGCTGCGAACTGAAAGTGTGCCATGTGGAAAGATTCAAGTTGCAGAGATGGCATCGCTTCAGACCTTGCACCTTGACTCACCTCCCAAAGATGAATGAACTTTCAACGATATTACTTTTGTTCAGACGATAAGGCGAAAACTGCCATTAAATCTTGGCGTCGACAACAACCACCCGGAATTCTTCTCCGTTTATCGCACACGTCATGCATGGCGCCTTGGAAAGGATGAGAACAGGTGAAAGTAATCAATACATTTCAAAGAGAGCACGTTGAATTTTAAAATATGATAACAAATGAAGAACGATTACAGGTTCAACATTGCACCAATCCGCCTCGTACTTCTGTCAGCTGAAATAAGGATTACATTAATAGTTAAATTATTCCATTTATTTTAAAAGATTTCATAACTTTTTAAAAACATTGTTCAATTTTGTTGAAATAGCTTCGACCGCTAAACACTTTATAAACTTCAATTAAACACAAAGAATGTCATCACGCTTCTCAAATTACAAATAAATCCCAAATTTTATTTAAGCGATAAAAGATATTTGCTTGATTTCAGGTAAAATACACAACATATGAACAAAATACTTATACTTAAATGTATAAGCCTACGAATACATAATAATTTACAGGATAATTCACCCAAATTTTCCAAACGATTCAGAAACGGATTTTACATTTGTTACAGACAAAAACTATTTTAAAATGTATTAACTCTTTGTGAAACTGTAGATATGAGAAAAGAAAATTACAACCTTCAAAAATACAGTAAAGAATGAAAAATTTAATTGGGTTTGCTAATTACATAAAACTTGTTCCAGTGATTTTCTTTCATTCTGTTAAATTCTCGAAAAGTAGAATTATTTAAAGGAATGATAATGGCCTATAACCGTATTTCCAGTCCCGAATCCGCAAGAAACAAATGCACACTGTAAAAATGTACTCGACTCTTTCGCCGGTAGCTAGTGGTCATGATCCTTGGAATCCTGCTTGGATGGTGGTTTTCGTTAAAATGAATAATCGGAGAACTCCTAAAGGCACTTTTGACACCCCAAACAAACACATTTTGAGTTCAAAACGTTGCCAGTGTTAACTGTAACAAAGAATAAAAGCAGTTGATTCTGCCTTAATCTGACTATTAAATTAAACATTAAAATAAGAACAAACACTGATGCATTATTCAAATTAGGCAGTAATATTCTGTTCAGATATTATTAAAACTGGACGATAAATAGTCAAGATCAGATATATCTTAGCATTATGAAATATAAGCAAACATACTAAATGTAATTGTATAATCCTAATGTATCATAATTATCAATCTTTGAACCCTAACACCGCGTATTATTTATTTTAAAGGCCGCGCATTTCATTGACGCTACTTTCTCAAAACAAAACATGACAACAGGTCAAAATTGGGCATCATTAGTAATTTTGCAAGTCTTGTTGCAATTAGATAAAATTCGTATTAATTTTAATACGGTTAAAGAAACTAAATTGTAATAGATTAACTAATTAGCTTAGTCAATTTGATTAATTCATTTAGAAAAGACATTCTCTATGATTTCCATATCTTTGCGATATTAGGAGGTGTAGACTCTGGGTGATTATTCCAAAGATTGCATTCAGATCGATGATTAGCACCAAATATATCTGAGGAAAACTCTTAGGTGATCAAATATATGAAAGCAGATCATTGCTTTTGATTAATACCACGCGATAAATTGATCCAATAACTAAATATTCAAGCGAACAAGATTATAATTAAATATTTAAAGAACACATATTTTATAAAAGCAACAAATTGCATTATTCTAAATTATACATAACACATCAATCATGCTCCAGGACTAACCCAGGATGGCGCTCGTAGTAGACAGTAACCAGGTCTTTCCCAGAGTACAGACAACTGCTTGAAACGTGTCAATTTTAAGTCGATCGAGGCCAGAAACAGCTGAGTTATCGAGGTTAGATAGATCGTTTGTAGTTTGTTTAAAAATGGAAAAACCGAGTTTCGTGTTCTGATAAAACATTGTTTTTAATGGGTAAAAGCATCGTGCAAGAGTAATGGATTGAAAAATGTTACCCAGACTCTTGTCCATCAAAGCAACGATTTGTCCGGTGGTTTGCCGAGTTTAAAGTGGTCGTACCGACACAAATGGCGGAACGCTCAGGTGGTCTGTAGGCCGTTACACCGGAAAATGTGGTGAAGTGACAAAATTATAGTAAGATCGTAGGCTCCGTGATTGCTGAGATGACACAGATAGCATCATATGGAGTGTATTTACTGAAAAGGTTTTTGAGTAGTGAAAAGGTTTTCAAGTGGTGCCGCGATTGCTTTCGATGGAACAAAAACAGCAACAAGTCATTAATTCAAGAAAGCTGTTTATCATTTACTCGCAACAAAGATTTCTGCGAAAAATTTTGGGAAAAAGGTTGGAAAAGCGTTGGAACGATTGTAGCCACCTAAAGGTGATTAAAAGATGTTATGTTGATGAATAAAAATTTTGCAAAAATGTTACATTTTCTCACCAATGTTAGTCCTCAGGGTTATTGATTGATGTGTTAATTCTATCACACACGTATTATAAGCTATTTAATCCATGTAATAATCCTAGATTCTATTAATGGAATGAACCATCCATAAAATCATGATAGAGTCTTAATAAAACTATATTCATAAATGAAATTTAATGAATTATTTTAAGTGAAGAAATGAGTTACAGCATCCCGCCCTTTCATAGACACAGTACCCGACCTATTATTAAGTCCTGGCTAGGTGCTTGGTGTATCAGTTGTAGACGACTGTACCACCTGTTTTAGTGTTGCATCAAAAACTGGTGTTTAGAATTGGAAGGCATCTTAGTTTGAAATAAATGTAGTGATACCGCCTAGAGTTAAAATCCTAACCAATTTATTTTCAAAGTTTGCTTGTACGTCATTCTCGAAGAGAAAGTAGAAAAATGTTTATCATAATTTTTCTTTTACCAAACGCTTTTCGATAGATAAAGAAAATATTAAAAGATTTTTCAGTAACATATGCTTTTTAAAATAGTATTCATGCTCAAATGTAAGCAAAATAAATTAAACAAATAATAGTGAACATAAAACAGATTCATTTTAATTATCAGAATAATTATGAATCAATTCTCAATCTGTCATACCTGATCAGATATTTGCTTCAATTATAGGTTTCGATGCTCAGCCATTTTCTGGTCGTCAAGCCTTTAAAAACAAGATGAAAGACTTTGTTTACACAATCCCAACAAAATCTTTAAGTGCTCGTAAGTTCAAATCGATATATTTTGAATATCAGAGTAAAGTAATGGAGGCTAAGTATTAATAATTTCCGCTAAAAATTCAAAGTATGTATAAATTCATGTATGAAGTTCTTAAAATTTGATTAACGATTTTTATAAAAATCCTACAAGTTTGCGTCTGCGGACTATGACATACTCACTTACTTAAAATAATTTATTATTTTCCTCTGATTATCAAATTGTGGGGACTGCCTCTTTGTGTCTAAAGTGTGTGATTACCTAAATTATTGAATAAATAAACGTATAGATATGTAAGATGTTCTATTAATGAAATATTATTATTATATATATATAAACACATCAATCAATAACTCCAGGACTAACATTATGAAACAACATTCTTTGCAAATTTTTATTCATCAGCATAACACCTTTTGTTAATCCTTTTAGGGTGATACAATCATTCAACGCCCCCAAATCTCTCTCTTTCCTTCAAATTTTGTTTTCTTTCTTTTTCTTTTCTTTTTCGCAAGAAATCTTTTTGTTGCGATGAAGCGCGGAAATAAACAGTTTCTGAATCATCGACTCGTTGTATTTTGTTCCATCCGAAGCAATCGCAGCACCCACTTGGAAAAACACAAAAACTTCACTTCAAAACCCTTTTGGTAAATACTTCCATATGATATCTGTGTCATCTCAATATCTCACGGGCTTCCTTTACGATCTTTATAATTTTTGTCACTTCACTCCATTTTCCGGTGCCAACGGCCACAGGTCTACCAGGCCCATTCCGCGTCATTATGTCGGTACGACCCCGTTAAACTCGGCGGAATACCGACAAATCGTTGCTTTTGATGGACAAAGAGTCAGGCCAACATTTTCAATCCATTGTTTCGCTTGCACCCAGTGTTTACAAAAGGCTGTGTTTTATCAGAACACGAAACTCAGTTTTCCATTTTAAACGAGCTACAAAACGGCTTTACTCCAGCCTCGATGCTCAGCTGTTTCTGATTGACTTAAAATTTTGACGTTTCAAAACAAAGGTTAGTACTCTAGAAAGAGACTTCCTGGTTACTGGTTTATACAGTATATCTCTGGGATTAGTCTCGGGAGTTATTGATTGATGTCAATTTATATATATATACTAGACAGATTTTAAAATTTGGTTTTCTATGAGTTTATAAAATTAAAAATAACAATTCAACAATTGTAATACATGCATGATCGTGCGTAACACTCCTCGAGATTTGCAAGGTATGACACAGCAGTTGTAGGTAAATTTAAAAATGGGTTAATTGGTATGGTCCTTGTTACTGATATATCATGCCATGATTTTTGCTGGAAATAAGGGAATTTGTGCGTTCAGCAGGAGGTGGTCCCGCTCGTTCTTGCTGTTTTCAGGTCTTGGTTTAGGGGAAGGAAGATTGCAATTGCAGTGCCTCCCAGAACGTCAGGCATGCCTACATAGAGGTGATCTAGAGATCTGACTGGTCAATCAACAGGCGAATATCTTTTGCTTGCCTAGAGTCGTCAGTCAGATGAGTTCTATGTGGTCTCTTGTCCATTAGAAAATCAGGTTCTTCTGCCTCTGAAAATGCAGATATAGGGCTCCAACATGATGCCTGCCCAGACCGCTGCAGTGGTCATTTCTCAGCTATTAGGCAGAGTGGGTCATTAGTTCTCTCCAGCAAAGTACGACGAGAATCACTGGATTGATCTGAACCAGGACTTATCAGTGAAGAGAACAGTCACCTTGCTTCGATCTTATGATCTCTGCCATCCATTTGGAGACCTCCTGTTCTCAGAATAGGAGGCAAACAACAGGTCTACACAAGCAGCACTCTCTCTTGCGTCTTCTGAAACAGTCGCCTTTAAAATTGGGTTCCTGTGGCCACAAACAACTCATGAGAGGCCTGAAGTTACCTCAGTATAATGGATAAATGGCGATCTTCTCATTGCTCTTGAACAACCTTGCCCAAGCTTTCTCTCTGACAAATCTGGTATCCTGAAACTGTTTCCCACAGATACGACGCTGGGAGTTAAATTGAATTCTCTTCGTCCTGGATTTGAGACTGACCTGCTTCTAGCCTACCCTGGCTTCGCCATCTCACTCCATCATCTAGCTTGGTACTCAGTTTTCCTGTTTAATTTTAATTAGCTGCAAAAACACTAAAAATTCGATGAAATGTCTTTGCGAACGAAATACGGACTTTAGTACGCCCATAAATCCTGTTTTCAAACTATTTTGCCTCCACACAACTTCACACTTGTGTATTCCATACAAGATTTGAATCTTTGTTTCGAAGCAGTATTTTCATTCAATTCTTTTGTAATTCGACAAAATATACCAGTCTCTTAATTTTGAATGCCAGTGTATATACTCAGGAACACATTGAAAATAGCACCATGAAGGGTTCAGATTGAAATGAAATTTAATACACAAGATATTGATAGATGAAAGATTCATAATCAAAATCAAGACAGTTATATATACCATGTACAATTAGACAAGTGCAGTGCAACTGTAATGGCAACTGCAATAAACCCCTTGATGATTCAATCGAGTTGATTAGACGTCCTGTTGTCACGCAAGGGCAGGTGGGCCACAGATCTTGAACAGCTGCAAGATTCGTGACAGGCTCATTGCTCAAGTACAGAGTGACACGTTGGCATCTGGATTTTAGGTCCCTCAAGTCCAGCTTCCATTACTGGGAGTGGGCCATTAATGGAAGAGTCTGTTTCGATGTGAATATGTCTTGAGTTGTATGTGGATATTATCTTGCTGAAGAATCTGCTTCTGGAATGCACCATCTAAAACCCCACTTGAGGTCGAAAAATGTAATCAACATAACTTTAGCTCAATTTTTGTGTCCTGGTGTGTGGACCAGCTAGTCTCACCCTCCCACAGATCCCCAGTTGCCCCCAGCACTGCCACTGGCTGAGCAGGATGAGGGTAGGTGAACCTTGCAGCCACCAAGGGCCTCACACCATGCAGAGTTATCATCTATCCCAAAACGATCCAGACTCATCACACCACGTTTTGCAATCTGTGATAGCTTCCAGCAGCAAGCAGTACCACTGCTGGGCGACAAATCTGGGTCGCCCCTAATATTTCGGCGCTTCGTGTTTTCAACTGAGGTTTCAAGAGATCAGTACTTTGTTCCTGTTCCATTTGCATACAAAGAAAATTATTCTCTTTCTGCTGAACTTTACATCAACTACATATCCTCAATTCATTATTAAAGGCATTTTAACTTCTGGCGTTTTCTATTGAGAGATCAGCCCTCTGTGCAGACTTAAAACTAGAATTTCAGTTTTATTCTATGACCATAAATATAATTTCAATAATGGTTATCAAAATACTGAAATAAAATGAAGATTCGTGTCAAGAATGGTTTATTTCTCAAGAGTAAAACAGAGGTAATTCTCTTTTAACATAATAAACATATTTTTATTAATCATGTCAATTTTATGTTAGTTAATAACTGTTATTATTATACAAAGCTGTAGATGAAATTAATTGCTCTCAAATTAAGAACAGTAGTTCAACTGCTCTCTTCAGAAATTATATCGGTATATTAAATTAAATATTCTTTTAATTTTATGAAGTTAATGTCACTTATAATAAATTATTGTGATGAACCTTCTAGATTATACTTCCCGATATAAAGTCAGAGATATAGTTATGATCAATTCATGTCAAAGTAAATTCTTAGTGTTAATAAAACCTAATTTAACCAAGATATTTTGGCAATTATTTGGATATGATATGATTTTATAGACACGAAGTCTTTAAAAATATGTATTTGTGAGTATGCGATTTAAATATATTTGAGCCATGCAAAATATGGATCTCAATTAAAGTTACATCATTAATCCTAAAATGTTTCAGAGATAAAATTTATAAGATGAAGATTTTAGAGAAAAGCTAGAATAGTGAATCTGCTGGTGAAAGTTACCTGTCTCCTTTTATAAACTACCCAGAAGCGAAAAGAACCTTTTCTTTCATATTTACTAGAAAATCGATATTTTTGTCAATGGATTACGCATAATTTAAAATATCTACATAATTATTAATGATCTCACCCGGATGCAGTAAAATATTTTCCTGTACAAAATGAAATATTTTCAAATTGAATCAGTTTGTGAAAGAATAGTTCATTTTATTTAAAAGATGTATTTGAATGAAAACTACAGTAAAGAAAATAAATATCTCAACCAAACATTATAGTTACATAATAGGCAAGATAGTGAGGTATATTTATATAACAGCTATTACCCACCACTTTGCTGGTAGACGATAATGTGCTATTTTTGGAACACGTAAAATATCAAAAATTTCAATTTTTAAACGATAATCTAAATTTAAAATTTTAAAATTAAATGTCTGTATTAAGTTGACTTTCAAATATATGAGAAAACAAATAAATAAAAGTGACCTCATATATATAATATGGATAAAATTCATTTCCACCGTATGTGTACTCTAGTATTGCTGAATACAACCTTTTCAAATTCACATGTGCTTGATTTTCAAATGAAATACCCTCCTTATGAGAGCATACGTGTCATACCTTAAGATTTTTATCCTTGCCTCAAGACATCTTTGATTTCTGACCATTTAGGATTACAGATGACTGCAACCTTAAAAAGTCAAACAGGACGTCAAAATATCTTAATATGTCAGCCTCTTCAGTTCGTTCATGCATCTTGTGAGATTCTCAGTAAACGAAAGACATCTTGCGTCTGCGCCTCCGTAAAAATTCGCCATTTTAATATTTTCAAAATACCGCTATGTTTTGGAGCTAAATTACACTTTCTCACCAACTTCTTAGGATTCCTAACTCAATTATTTCTACTATATCGCTAAATATGTACGTTTCCTATATTCGACATGCAGAATTTCACATAAAGAGCCCCTTCATGAAATCTTGCAGCAATGCAGCCAGCCCA
>BMAW01008938.1:0-13151 GCA_019974015.1 Nephila pilipes | reverse complement strand
TAGTATGAAATCAAACTAAAAGAAAAGCTTTATTGAACTCATATTATCGTTACGCATGATTGTCTGTCCAAGAGTAAGAACAACAAGCAGATGTTCCTTAGTATTGGATATGTCCTCCCCTCATTGCAATGTTTGCTTCGCACCGTTTCCCCATAGGAAGCACCAGATTGTCCAAAAGTTCTTCAGGTGAGAGGGCGCATAATTTGTAACATGAACTATTCGCGAAATTTCCTGTAACACCTGCGATTTATTTCTGATTTTGTATTTAAATTTCCGACATCTTTCTAACCTAAAGAAAACTTGATTGTGCAAATTAAGTAACAAAAGTTGTTGAAAAGTTGTTTAAACTCGGCAAACCACCGACAAATCGTTGCTTTTGATGGACAAGAGTCCGGGTAACATTTTTCAATCCATTGTTTCGCTTGCACGGTGTTTTTACCCATTAAAAAACAATGTTTTATCAGAACACGAAACTCGGTTTTTTCCATTTTTTAAACAAACTACAAAACGACTTTACTCCAACCTCGATAACTCAGCTGTTTCTGGTCCGATCGACTTAAAATTTTGACACGTTTCAAGCAAAGGTTCGTACTCTAGAAAGACCTGGTTACTGGTTTACTACGAGCGCCATCTCTGGGTTAGTCTCGGAACTTATTGATCCATGTGTTAGTCAGTAAATTCAAAACTCTAATTGATGATATGTAAGAGGACACAACAGAATTAACCAGCATCATAGAATATGTAAGGTCGCTAACTCTCTCTTGATTTTCTCTTCATTCAGTTGACTTTAGTTTATATTCTAATAATAAAGTCTTAGCTTATCAAATCACTCATTCCGATTCATGCACTTTTAATTTATAGCAGGGTCAATTCCAACATAAATGATTAATTACGAAGCTTCAACCTAATTTACAAATATCTATCAGCCTGTCATATTATCCTCTATTTCCCTTCTTTCTCCCTCCAGTTTTGTTTTGCTTAAATATTATTACTTCTAAATCATTTCACTACACTTTTTATCTTCATCCAATTTACCTTTTCACGTTTCATTTTGGTTGGGAAGGAATTGTAATTTTATGCAACTCTAATTACCAAAAATCCCGAAGATTAGTGAATAGAAAACCGTAAACAGCCCAAAGTCACACAGTAAATCATATCTTACTAAGAATACTCTCCTGAAGTTTTCGAAACACCAATACCGTATAGTGCAATAATTTCATAATATATTTCTGCGATAGACACCCATCTCCTCCTCGGAAAAAAAAAAAAAAAAAAAAAAAAAAAAAAAAAGAATGACTGCTCGTTCTTCTTCCTTGGATCTTTCGTATATCCTGCCAAAAGTGGGTATACATTGATTGTTCCAGACGGAATAAATTATGCTGCAACTTTAAGAACTATGAGACACTATCGACATCTATTGGGGATGAAGTGAGCAATACAGTTGATGGAATAAAATACGGAACCTTACTTTTTCGGATATACACTCGTTGAAATAGTATACATTGGAAGATGTACCGGGATAAAATCCATTGCCTTTCTAGCATTACTTTCCCCCTGAACATCTCTTCCTGTATGTAGATGCTGAAAGTTCCATCAATCAAATGCTCTTATTTATTATTAATATAAGAAAGTAAGAAAATTAATTAAGATTATTTTATTTTTAACGGAAATATATGTTTATAGACATTGGTAATTCGAAGAGAATCTCGACGAATAAACTATCATTTCTCGATATAACACATCGGCCGATAAGTTCCCGGTCTACTGAAGAAAAAACAACTTTTTCAGTCACATTCGATTTTATTCATCAACATAGTCTCTCTCAAGAGTTATACAATCATTCCAGCGATTCTCTAAAGTTTCGATACCTTTGGCTTCAAAATAGACGTTTGTTTCGTTTGATCACTTCCTCATTCGTGCGAAATCTCTTTCCGGTGAGCATTTTTTAGGTCTGAAAACAGGTAATAGTCTCTGGGGGTCAAATCTGGAGAATAGGGTAGATGCGGAAGCAATTCGAAGTATAATTCATGCAATTTTGCCATCGTAGCCAAAGACTTGTGACACGGTGCATTGACTTGGTGAAAGATCATTTTCTTTGCATATGGGGCCATTTCTACAAAATTTCCTCTTTCAAACAATCCAGTTGGGCTATGTAGAAATCGTTATTGACTATCTTGCCTATTTCTAGGTAATCTATTAACAAAATACCGTACACATCTCAAAATACGAACGCCATAACTTTTCCAGCACTCTGTTTCGCTTTCGGCCGCTTTGGGCGAGGTTCACCGACTACTATCCACTCAGTTGACTGCTGATTTGAATTTGGCGTACGATGGCAAATCCAAGTGTCGTCAATAGTTACGTATCGACGCAAAAAGTTTTTTTTATTTAGCCTAAACAGCTTCAAACTGCGATCGGAATCATTAACTCGTTGTTGTTTTTGGTCTACTGTCAATACATGCAGCACCCACTTCGAAAACATCTTTCTAATAGATAAATGTTCGTGTAAAATAAAGCCTACAGTTCTTTTCATATACTTAGAGTGTCAACTATCTCCTGCAACTTCACTTTTCGGTTTCTCAAAACAATTTTGTGAGCTTTTTTGATATTTTCTGATACAACCACCTCTTTTGGGTGACCAGAGCGTGGCGCCTCATCGCTGTTCGTACGATCATGTTTAAATTCTACAATCCAGTCAATAATGGTCAATTTTCCTGGTGCAGAGTCAGGATAACATTTATCAATAAATGCTTTCATTTCAACGGTGTATTTTTCCCATCAAAAAGCAATGTCTTATCAACACACGAAGTTCTTTTTAAAACGTTTTTCTGAATTTCACTTGGTGTGTGTGTGTGTCATCAAATTTTCGATCGTTAATTTAACCAACTTCCCATCAAGCTAGAGCTTTGAAATTTTGGGAATCGTTCGTACTCGCCTAACAATGCAATATTTAGACATTTGCGACAAGTTTTAACAAATATTTTCTTTCATAATGCAGTTTAGCCCAAACACTTGGCGCGATTTCAAAAATTGGCACCAAACTTGGCGATTTTTTTTTTGGCTGAGCGTTAAATCCGTGAAACGGAACAGGGTAGTCACATTTGGCAAAATACTGCCAAATAATTCTTGTCGCCAAGGGTGGTTGGGTTAAACTGCATTCCAACCATTAATTTACTGGATGAATTAATTAATTTTAGTTAGTTTTTATGTATTTCACTTGGCGTGTGTCTGTCTGTATGCGTATCAGTGTGTCATGAAATTTTCTATCATTAATTTAACCAACTTCCCATCAAGTTAAAGCTCTGAAATTTCGGGAACCGTTCTTACTTGCCTAACAATGCAATATTTAGATATTTGCGACCAGTTTTAACTAATATTTCAATAATTCTTTTTAATAAACTTTGCCACCATATAAAAACGTTGTTTTTAAAAATGTTGGTTTTTATCTCGAATAATTATCCCATTGTTTTGAAAATAAAAATAAAAAAATTATTTGACTAAAACCACTGTAACTTTTGAACCAAACGTCTGATCGGCAAAAATCTTTTACAGATACCTTTTGAAGGTTAGTACTTACTAAAAATTAATAATAATTCTGTATTTGTTGCGCCATCTGTAAGTCAGACCGGGAACTTATCAGCCGATGTGTTTTCAAGAACATTGATTCGAGAAATTATGTAACTTGTTAAGAAATTATATCAATAATATACAGAGAGAAATTATATTAAAAGTATACTGAGAAATTATAATAATTATTAAGAACAACAATGAAAGTTTTCAGTACAAGATGAGGGTAAATAAAATGTAAAATTGTATGAGCTCGCTTATGATTTCTCTCTTTTTTTAAGAGAAATATATATATTTTTTTATATTTTTACTTGTCAAACCCATCACTATATCCTAGCCATAGTACTTATTCCTAAGAAAATTATTCACCATTTATTTTCTTCTAACAAAATGCAAAATGAAAGTACAATTAATTTATTTTAGAATAAAATATTCTGAGAGAGAGAAAATTGCGTCTTGTGTTCCAAAATATGCTATAAATTTTAAAAATACCACGATGGTTTCCATTTATTGTTGTTGAATTTCGCAGCATGTGGATATTATGTTTGTTTTAATATGATTTTTGTTCTCTTTCTTTACCCTCAATACACGTAAGTTATAATTTTTCTTTGCACTAGAATAAATTCCAACAGGAAGATGGAATTGGACTTAGTACTCAATTTGGGAATGAGTTTCTAGTTGAAAATTTCGACGCTTACGAACTTACTTATCTGAATAATGAATTTGAATTCTTCATGGTGATCAAGAAGGAGGAGAAAAAAGGAAACAAAAAGAGTTTTTAATTTCCCCATCGGACCATCTCTTCTGCTGGAGATTGAAGAATAAGCTAATGTTTGCACCCTCAGAAATTGATATTGAAAACTGGAAATGGAAACGAAATCGGATATTAGAGCTTCCCTATTATAAAAGAGGAATAATAGACGAGGAAGATGTGAAAGATGAAATTACGTGAAAGGTAAGTTGCAACATTTTTAATAAGAATTTTTGGCTTAACTGCTTACCAAAATTGATTTAAAAAAAAAAAACACCATGTAAGACTTGATATAAGTTTTAATTTGCCTTTCTACGAGGGTGTTATAAAAAGTACTTGTATTTGAAAACAGATAACATCAGAAAGGTAAAGTTTTGTAACCACTTGGTGCTGCCATCTGTTATTGGGAGCCGAAACAAGTTTGACATTGATTCATTAGTCAGTTTTGATTTGGTAGTCATTTGATACCAAATCAAAATTTGATTGCTGCCTCGTCGAGTTGTCACCGTCGATGATAAATTGATTCATCATTATACACGGAATCCAAGCAACAACAAAAACAATGGGTTGCTTCTGGGGAATCTGCTCCAAAGAAGGCGAGGATGATCTCCTAGGCTGAAAAATTTATGATGGAGAATATTTGAGTTGCGAAAGGAGTCATGATGACGAATACGAGAAACTGAGATATTGACAGTCGTCTAGTTAGTCATGAGTTTTATTAAAAACAAACAATTTTCGATGCAACGAGCAACATCTCTTGGAAATGCTAAGGATTTATTGAACGACCCACGTGCATCTACGAAAAATTTTAGTTACAGCTCACACACACACACACACACATGCGCGCGAAGCCTCCCCCATCCTTAAGCGCATGCTCACGCATACATAATCACACATGTAAAGTCGAATCTCTCTATTTTGATTTTCAATACATCAAAAATCTTTACGAATCAAAATTTTCAGGGATTTTGAATTTTCACTACAAAAATAGTTTCTATACATGATACAAAATTTTAATGCGTCGAACCATTTTCCTGTTCGAGTAATTTGTACACGTGAATGAGATCTCAATTGTTGTTGATTGCCTCATTTATCAGCACATATTCGATTATTGCCTAGATCACTATGTATTCAGAAATGAGAAGGACTGCAAAGATGAGCTGATGGAAAAATTAAGAAAAAGAGCGTTGAACACGTTCCAAACTGTACGACACGACTTGAGATTTATCCCTAACGGTGCAATAAATTAGCAAGTGTATTTCCCTAATTTGTATGGCATGACGTCATTTGATACCAAAGCCTAACTTATGAATTATGTAAATCAGCTTTGATATATGTCATGCATGCAGTCATTAGGACAGTAGAGATGATAGGAAAGCTGATAGATTGAGTGAGTGATGGTGGAGTTTATTGGCGCAAAAGCTCCATTTGGCTATGCTGCGTCAAATAAAGTGTAACTGTATGTACAAGCAAATTTGTTGATAAGAAAAAAGGCTCGAAAATTGAAAATGATCATTAGGGTTTCCCAAGGCGTGTCACTCATGCTTGCCCAAAGGTAATAAACCCAATGGGAAAGAAAAGTATCCTTAGGTTACCTCGTGGATCTTGATTCTTGTGCTTGTACTAACCTAAAGAAGATAAGCCAAGGGGGATAACTGATATAGAGTGGAAGTTAATAGGGAAATTTATAGAAATGGAAGATTGAATGAACTATTAGTTTTAGAAGATCGAAGCAATGATCAGTAGTAGGGAGAGCAGGTTTGGAGTCAGAGATTAAACGGGGGCTTACAATTCCGACCCGCCTTTAAAATTGGTCGGCTAACTTTTAGATATTCTTTAGTTATGGACATGTGAGGTTTTTGCTACACTCATGTGATAAACTTCTCGATTTTTGATCATTCTTTTCCGGTTGGATGAATATTAGTTACAATTTTTTACTTGTATGAAATCTATTCAGCTGCGATGGAAAAAATTTTTGCGAGCACAGGGCGTCACAACGTTCCTGAAAATTTTTTAGCTCTCTAAATAACAGTGAACATTACTTTGAAAAAGTTTAATAAAATATTATGTTCAAAAGAGATGCCAGGAACTACTTTGTCCAAAAAAAGTGAATAACTTGTTTCGTTTATTTATAATATTCAATTGATAGTAAATTGTTATGAAATTTTGACTTTTCTTGCTTATTTGTGTATTTTAAAATAAATTTCATTAATGGCTTAATATTTTAAGTTCTCTTTATCCTTAAAAAATAAATTATGCCTAACTTTTTAGAAAGAGTCAAGTAAAAAAATTTTAATACGTATTTCTGTACATGAAAATCTCTAAACATCTCCTTCTTTTAAATAACTTTTAAGTTCGATATATAACTAAAGAAGGGACTGTATAAATGCAAGTATATTTAATTTTAGAGTAAATGAATTTCTCCTATTTGTTTTCAATTTAAGAATTACTTATTATGATTTTATGGTGCTTAAAGAAAAATTCTGAATACCGATCTTAACAATTGCAATAAAGTTTCGAGAATACTAGTAACTTCTTAATTATCAAAAAATAATTCATGTTACAACTTTGCCAAGTATATCTTGATTGATACATCACTTTATTTCTTTTTGTAAGTATTATAATTGACGAAGAAAATTGTAATTAAATGCATAAACAACTGGAATTTCAGTTTTTATTCCTGATAAAATATTTTAATGCTACTATTTTGTTTGGTAACTCTTCAACTTATCTGAAATAAATATTACTATTAAAAAGTCATAATATATGAGTAAAATGCTGGGTATACAAATAAAATAGACTTTTGATTTTTAAAAGAAATAAAATCTATTTAGACAGACTCTGAATAGCATACCGTTGAACAACCAAATTTCTTTAAAAATGAGATTATTTTATCAATACATTTTGTTCTCTCTCTATATATATATTGTTTCACCGAATTAAAGTTCTAATAATCGAATAATTTCTCTATTACATTGAATAAAAACAATTCATCCAAATTGGAAAAGCATTGAGTTTTATTTCAATCTATTTTTAGTTTTAAAGAAGTATTTACTTCTGGCTAATATCTTAGACATCATTAGGTGTACACCTTTTCACACATTCTCTTTCCGCTCTGGTTACAAACAATTCAGTGTAGCGCCACCTGTCATGCCAATTGAATATTTTTAAATATTACCATATTTATGTAAAATTTTTAATTTCTAGCATCTGTGGTAATTGATTACATAAAAAAAAAATCTTACAAGATTAAAAAAAAATGAAATATTTTATTTACATTAAAAATAAGAGAAAATTTTTGATTTGTATTGATAGATTTATTTTGAATTTTTTTCAGATGGTCATGATTTGTTCAAGTTGAAGTTTGGAGTTATCAGAGATATGGAACACTTAAAGACATAATAATGTAGTGAAAACAACTTGCAGTAAAATACGATGGATTTACTTCACGTAGAAACCAGATAACCATGCATAAAAAAGTTTTAAGCATTGCATTGCTGGAAGCATTGCTCTCTTTTTCCCACAAAAATGCTTCTACTGAAATATTCACTACTCTTGACCGTACTGAAGAATCTAACTTTACTCTTATCTCATCAGATAACGATATCTATTTTGAAAAACACGAATCTTTGAAAACTTGCTACAGTTTCGATTTATCTCCAGAAGAATATATTTTATTCCCAAACAAAACCGCTTTTGTACCGAATTACAAAAGAATGTACGAGGAGCATTCGTACATACTCCACGATGATCATCTTCGAATTTGCCCTCCTCCAGAAGTCTTTGAAGAAGATCTCGTATTATCTTCGACGGCCCCAGTGTCATTGAGGAATTTCTCTAAGTTAGGATTAGGAGTGTCCATGGTGTTTCTATTCATCCACATCGTTGTATTCGCTTTGGTTCCGAATTTGAAAAGTCTACATGAATGGAATTTGGCTTCTTTGTGTGTTTCGCTTTTCGTCAGCTATTTCATTCTTTTGTGCTTCGATATCAGTTACGTCCAGTACTCAGCTGGTTTCTGTATTGCTACAGCAGTACTAACCCTTTTCTTCTTCTTTGCATCGTTATTGTGGATGAACATAATATCATTCGATATATTTCGATCCATACGCATAGCCGTTAAGAATCTGTCGATTACCAACAAAGTGATAGTGTTACACAACAAAAAGTTTAAAATGAAAAGGTATGTCATCAACAATTTTATAAGCTGGGGGATCGCTCTGGTGTTTACCGTAGCAGCCATAATTGCTGACAATGTACAAGGAATAGATAAATCTATTAAGCCACACTTTAAAACCCATTGTTGGTTCAAGACGAAATACTCTTTCCTGTTGTATTTTGGCATTCCTATCAGTGTGCTCATTGTCCTGAACTTCATCTTATTTGGATTCACTGCTTGTACAATTTACTTAAACAGGTCTCAGTTGAGAATTGAACAAATGAAAAAGGACCATTGCATGATTAGACAACATTACCTCATTTTCCTCAAGTTAGCTATCATCACGGGAGCTACTTGGATAACAGGGGTGCTGGCGCTTGTTCTTAACTTTATTTGGTTATGGAATCTCTTCATCGTCATGCACATTCTCCAAGGTTCCTTTATATTTATAGCTTTCACTTGTTCAGAGAAAGTAAGGAAGCATTTAAAATCAACTCTGTTCAGAGAACGAACAACGGCAGAAGGTATGCAATTAGAACCATCTTTCAAGTCTTATTTGAGATTCTCCAAATTCACCAAGAAGGATTTGAATATTCCTCTGGACACTCAGATAAAACTTGTTCCATGCTATAGATGACACATATGAAGCATTTCGATGGGTTATAATGTATTGTATAGTGTTGCTAATTCCTTCATCCTATGTATTTACCTCATGTTGTTTACATTCGTTATATTCTTAGTTTTCAAGTTTGGGGAGTAGAGAACGACTTAAAAATTAATTCTGTTTAAGGAACGAAGAATTTCAGCAGTCATTCAGTCAGTACCAATGATATCAATCACTTAAATTCTATTGAGAAAGATCTAGATATAATTGTGGTGCAGACAAAAACAGTGAAGACATTATTGATGATACATGGAGTACAATTTTAAATTGTTCTTTCATTTGAGGAATTAATTAACAACAACAAAGTAGCACTCATTCGCAAAAGAATGTTATAGTTATTTATTTTGAACTCTGAAAATATGTCATTTTTCGTAAGCAAATTTTATGCAAGGATCTGAAAGTGCTATTAATATACACTAAAAATCACCTTTTATCTTCATTTAAGTAATACTTGGTGATATGTCCGAATTTTTGTAAATTAATGTTAAAGTTGGGTTGTCTTAAGGTTGGATTTAAGGTGAATAAAATAGTATTTTAATTTAATAATAATAGTTAAAGAGCTTAATACACACACATTATGAGAGACAAGAGAAATAAATCATCCAAAGGAAAAGGATACATTCATAAATATTAAAAATGATTTATCACGAGCATATTAATTATTTGTGGGGAAATCATTTTATACATTTATATTTATTTCTATTAAGACAAAAAGGTTGTTTTGTTCCATATGTAGTTCACAGAACCCGTACTTTATTTTTTGATGTATATTATTTCGCTGTGTACTCCTTGATTTTACACACTATTATTAGTTTTCTGGCTTAATAACATTTCAAACAATTATTAGAATTTGTATACAGTTAATTATATTGTTATGTATTTATATATTTATGTATATTAGTACTATTTCTCATTTTTTTATAACCATGTGATAATTGTAAATGATTATTCATGCATATTAATTCATTGTATCATATTTAATGAAAAACACACGTGATGAGATAGGTTTTAATAAATACTTTTTGTATACTTAATTTTTACTTGTTTATAATTTTAACGGGAAGACTTTTATAAATATATATATGCTTGTATATACATGTAAGCAATACGAAAGATTCGCACATAAATTGTTTTTTTATTATTATTTTATTTTTGTATAGCATTCACTTTTATTGAGATTAAAGTTTTTGCTACACTATGCCAGAAACCATGTGTCTTAAAGTATTTTTTTTAGCTCTTTGACGTAACGATTTTCATAAAAATGGTAATTTGAAGATAAATAAACCAGAAAAAAGTTTGAATTACATGTTTACTGTAAAAAGTGATAAATTATAAAACTTAACTTCATGATCGAAGATTTAACACTTTATCAAATTATAATACACCTTGTAGTTACGCATCCGTTTGTATTGTCGTACAATAGTACTGCCCTTATTAGTTCTTTAACTAACATCATCAAAAATATAACTATGTATTATTTTTTAGAATCAGTCTGATGAAAATATTTTAATATGTATTTCTGTATGCGGAAATCTCCATATATCGCATTACTTTTTTTCCAGATATATTTTAGTTTGATATATAAAGATATGGGACTGCATAAAAGGAAATTATTTTATCTTAAATTTAATTTTATAGTAAGTGAATTTCATACATTTAATTTTAGAATGGTTTAATAATTGATTTTCTTGCGTTCTCCAAGAAAATTCTGAATATTGATTTTAACAATTGAGGCAAAATTATGCGAATAGTAACTTCTTAATTATTGCAAAAATTTTCATCTTAAAACATTGCATTAGTACTTTAATTAGCACATTACGTTATTTCTTCTCCCTTTAGGTAATACAATTTTTGAGGAAAATTGTAATAAATGCATAAACTACTTTAATTTCAGTTTTTATACCTGATAAAATAATGTAATTCTATTATTTTGTTTCGCAATGGTTTTAATTTGGTAGGTTTTATGTCAAAACCCTTTCTTCAGATCAACTTATTTCAAACAAATAGTACAACTAAAAGGTCATAATATGTGAGTAAAATACTGGGTACATATTTAATATATTTTTGATTTTATAAAAAAAAAATCTATTGCGTCAAACCTTTAATAATATATTGTTGAACAACCAGATTACTTAAAAAAGTTAAGATATTTTTATCCATATATTTTTGTTCCACGTTGTTTCACGGAATTAAAGTTCTATTAATCGAAAAATTTCTAGAATATACAGAATAGAAGCAATCCTTTCAAATTTGAAGAACAAAATTTTTTATTCGATTCCATTTTCAGTTCTAAAGATGCATTAAATTCTTTCTTATATCTTAAGATATCATTTCGTCTTCGTCTTTTCAACCTCTGACTTGCCACTCCCGTTGCAAACGTATATTTCCGTGAAATGCCACTAGTCGTGTTAATTGAATATTAAAATATCCTATTATTTATATAGTGTTCAATTTCTAGTGTCTGCGATAACTGAATACGTCCCGTAATACTTAAAAAAGACTAATAAATAAATTAATTATTTCAAACATAAGGGAAATTTTTGATTTGTAATGAGAGATTTATTTTGATTCATTTTCTTTCAGATGGTCATGTTTTGCTCAAGTTGAAGTTTGGAATAATCAGAGATATGGAACCGTTCAAGAAATAATACTATAGCGTGACATATCTCAATGCTGTAAAAACAGTTGATTTATACTATTAAGGAACCTGATAGCCATGCGTAAGAGAATGCTAAGTATTGTATTGCTGGAAGTTTTAATCTCTTTTCCATGCATAAAGGCTTCTTTTGAAGTATTCACTACTCTTGATCCTAGTGACGACTCTAACTTTACTCTTATCACATCGGATAACGATATCTCTTTTGAAGAGCATGAGTCTTTTAAAACCTGCTTTAGCATCGATTTATCTCCAGAAGAGTATATTTTATTCCCAAACAAAACCGCCTTTGTTCCAACTTACAAAAGAATGTACGGGGAGCATTCGTACATACTCCTCGATGATCATCTTCGAATCTGCCGTCCCTTCGAAGTCTCTGAAGAAGATCTTGTGTTGTCCTTATTCGAGGCTTCATTGTCTTTGAGACGTTTCTCCATGTTTGGATTAGGTGTGTCCATGGCGTTTCTATTCATCCATATTGTTGTGTTCATTTTAGTTCCGGAGTTGAGAAATCTACACGAATGGAAATTGGCAACTTTGTGTTTTTCTCTTTTCCTCGGTTACCTTGTTCTTTTGTGCTTCAACGTGGGTTACGTGCGGAACTCAGTTGGTTTCTGCATTGCTACTGCAGTACTCACCCAATTCTTTTTCTTCGCATCTTTATTGTGGATGAGCATAATATCATTCGATATATTTCGTTCCATACGGTTAGCCATTAAGTACCTGAGGAAAACCAACAAAGGGTTCAGAATAAGAAAGTATGCCGTAAGCAGTTTAATATGCTGGGGAATCTCTCTAGTGTTTACGGTAGCAGCTATTATTGCTGACAATATGGAAGGTGTAGACGAAAATTTCAAACCACACTTTAGAACGCATTGCTGGTTTAAGACAAAAAACTCATTCTTGGCTTTTTTTGGCATTCCCATTAGCATACTCATTGTCCTCAACTTTATACTGTATGTAATCACTGCTTTTACAATTTATTCAAACACATCGCGGTTGAGAATCCAAAAATTTAGAAGGAACGGTACTTTGGTGACGCAAAATTATCGGATATACTTCAAGTTAGCTGTCATCATGGGAGCTACATGGATAACAGGAGTGCTGGCGCTGACATTTAAACTAATTTGGTTGTGGAATCTCTTCATCGTCATGCACATTTTCCACGGTTCCTTTATATTTATAGCTTTCACTTGCTCAGAGAAAGTAAGGAAGCGTTTAAAATCAACTTGGTTTAGAAAACGGACTACGGCAGGAGGTATGCAATTAACATCATCGTTCAAGTCTTATTTGAGAGTCTCCAAATTCACCAAGAAGGATTTGAATATTCCTCTGGACACTCGGAATAAAACTG
>BMAW01008927.1:0-27162 GCA_019974015.1 Nephila pilipes | reverse complement strand
GAACATATCTTGTTATCCTACATGCTTAAATTTAATTTATAATAATGATAATAAATTTGAAACAGTATATTTGGACATAAAATTGAAAATTACGGATAATAAAATTGTTAGTAATATTTATGACAAAAGAGACAAATTTAAATTTCATATTAATAAAATATCTTTCTAGAATAGCTGTTTAACTATATATACTTTTAAAAATTACAATTTAATAAGTTGCTTTATGCTAAAAAAATTTTAATTATATGAAGTTTTTCACCAGTTGTATAAATGCGAATTATCATTCTAATTTTATTAATAAACGTTTAGAAATGATAAGGATAAATTTAAAATAAATCAAAAAATATTTTTGTTATAAATTTATATATGGGTATGTATACATGTAAATGTGTATATAAATTTTGCATTTTGTATACATAAAAATTATTAATATAGTTTTAGTACATACGTATTATATTTATAATTAAATTTATTTTTTTTCAATAATTGTATTTAAAAACTATTCATTATGCGATGTTTTAGCTCTTTTTCTTTTACGATTTTTGGAGTTCAATTAAGAGAATTCAAAAACGCACATAGAGTTCAGAACAGAGAATTCAAAAAGTTACGTAAATCGAAAGAAAAAGCGAAACACATGGGAAGTATCTCTCCCTTTCATGAGGTTTACTATTGCAATATTTTGATGAAAACTAGTATGAAACTATTTTTCAGTATGTATGAAAGCAAATTAAAAACACAGATGGAAAACTTACTTGAAATTAGGGAAGCATTTATTGACTATCAAAATTTCCTCTTCTACGTTTATTGAAATACTTAAATATTTGAAAAGATTTAAATTTTAGTTGAATGTATTAAACTTTAATAATCAAATAGAAACGTCGAATGACAAGAAAAATTTGAAAACAATCTATAGTTTCATTATTAATACCATGATGTGCTTGCTAGGGAAGGAACCTTTTAACAAAAAAATGACCAATAGGAAATTTTAACCAATAAGAAATATTTACGATTGTCTGCAGAATAATAAGAAATAGTACTTTAAACTAACTCTTTAAATGGCAAGTTGTCAAACACAGAAAATTGTGTACATTAAAGTATTCATAAAGAAAATGTTTGTAATTATAAATATTTAAATTATTAATATTAAAATATAAACTCTCAAGGCATTATTTTTAATAGACTCAAACTAATTTGCATGCTCCGCTTTCATATAGCTTAAAAGTGATTCATTCCAATCTTCTCTTCAATTCATATTGTGTTTTGGAACCATCTCTCACTGAATTTGGTATTCTAAATTCTTGGACAGGAGCTCCCAACTGATGAAGTGACGACAAATAAACCGTGATTTTGATGGACGGGCGATATTTGCAAGCAAACTTCAGTCTGATTTCTCATTCAATTGAATCGAGCTTATTTTGGAAATTCTAAGTACTCAAGCATATTGATGTTTTGAACACGAAGCAAATCATTCAATTAATACCAATATATATCCAAGACACTGAATTTTCAAAATTATTCTGTGAGAAATACACAAAAGATTGATCATTTCAATATTTTCTAGTATTAAAATTCTATATTTCTTAATAGTTATTTTTAATCTTTTAATAATACAATTCTTATTACATTTGAAGCTTTCTAATCATCATTCAAATATATGGAATCCTATTAAAATTGCAATGATTTACTTATGTATTATAATTATTTAATTTATTTGAAACTCTCTTATTTAAGAAGTACTAACTCAAAATATGCATCCGTTTTAGATTTATTAACACAATACATAAAATATATAAATTCGGTATTCTTGCAATATCACTTAATAATTCCATTCACAAGATCTAAAATTTTATTATATTGTGTCAAATATTCTAATATGGTGTAAATAATTTTTTTCTAGTGATTTTGAGCTGGTATGATGAAATTTTCTTATAATAGTATTTATCTCTACCTCATAATGGGTTGTATATCTGAAGGTAAGAGGAATAACTCTTTGCAGGAAAACGGTTAATGAATGTTGATTGCAATAAATTCCTATGTATTCACATACTATTGCAAGAGGAAATATGTAATGAAACTTGAAGAACACTGATTTGTTATTCCATCTTTCGAAATCGAGAAGAAAATAGGTGTTTATTGCTCCGTTAAAATAATAATGAATGCAGTCTATAACACATCGATCAATAACTCCCGAGTCTAACATTGAAAACAACATTTTTTTTGCAAAATTTTTTTTTATTCATCAACATAACACCTTTTGTTAATCACCTTTTAGGGTGATACAATCGTTCCAACGCTTTTCCAATCCTCCCCCCCTCCAATTTTTTTTTTTTTTCGCAAGAAATCTTTTTTATTGCGAGTAAATAGCGATAAACAGCTTTCTGAATCATCGACTCGTTGCTGTTTTTGTTCCATCGAAAGCAATCGCGGCACCCACTTGGAAAAAACCTTTTTCACTTCACTTCAAAAAACCTTTTTCCTGGTCCGATCGACTTAAAATTTTGACACGTTTCAAGCAAAGGTTAGTACTCTAGAAAGACCTGGTTACTGGTTTACTACGAGCGCCATCTCTGGGTTAGTCTCGGGAGTTATTGATCGATGTGTTACGTTGAATCACATTTCTATCGGATTACAATAGCCCATGTAGTCAATCATCCTTCAGTATTAGATGAATAAGGAATGCAGAAGTAAGCAGTTAGAAAATAAGTGTTTTTTTCTGCCATTTTTAAGCTTTCAATCAAACTAGTGTGCTTCAAACTTCAATATTAATTTTATTACTAGAAAAAGTATAACAAAGGAAGAGAAGGAAAAAAATTGTTCTATCTAATATTTCTTCCACGTTTGATTTATTAATAAGATATCTTTCAAAAATAAGTGTATTAGTAGTAATAAAAATATTACGTTTTTAATTGGAATATATGTTAAATTTATTTCATGCATTAGAAATCCAATTTACCTCATTATACAGCCTTCTTTTTACTAAATATAATAAAATAGATCCAAGCATAAATCTATGCTTCGTATTATTATCACGATAAAATGTTTAGCAATAATTTCAAAATAACAAGTTAAATCTTTAACTTAATTTACTATAATATTTATTAAATATGTTATGTTATTTACTTAAATACTAATTCGATATTTTATTTTAGTGTCTTGACATTATGATAGGAGGTAATTTGCTTCAAAAAATCAACTTAATATTGCTTGTTGTCTGTTTTTAATATTTTGAGGTAGGTTTACGAGTACACTTTTTTAAAATATTTAAATCTTTCGAATGCTATGTTAAAATGTTTTAGAGAAATTCAAAAGACAGCTATTTAATTTAAATTATAAGAGTATATTTAATGTTTACAGCTGTTAGGAAGATGCTAAAGTCAGCAATTCATTTCCCCTAAAGTTTCTACGTACTTCTACATAATCAGGAGCCCAAAAAATAAAGCATTTGTGCGAATATTTATTATGGAACTTTATCTAACATTTATTCAAGTGAGGAAATTAAAGAGATACATTTATTAAAAGAAATAGAAATGCTTAGATAAAACTTCCAAAGTATTTCTTTTAATTTCTTTTGGTTCTTACGGATATTGCACTCATATATTTTGCTGAAAGTTTTCTGTTATCGCAAGACCTGAATATTTGCTTTAATAAAAGAGGGGGATATAACATAGAAACTATTTTCTGACGTGACACCAGAAAAAATACTGTTTCAATCTACTTCTAGATAATAAAAAGAAGTGAAAAGGAAAGAAATCTATTCAAGGAAAGTGTTAGCTAATGTTGTGTAAATATTGATATTCAAGATCAAAGTTTATTGAGAAACTGAAACGAAACCAACAAAAGAAATGTTTTAAACAGTACATATAGAGACATTTAATACTTTGGAAAAGTTGCTGATTATATTTAAATGATATAGAGCCAATATCGCTATTAATACATGCATAAAACTCTATTCAACTAAGGATTTCTTTTACATTGTTAAAATCTGTGTATCAACACACAGAGAAAAATTTCAGTACCGATATTTATGTTTGAATAAAGTATTTGCACTAAGGAATATAAATTTTATCACTGTAAGTAAAATATTACATTTCAGTTAGATTTACTTTGTGCGATTGTATTGAGGAACAATAAGTTTAAAAAGCAGGCAGTTTATTTGAGGAATAAATCAATCCAGATGAAAAGCACACTTTTCTATTGAAAGTCAAATGAAGCTTTTCGAAGTTGAAGTTTGATATGAATAATCACCTCATTTTTTTTAATTTGACAGTATTTAATTTATACTAATAATTCAAATCATTCAAAGTCATCTTAATTTAAATAGGATTTATATGTATCGCAAATAACATAATTGTACTTGACAAAAGCCCATTAATGGAAATATTTTTGTATTAACCTAACTTGATGTCATACCTGAGCTTGCTTATCAACCTTTAGACGAGAAAAAAAATCTTTTTCTTGTTAATATCTGACTGAATTAGATTTTACTATTAATTTTAATAAGAAATTTCAATAATTAACAAGAGGTTATGTTTAGGTAAAAATAAAGAATCAGAAATTTGCAAATATGTAAAGACCACTATATATATTTTTTATACCGCTAAGATTGAAGTGATACAAGGTTCAGACAAATTACAGAAAAACCGAGGGATTTACTTAGGTTCTTACATGCTAAAGATTTTAATATCGCTTCTCTATTTATATTACCCGTTATTATAAATAATGAATCTATTCCACATAAATAGTAGTTAAATTTACAATTCTCTCTTTCCCACATGGAAGTTAAGATCCCCGATGAAATAAGATGTCACTATTATCCCATCAATATCTATTTTAATGTTTATAAAAAATAAAGAATTGCATAAATTGTGATAAATTTAAAACTGATCAATAGACTTTTAACTAAAAAAATCATAAAATGCTACATATTAAGCTTAATTATTTTATTTAGATATTTTCCTTTTACATTGAGACAATTAATAATTTTTAAACCGGATTTATAATGAAGTACTAGGTATTTAATTGCTGAAATAGCTAAATTATATATAAAAATAGCGAGTCTAACAGTTTCGAAACCGAAGTGAAGTGATTATGAGGTAACATGAGTTGATATTTCTCAATTCAAGCTTTCATATCTCGTGTTAACAGTAGATAAGGCACAATTAAATATTGTTACGAAAATTCCAATCGTGTGCGGGTGTATGCAAGAAAAATTCAATACAATATGGAGGGTAACGGTAGACGACACTTTATTAACAAATATCAGGATAACAAATAGGTAGCACAATCTGGACAGTAACAGCACAAACAGAAAACAAAACAGATGTTCAGGTCAGTGACACATATATAGGAAGAAAAACAGCATTTGTAAGCAAGGTGAAGTGACAGTCACTGCTGCATCAGTGACGTTAAACTCTCCAGATTACCTGTTCGTATTGAGGACAAATCTCTTCAGTAATACTATACTATTTCAAGTTAGATACAAGCGGCTTCAGCAAGTTCACCCGGCAGATTCCCTTCCAAGTGCCGATGGCTTCCAGTAAATTTCCTTATTGATTTCCAGAGTAGACATTGTCCTCATTCTCAGGCTCTTACTGTATTTTTCTACCTGTTCTTGATAGGAATGATGTCGCATGAAAAACTCAGGAAAGTCTGTAACTTTTTTCCCCGTTTAGATATCGACTAGATTCTAGCACTTACTAGAAATATCGTTTTGCTACCGAAGTCGCTAAATTTCTCATCAAATCTACAAAAGGGTAGCTAAATTCGTAGCCAAGACTTTGAGATCAACGCTTAGACCCTTCTTGGCTGACTGATGAAGTCTTTATAAATGCCTTTTTCCTTTATAAGAGAACAGTTGCAAATAAGCGTCATCTGATGTTCGTAACAATATGTAGTAGCGATTAAAAGTAAATTAGGCTAGAGAGCTTTTCTTATAAATGTTTATATTACGAAACATGTTTATATTGCATTGGTAAAAAATGACGGAGAATACAATGAACATATTTATCATATCTAGTTCCACAAATAAAATTATGAAACATATTTTTTTTGTACTTCAGTAGCATATTCAGCATAATTCAGTTGAGAAAAATATCAAAGAGTTTCACATAATTCATTCGAAACAGCAACGAAACATAATGGAATAACACACGTGTAACTGCAGCAAAAATCCGTAATTATTTTTATCATTTGTTCCCTAAATAAATTATTAAGTAAGTTGGCTTACAAAACAGCCCAGAATATTTCTGCAAATCATTATATATCAACCAGTTTCTTAAATGATCATCACATTTGTGGTAACAGAGGAAAAAACAACAACTTTTTTGTAGTAAAAACTAATTTAATAATGAATAATAATTTTGAAGTTTATTTCAAAAAATGCATTTTTATTACAACAAAGTTTCAAATTATAGCTATTCATAAAAATGTAATTTTAGTTAGATGAAGATAAACTATGTTCAGCAGAGAGTTTTCAAAATATCTTTTAACGAGCTAAAAAACCTTTAAATATATTTTGAAATGAAAAAGTTAGCAAAACGCGTTTAAACATGAATGAGACGCATATTTGAAAGGTTATTTCGTTTAGAAAAGTTTGAATGCTTAAGAATACCCCGAGAAAGAAGGGATTTCAGTTTTTTGCTTCGTCAGTACATGCTGAAATGAATAAGTTTACTTTTTCCTGCAGCTTTAAAGTGGTGTAGAATTTTGAGGTAATAGGAAACTAAGTTTTCTTCACTTTACTTGTAAGCTTAGCTATTGAATGCGAGGGGAACTCTTTTGTAACAAAGTTTCAGGCATAAAAAAGAAATTTCATATTCTTTAAACATTTTTTGTAGTTCTAAAACTTATAATGAGTGCAGGAAATAAATTTAATGTAGTATATTTTTCTCTCAAATGATATTCTTTTTAATGTAGATACACGATTTTTTTTCTTTTCTTTTTAACTTAAAAATTTAAAACCGTAACGTCATAAATTTTTCTGAATTTTTTAAAAAAAATTTAAAATCTTTTATGTTTTTTTTATATATATTTCGTTAAACAGAAGACATTTGTGAGAGATTGTTATGCCTGTGATTATATTTTCCGTTCTATTTTACAAAATTTTGTTTTGTTAAATGGTAACCAAATTTTTCAGTGTTTGTACTCTAAAGAAAACTTGGATTAGAATAGTTTTTTTTTCTTCTTCAAAGAAAATTCAGCATGTGAATAGCAGCAGCATTTTTTATATTTCATTTTTTAAATAAAATGTATAGCTGTAACATAAATTTTAAAATTCTCAGAGTGACATATACATTACAGAAAAGAAACTTTCTTACAAAACTTCCTTGACGAAAACATCAGATGTAAAACTTTAAATCTTGTTATTTTTCTAAAAGAAACTTCGTGAGTAAAATATTTATTCAAAAATTCACAGCTACAACTAAATAAAGTATTGAGTTTTCATCATGGAACTGAGAACAGAAAAACTAGAATTGAATTGTGTATGAAAATAGAACTCAAACTGAAGAAAAAGACTCGTTTTGTATTCCGTGGAAACTGAGGAAAAGATTGAATCTTTCTTAGATTCTTTTTAACATAATTGATATTTGAGTTGAAACAGTTAAAATATAAACGTAAGTAGGACTTTGATTTCCAAATTAAGTAAGTGTTTTCTGAATCAGGTTGTGTGATGAAACTACAAGTTAAATGAATGTTTCCTCTGATTGTAACTAACAATATTCAAAATACAAGTAATTCAAATTGTTTATTTGTAACTTAATTCTAAAGTACTCACGTCAGCATTTTTTAAACATTCCAAGATTACTTCGTTTGTATACTACCTTGAATCTGTAGTTCAAATTATCTTCTACTTTCCCCCTGTAAATAGATATTTTGAGAACATAGTTCTTAAGCAATTTAAAACAAGTCTTATCTAAACGCAGTATTATCAGTTTACAATCTTTGTTTTAAAATGCTGAGATTGAATGACATTTCACTAATTTTTCCCTTAAAATAACTTTTAAGAAATCATTTTACATCTGTATTCCTCATCTTAATAAGTGATGAAGAACATATATCTCAAGATTCTGATGCAAAAAAAAATCATAGCAAGTAACTTAATGTAATAACAACATTATAATAATTTTAAAATTCATTTTCTGAGAATTTTCTTATCATTAATCACTTTTTAAATAACAAATCTAAGCGTATTCTGATGTACTAAAGAGGGGAAAGGAAATTGGGAGTATAATTCTCTTTTCAAATTCACCATTAAAAACTCTTAGAAAATAATTATTATTTAACATAAATTAATTTATAGTAGTAGGCTACTCAAAATAATTATAAGTATGTAGAAAAGAAAATTAAAATATTTCTATTGTTGCGAATGTTTCTCTTCAGAAGAGTTCTTATTTGCATACTTTTTTTTACCACAAACTCTATGGCTAGACTTAGATAAGCCTTAACAAATGTGATAATAATTAATGCGTATAAGATACCATACTTTGACTTAATATACATGGATTCCACTTCTGAATATAATTTTCAATATCAATATTCCAGGGTTTTTATCCAACTAGTCAAAATTACTCACAAAAGTAATAGAACTTCAAATGTAAAATATATGTCATCTACAAATGCTATCATTTAAGACATATATTTTGTGCGCTTTTCCTTTAAACAAATATTATTCTCCGAATATTATTAAATTATATAAATTAAATTATATTAAATTAATTAAATATTATTAAATTATATAAATAAATAAATTATTAAATTAGATAAATATTATTAAATTTCCGATATAAATTATTAGCATGTTACTTGGATCTTAATTTTTTTTTCTATGTTCACAAATCTGCCTCTGTTTTGAACTGGTTATACAATTTATAACCAGCTAGCTGCATTTATGAATCCTTTATGTGATTCATGAAATTGTAGAATGAAAAATGATGGTGTAGAACTTATTCAGAGTGATACAGAAAAACAAAAACATATTGGACTGTATACTAAATTTAATAAATATAACTTGAAAGAGAAGAAAATATAGGATTATAAGAGTCGACACGGGAATAGAATGATTGTCGACACCTTGCAGTATTCTCATAATTCTAACTGACACCCCAGTTCTCTTTCAGAATTCCACCTGCTTACATAGTTCCAATTTTTGCTTTCCAATTACAGATGAGAACCCAATGAAAAAAAAAGAGGTCTTGTTACTCATAGATCTTGCGCCTTTACCTCGGAGTTGATTTTTCAATAAGCAAAGAATCAATTATTATAAAATATTATTTTATAAATAATTGTATCAATATAATTTATAAAAAATATTATTTGTCAATTATTTATGAGATACTGTCGTATTCAATGTAGTACTCCAATATTATATTAGAGGAAAATATTTTTATTACTTTTTAAGATACATATATTACACTTTTAATACGGAGATTTTGAGTTCTCTGTTAAGATAAATGAGATATTTTAGACAAAGACATATGAATTTATTTTACGCCAAGTGTAAAAAAATCTTATTTTTCGTTAATTAAAAGCAATTAGAGTGATATTTTAATAATGAGATATCTGTATAATTATATATCTGTTTACGCAAAGAAAATTACATTTATAAGCATAAGTAATTACCTATGAGCAACTATAATAATCAAAAGCTGCATTAGCGTTTGTAAGTCGTTTACTTACTTTTAGATACATTTTGCATAAATTCCACTGCATTTATATGTTTGAAAATTTGTAAGGATCTTAAAAGCATAACATTCTATACACTAAGTCTAATTATATTTTCAAAAATTAAGTTCAATAAAATTTTTAAAATTTTAAGGTTTATGATTCAAATTTATCATATTTTGCACATATTGTGCAATACTTAAATTTGTGAATGTATATATAAAAACATTTCAGTTCCTTGTATAATAAATAATCTCATTTAATTATGTTCAAAATATCAGCCCTATACGTAAAGCAGAATTTGAGGAAACTGTACCAGAATCCTAAAAAAAAACATGTTTTTAGTAAAGAGAATATATAGATATTTTTCTCTAAGTCATAGTACGTGTGTGTTACAAATTTTAAAATTCAGTTTTCGAACTGTATATTTATCAGATTATCGCAAAACATCTGCGGAATCAGCGCAATTCTCTCAATTTTTTAACAGCGCTTTCAAAAAATGCAAAAAGGAATCATTTTAATTGATAACATTTCATTATTTTAAGGAATAAGAAATAAATTCAAATAATAATTCTCAGGTTTGTTTGAGTTAATTTTGTGATACCTATAAATGTAACTTAATGAAACTATATAACAGTTTCTTTTCTTTGTCGGTAACGGTAATGGCTAAATTTACGAGGTTCTTATTTTAACAATTAAAACTTACTCTCTCATCATAATTTATGATTAAAATTAAAGAGCATCATTAGTTAAAATTTTTATCATAATTATAAGAAGCTATCATAATTAGGATCAAGGCAACAAGCGCCTGGGCGTTCGGCAGAGTGAGGAACTGCCGAAACAAAGTTGGAAAGTAAAGTTACAAAAGCGCGCATTGCTATTGGATGCTGTAGCCGTAAGCTAAGAAGCATATACAGCAATGGGCGGAGAGTAGATTAGGGGGTGGGACTTCTCGAAGACGAAAACGACTTCGAGAAAGCTGTTGTCCACGGGATTTTGAGAGGTTATAACTAGATAATTTAAGCAATTAAATAAAAATGAATTAAAAAGAAATGCCTTACCGAAACCAATTTAGAGAAAAATATGCAATTTAAAATTAAGAGGGAACTTTAAACGCGAGGAGATTGAGTGCGAAAAAAGAGAATTAGCTGTTTTTGACTATGCGCCACTAGCGACGCCTGGTGGTTGAAAATGGTTCTATCTTAGGAAAATTGATTTTTTATGATGAACAAAGTTAAAAGCGTCTAAATTTTTAAGATTCCGAAATTTTTGAAAGTGATCGACAGTGTTACGCGAGGTCCATTTTGACCATGGGACTTTGCCACTTATCGATGTGAAGTCCTAAATTTTAAAAATTAAGCAGGATTTCACTAAATTCTTTGTCAAAATTGCAAATTATAACGCAAGATTTTTCCCTTTATGGATGTATCGTTTAAGATGAAAAAATCATTCCTGATATATTACTTAAATAAAATTAAATTTTAGAAAATAATACATATTTATACATATTCTGATTGTCATAATATGATTCTTTATTTTGAGCTTCAGCACACAGATAAACAAGTATTGTCATACATGTATGAAAAAAATTCAAGCGTTTACTTTCACCAAGATACAGCCTTGGTCAAAGGTATTAGACCCACCCATATTTTTAAAAGTAATAACCAGATACAAATGATTAGTGGCCATTATGAATTTATTGAAATTATGAATTTTGAGATGAAAATTATGAATTTTCCTTTTAAAAACATCATACAACGTAAAAAAATGAAAGCGTGCGAAGAAATCAACTTTGAGTTTATTTTTATCGTTTGCCATTAAAATGAGTTTTGTTAAAATTCCAACTTTGTTTTAGTGAAATCTCGCTGCTGTATTGTACTATTAGTATATGACCTTGAAAATCAGAATATTATCAAAAGAAAATACAAAATATAAAAAAATGAGTTCTAAGCAACTCTATTTATAAAATCCTCTAGAAAAATCTCAAGTTGAGATTGCAAAGAATATTAAGTGTTCACAGTGTGCTTCGAGACACTTTCGGGAAACAGATTCACTCTTGAATAGAAAAATCAAGATGTAATAAACATAAAATCAATTCCCAAAATTCTATTCAATAAGAAAGATCATTAAAGAATCGAAAATAAATTTCTTGTGGGCTCTTTGTGGAATCATCATAGGCAATTGGTCCCCCAATTAATTCTAGAACTGTGAGAAAGACTGTCAAACCTGCCTGAAAAGTTGCAAGTCTAGAAAGGGACTCGTAAATGAACCAAAGACTGGTGTTAAGTTGGTTTTTATCGCACAAACACTGTAAAAGGAAACAATGATCAAATACTTTTTCCTGGTGAATCGATATTTCAAGTAAAATTTTTTACATTTCTATTTCCTACAGAAATTATCTTTCAAACACGTCCAATAAGTTGTAGATAAAAACTGGTCTTTAAAAAAGTGTTAATTTTCTCCTAAATATGTTGGGTGTAGTACATATCTAGAGCAGTTTATGTGAGAGGAAAAATAAATGAAAAATAAAACTCCGAGTGTGCAACTCTTAATTGAAGAATCAAGATGGACATATCATGGAGGAGGTAGTATCAAGATATGAGAATGTAGGGTTGCAAGTGATGTAAGCAAAATGTTCATTTGTGGATGTCGCAGGGTTAGCCAAACACATATTAATATTATTGATACTACTCTAGAACCAAATTTTAGAAAATTATTTTGTGACAAAAAATTGATGGCATCAATGTTAAGCAAGATAATGCACCATGGTACAAATCAGTGGTGCCGATACAGTACATTCTCTTTAAGATATTGACGTTATAAACTTACCGCAACAGTTTCTAGAACTTAATCCGATTGAATCCCTTTGTGGTCTTTAGCGTAAGCTACGTAAACACTCAATAACATCTAAATAGTCTCTTAAAAGTACTCAAGAACAAACTTAAAATGACATAAATGTTAAAGATTGTAGTAAACAAGTGGACAGTATGCCGAGTAAAATTTTTTCTGTAATTAAAGCTAAGGGCAGATGCATCAAAAATTAAAAATGTTAATTTATAATGCTGATATCTAAAGTTATAAGGTTTGGTTTTTGTTTATATCATAATTATTTCAAAATAAATAATACTATTGACCAATGCTATATGTCAGAATCCTGTCGTTAATATGAATTATTTTCATATTTTATGTTTTAAAATATATCATGTCGTAATAAGGTTAGTAAATAGTGAGATAACATAAATCATTCAATTCTTACATTTCTGGGAATATACATAATGATGTTATATGGTGGCTGTTTCTTCTTCATCTGGAGACTTCTTTAAGGAACATATTCTAGAACAGAGATATCTCTTCTGAAGTGTTTGATATGTGTCGGTATTATATGAAGGTGTAATGTGATTAAATTTACATTATTCATGATACGAGAATTCAGCATAATAGGATGAACCAATATTTCGTCTTCATAAGAATAAATAAACTTTCCTCAATTATTTTACAGTCTTAGTTATGTAGCTTTATCAAAACAAACTTTAGAATTTATTAATAAATAAATAGCGGAAATTACATTTTATCAAAGATAAAATCAGACGAAAAAATTCTTGTAAAACATGCATTTTACAAAAATTAAAGATATTAGTTATAATGACATTCACAAAATTTTAAATATGATTTTAGTACACCAAATTAAAAATTGGTAACCTTTTAGCATTAAAGCTCTAAAGAAAGTATGATTATATGTTGTTATTTTTCAAATAAAATTATTTCAATTACAATAAAAGTTATTATTTAGGTAAACATCCTTACTTGTTTTAGCAATCTTTTTTACTTTAAATTCATTTATTATATATACATTTTTTAAGCAAGCTGATTTTTTTCACAACTTAAACTCTCTTTGATGCTGTCCCAATAATTGAACTAAAACTAATTTGGTAAATAAATTATCTACAAACAAATATACCATAATGTGCAAAATATTCTTCTAAAAATTAAGACGATGAATATAGTAAATTCTTTTGAAGAAACAGTAAAGAAATACAAAATAAACTCCTCAAGTTTAATGAAATACAAAATGAGCTACATTAAATTGATTAATTTCCCTAAAGGCAACAAAAGATTGTCTTTATTGTCACATCATCATTATTAGCTTAATTAGATATATATTCAAGGCTTCATTCCTCAGAGAATCGAGAATTTTCTGAAGAGTAAGGCGTAATTGTCTTCAAAAGGATCTGTTCTTTTTATTTACTTTTGGATTCGTTTTTCTTCTTGTGAATCTAAGAAAAATGTCCAGAAGGATTTATTAACACCAAAAGTCGATATCAGATCTAGCTTTTACAAATTATTCAGATATGCCATCATATCTTTTCGACTGGATGAATCAATATGAATTTAGTTCACAAACGACTTTCATGGAAAAAAATAACTTAATTACTATACCATCTTTCACAAATAAAAGAAAAATCTCATTTAAATATGTTTTCGCACCAAAATCTTCAGTTCCTTCAAACTAAAGAGATAATTTAATTCGTTTCCTTTCTTGTCTTGGAAATTTTTCCTTCGAATATGAAAATTCAATTTTCTTATTTCAACTAGAAATCATACTACACAGAAAATTTTCAACCTTTATTTTCATATACTTCAAAATTTCCTTAACAAACTTTTCCACCTACATGTTCCAAATATATTAAATTATTTTTATTAACTCAAATTATCAGTTTCCTCTTTAGAAATCTTCAGTTTTAATTTTACAATTATGTTAATAATAAAATCCGGAATAAAACTAATTTTTAAAAAAATAATAATTTTGAAGGGGGAATTTTACTATATTAAAAAAAGAATTTTGAAAATACAGAAACTTCATTCATGTATGCAAAAAATAGTGCTGTTTATTTCATATTTTAAATTTCATTGTACAAGTATAATTTTAATTTATTTGGAAGATATTATTCCTTAGTAAAAATAAGTAAATCATTTATGCACATGTTCATTTCTACCAATATCACACAAAATTAATTAGTTATTAAAAATAGTGTTCTTTGTTTGTATATATATATATATATATATATATATATATATATATATACAAACAAAGAACACTATTTTTAATAACTAATTAATTTTGTGTGATATTGGTAGAAATGAACATGTGCATAAATGATTTACTTATTTTTACTAAGGAATAATATCTTCCAAATAAATTAAAATTATACTTGTACAATGAAATTTAAAATATGAAATAAACAGCACTATTTTTTGCATACATGAATGAAGTTTCTGTATTTTCAAAATTCTTTTTTTAATATAGTAAAATTCCCCCTTCAAAATTATTATTTTTTTAAAAATTAGTTTTATTCCGGATTTTATTATTAACATAATTGTAAAATTAAAACTGAAGATTTCTAAAGAGGAAACTGATAATTTGAGTTAATAAAAATAATTTAATATATTTGGAACATGTAGGTGGAAAAGTTTGTTAAGGAAATTTTGAAGTATATGAAAATAAAGGTTGAAAATTTTCTGTGTAGTATGATTTCTAGTTGAAATAAGAAAATTGAATTTTCATATTCGAAGGAAAAATTTCCAAGACAAGAAAGGAAACGAATTAAATTATCTCTTTAGTTTGAAGGAACTGAAGATTTTGGTGCGAAAACATATTTAAATGAGATTTTTCTTTTATTTGTGAAAGATGGTATAGTAATTAAGTTATTTTTTTCCATGAAAGTCGTTTGTGAACTAAATTCATATTGATTCATCCAGTCGAAAAGATATGATGGCATATCTGAATAATTTGTAAAAGCTAGATCTGATATCGACTTTTGGTGTTAATAAATCCTTCTGGACATTTTTCTTAGATTCACAAGAAGAAAAACGAATCCAAAAGTAAATAAAAAGAACAGATCCTTTTGAAGACAATTACGCCTTACTCTTCAGAAAATTCTCGATTCTCTGAGGAATGAAGCCTTGAATATATATCTAATTAAGCTAATAATGATGATGTGACAATAAAGACAATCTTTTGTTGCCTTTAGGGAAATTAATCAATTTAATGTAGCTCATTTTGTATTTCATTAAACTTGAGGAGTTTATTTTGTATTTCTTTACTGTTTCTTCAAAAGAATTTACTATATTCATCGTCTTAATTTTTAGAAGAATATTTTGCACATTATGGTATATTTGTTTGTAGATAATTTATTTACCAAATTAGTTTTAGTTCAATTATTGGGACAGCATCAAAGAGAGTTTAAGTTGTGAAAAAAATCAGCTTGCTTAAAAAATGTATATATAATAAATGAATTTAAAGTAAAAAAGATTGCTAAAACAAGTAAGGATGTTTACCTAAATAATAACTTTTATTGTAATTGAAATAATTTTATTTGAAAAATAACAACATATAATCATACTTTCTTTAGAGCTTTAATGCTAAAAGGTTACCAATTTTTAATTTGGTGTACTAAAATCATATTTAAAATTTTGTGAATGTCATTATAACTAATATCTTTAATTTTTGTAAAATGCATGTTTTACAAGAATTTTTTCGTCTGATTTTATCTTTGATAAAATGTAATTTCCGCTATTTATTTATTAATAAATTCTAAAGTTTGTTTTGATAAAGCTACATAACTAAGACTGTAAAATAATTGAGGAAAGTTTATTTATTCTTATGAAGACGAAATATTGGTTCATCCTATTATGCTGAATTCTCGTATCATGAATAATGTAAATTTAATCACATTACACCTTCATATAATACCGACACATATCAAACACTTCAGAAGAGATATCTCTGTTCTAGAATATGTTCCTTAAAGAAGTCTCCAGATGAAGAAGAAACAGCCACCATATAACATCATTATGTATATTCCCAGAAATGTAAGAATTGAATGATTTATGTTATCTCACTATTTACTAACCTTATTACGACATGATATATTTTAAAACATAAAATATGAAAATAATTCATATTAACGACAGGATTCTGACATATAGCATTGGTCAATAGTATTATTTATTTTGAAATAATTATGATATAAACAAAAACCAAACCTTATAACTTTAGATATCAGCATTATAAATTAACATTTTTAATTTTTGATGCATCTGCCCTTAGCTTTAATTACAGAAAAAATTTTACTCGGCATACTGTCCACTTGTTTACTACAATCTTTAACATTTATGTCATTTTAAGTTTGTTCTTGAGTACTTTTAAGAGACTATTTAGATGTTATTGAGTGTTTACGTAGCTTACGCTAAAGACCACAAAGGGATTCAATCGGATTAAGTTCTAGAAACTGTTGCGGTAAGTTTATAACGTCAATATCTTAAAGAGAATGTACTGTATCGGCACCACTGATTTGTACCATGGTGCATTATCTTGCTTAACATTGATGCCATCAATTTTTTGTCACAAAATAATTTTCTAAAATTTGGTTCTAGAGTAGTATCAATAATATTAATATGTGTTTGGCTAACCCTGCGACATCCACAAATGAACATTTTGCTTACATCACTTGCAACCCTACATTCTCATATCTTGATACTACCTCCTCCATGATATGTCCATCTTGATTCTTCAATTAAGAGTTGCACACTCGGAGTTTTATTTTTCATTTATTTTTCCTCTCACATAAACTGCTCTAGATATGTACTACACCCAACATATTTAGGAGAAAATTAACACTTTTTTAAAGACCAGTTTTTATCTACAACTTATTGGACGTGTTTGAAAGATAATTTCTGTAGGAAATAGAAATGTAAAAAATTTTACTTGAAATATCGATTCACCAGGAAAAAGTATTTGATCATTGTTTCCTTTTACAGTGTTTGTGCGATAAAAACCAACTTAACACCAGTCTTTGGTTCATTTACGAGTCCCTTTCTAGACTTGCAACTTTTCAGGCAGGTTTGACAGTCTTTCTCACAGTTCTAGAATTAATTGGGGGACCAATTGCCTATGATGATTCCACAAAGAGCCCACAAGAAATTTATTTTCGATTCTTTAATGATCTTTCTTATTGAATAGAATTTTGGGAATTGATTTTATGTTTATTACATCTTGATTTTTCTATTCAAGAGTGAATCTGTTTCCCGAAAGTGTCTCGAAGCACACTGTGAACACTTAATATTCTTTGCAATCTCAACTTGAGATTTTTCTAGAGGATTTTATAAATAGAGTTGCTTAGAACTCATTTTTTTATATTTTGTATTTTCTTTTGATAATATTCTGATTTTCAAGGTCATATACTAATAGTACAATACAGCAGCGAGATTTCACTAAAACAAAGTTGGAATTTTAACAAAACTCATTTTAATGGCAAACGATAAAAATAAACTCAAAGTTGATTTCTTCGCACGCTTTCATTTTTTTACGTTGTATGATGTTTTTAAAAGGAAAATTCATAATTTTCATCTCAAAATTCATAATTTCAATAAATTCATAATGGCCACTAATCATTTGTATCTGGTTATTACTTTTAAAAATATGGGTGGGTCTAATACCTTTGACCAAGGCTGTATCTTGGTGAAAGTAAACGCTTGAATTTTTTTCATACATGTATGACAATACTTGTTTATCTGTGTGCTGAAGCTCAAAATAAAGAATCATATTATGACAATCAGAATATGTATAAATATGTATTATTTTCTAAAATTTAATTTTATTTAAGTAATATATCAGGAATGATTTTTTCATCTTAAACGATACATCCATAAAGGGAAAAATCTTGCGTTATAATTTGCAATTTTGACAAAGAATTTAGTGAAATCCTGCTTAATTTTTAAAATTTAGGACTTCACATCGATAAGTGGCAAAGTCCCATGGTCAAAATGGACCTCGCGTAACACTGTCGATCACTTTCAAAAATTTCGGAATCTTAAAAATTTAGACGCTTTTAACTTTGTTCATCATAAAAAATCAATTTTCCTAAGATAGAACCATTTTCAACCACCAGGCGTCGCTAGTGGCGCATAGTCAAAAACAGCTAATTCTCTTTTTTCGCACTCAATCTCCTCGCGTTTAAAGTTCCCTCTTAATTTTAAATTGCATATTTTTCTCTAAATTGGTTTCGGTAAGGCATTTCTTTTTAATTCATTTTTATTTAATTGCTTAAATTATCTAGTTATAACCTCTCAAAATCCCGTGGACAACAGCTTTCTCGAAGTCGTTTTCGTCTTCGAGAAGTCCCACCCCCTAATCTACTCTCCGCCCATTGCTGTATATGCTTCTTAGCTTACGGCTACAGCATCCAATAGCAATGCGCGCTTTTGTAACTTTACTTTCCAACTTTGTTTCGGCAGTTCCTCACTCTGCCGAACGCCCAGGCGCTTGTTGCCTTGATCCTAATTATGATAGCTTCTTATAATTATGATAAAAATTTTAACTAATGATGCTCTTTAATTTTAATCATAAATTATGATGAGAGAGTAAGTTTTAATTGTTAAAATAAGAACCTCGTAAATTTAGCCATTACCGTTACCGACAAAGAAAAGAAACTGTTATATAGTTTCATTAAGTTACATTTATAGGTATCACAAAATTAACTCAAACAAACCTGAGAATTATTATTTGAATTTATTTCTTATTCCTTAAAATAATGAAATGTTATCAATTAAAATGATTCCTTTTTGCATTTTTTGAAAGCGCTGTTAAAAAATTGAGAGAATTGCGCTGATTCCGCAGATGTTTTGCGATAATCTGATAAATATACAGTTCGAAAACTGAATTTTAAAATTTGTAACACACACGTACTATGACTTAGAGAAAAATATCTATATATTCTCTTTACTAAAAACATGTTTTTTTTTAGGATTCTGGTACAGTTTCCTCAAATTCTGCTTTACGTATAGGGCTGATATTTTGAACATAATTAAATGAGATTATTTATTATACAAGGAACTGAAATGTTTTTATATATACATTCACAAATTTAAGTATTGCACAATATGTGCAAAATATGATAAATTTGAATCATAAACCTTAAAATTTTAAAAATTTTATTGAACTTAATTTTTGAAAATATAATTAGACTTAGTGTATAGAATGTTATGCTTTTAAGATCCTTACAAATTTTCAAACATATAAATGCAGTGGAATTTATGCAAAATGTATCTAAAAGTAAGTAAACGACTTACAAACGCTAATGCAGCTTTTGATTATTATAGTTGCTCATAGGTAATTACTTATGCTTATAAATGTAATTTTCTTTGCGTAAACAGATATATAATTATACAGATATCTCATTATTAAAATATCACTCTAATTGCTTTTAATTAACGAAAAATAAGATTTTTTTACACTTGGCGTAAAATAAATTCATATGTCTTTGTCTAAAATATCTCATTTATCTTAACAGAGAACTCAAAATCTCCGTATTAAAAGTGTAATATATGTATCTTAAAAAGTAATAAAAATATTTTCCTCTAATATAATATTGGAGTACTACATTGAATACGACAGTATCTCATAAATAATTGACAAATAATATTTTTTATAAATTATATTGATACAATTATTTATAAAATAATATTTTATAATAATTGATTCTTTGCTTATTGAAAAATCAACTCCGAGGTAAAGGCGCAAGATCTATGAGTAACAAGACCTCTTTTTTTTTCATTGGGTTCTCATCTGTAATTGGAAAGCAAAAATTGGAACTATGTAAGCAGGTGGAATTCTGAAAGAGAACTGGGGTGTCAGTTAGAATTATGAGAATACTGCAAGGTGTCGACAATCATTCTATTCCCGTGTCGACTCTTATAATCCTATATTTTCTTCTCTTTCAAGTTATATTTATTAAATTTAGTATACAGTCCAATATGTTTTTGTTTTTCTGTATCACTCTGAATAAGTTCTACACCATCATTTTTCATTCTACAATTTCATGAATCACATAAAGGATTCATAAATGCAGCTAGCTGGTTATAAATTGTATAACCAGTTCAAAACAGAGGCAGATTTGTGAACATAGAAAAAAAAATTAAGATCCAAGTAACATGCTAATAATTTATATCGGAAATTTAATAATATTTATCTAATTTAATAATTTATTTATTTATATAATTTAATAATATTTAATTAATTTAATATAATTTAATTTATATAATTTAATAATATTCGGAGAATAATATTTGTTTAAAGGAAAAGCGCACAAAATATATGTCTTAAATGATAGCATTTGTAGATGACATATATTTTACATTTGAAGTTCTATTACTTTTGTGAGTAATTTTGACTAGTTGGATAAAAACCCTGGAATATTGATATTGAAAATTATATTCAGAAGTGGAATCCATGTATATTAAGTCAAAGTATGGTATCTTATACGCATTAATTATTATCACATTTGTTAAGGCTTATCTAAGTCTAGCCATAGAGTTTGTGGTAAAAAAAAGTATGCAAATAAGAACTCTTCTGAAGAGAAACATTCGCAACAATAGAAATATTTTAATTTTCTTTTCTACATACTTATAATTATTTTGAGTAGCCTACTACTATAAATTAATTTATGTTAAATAATAATTATTTTCTAAGAGTTTTTAATGGTGAATTTGAAAAGAGAATTATACTCCCAATTTCCTTTCCCCTCTTTAGTACATCAGAATACGCTTAGATTTGTTATTTAAAAAGTGATTAATGATAAGAAAATTCTCAGAAAATGAATTTTAAAATTATTATAATGTTGTTATTACATTAAGTTACTTGCTATGATTTTTTTTTGCATCAGAATCTTGAGATATATGTTCTTCATCACTTATTAAGATGAGGAATACAGATGTAAAATGATTTCTTAAAAGTTATTTTAAGGGAAAAATTAGTGAAATGTCATTCAATCTCAGCATTTTAAAACAAAGATTGTAAACTGATAATACTGCGTTTAGATAAGACTTGTTTTAAATTGCTTAAGAACTATGTTCTCAAAATATCTATTTACAGGGGGAAAGTAGAAGATAATTTGAACTACAGATTCAAGGTAGTATACAAACGAAGTAATCTTGGAATGTTTAAAAAATGCTGACGTGAGTACTTTAGAATTAAGTTACAAATAAACAATTTGAATTACTTGTATTTTGAATATTGTTAGTTACAATCAGAGGAAACATTCATTTAACTTGTAGTTTCATCACACAACCTGATTCAGAAAACACTTACTTAATTTGGAAATCAAAGTCCTACTTACGTTTATATTTTAACTGTTTCAACTCAAATATCAATTATGTTAAAAAGAATCTAAGAAAGATTCAATCTTTTCCTCAGTTTCCACGGAATACAAAACGAGTCTTTTTCTTCAGTTTGAGTTCTATTTTCATACACAATTCAATTCTAGTTTTTCTGTTCTCAGTTCCATGATGAAAACTCAATACTTTATTTAGTTGTAGCTGTGAATTTTTGAATAAATATTTTACTCACGAAGTTTCTTTTAGAAAAATAACAAGATTTAAAGTTTTACATCTGATGTTTTCGTCAAGGAAGTTTTGTAAGAAAGTTTCTTTTCTGTAATGTATATGTCACTCTGAGAATTTTAAAATTTATGTTACAGCTATACATTTTATTTAAAAAATGAAATATAAAAAATGCTGCTGCTATTCACATGCTGAATTTTCTTTGAAGAAGAAAAAAAAACTATTCTAATCCAAGTTTTCTTTAGAGTACAAACACTGAAAAATTTGGTTACCATTTAACAAAACAAAATTTTGTAAAATAGAACGGAAAATATAATCACAGGCATAACAATCTCTCACAAATGTCTTCTGTTTAACGAAATATATATAAAAAAAACATAAAAGATTTTAAATTTTTTTTAAAAAATTCAGAAAAATTTATGACGTTACGGTTTTAAATTTTTAAGTTAAAAAGAAAAGAAAAAAAATCGTGTATCTACATTAAAAAGAATATCATTTGAGAGAAAAATATACTACATTAAATTTATTTCCTGCACTCATTATAAGTTTTAGAACTACAAAAAATGTTTAAAGAATATGAAATTTCTTTTTTATGCCTGAAACTTTGTTACAAAAGAGTTCCCCTCGCATTCAATAGCTAAGCTTACAAGTAAAGTGAAGAAAACTTAGTTTCCTATTACCTCAAAATTCTACACCACTTTAAAGCTGCAGGAAAAAGTAAACTTATTCATTTCAGCATGTACTGACGAAGCAAAAAACTGAAATCCCTTCTTTCTCGGGGTATTCTTAAGCATTCAAACTTTTCTAAACGAAATAACCTTTCAAATATGCGTCTCATTCATGTTTAAACGCGTTTTGCTAACTTTTTCATTTCAAAATATATTTAAAGGTTTTTTAGCTCGTTAAAAGATATTTTGAAAACTCTCTGCTGAACATAGTTTATCTTCATCTAACTAAAATTACATTTTTATGAATAGCTATAATTTGAAACTTTGTTGTAATAAAAATGCATTTTTTGAAATAAACTTCAAAATTATTATTCATTATTAAATTAGTTTTTACTACAAAAAAGTTGTTGTTTTTTCCTCTGTTACCACAAATGTGATGATCATTTAAGAAACTGGTTGATATATAATGATTTGCAGAAATATTCTGGGCTGTTTTGTAAGCCAACTTACTTAATAATTTATTTAGGGAACAAATGATAAAAATAATTACGGATTTTTGCTGCAGTTACACGTGTGTTATTCCATTATGTTTCGTTGCTGTTTCGAATGAATTATGTGAAACTCTTTGATATTTTTCTCAACTGAATTATGCTGAATATGCTACTGAAGTACAAAAAAAATATGTTTCATAATTTTATTTGTGGAACTAGATATGATAAATATGTTCATTGTATTCTCCGTCATTTTTTACCAATGCAATATAAACATGTTTCGTAATATAAACATTTATAAGAAAAGCTCTCTAGCCTAATTTACTTTTAATCGCTACTACATATTGTTACGAACATCAGATGACGCTTATTTGCAACTGTTCTCTTATAAAGGAAAAAGGCATTTATAAAGACTTCATCAGTCAGCCAAGAAGGGTCTAAGCGTTGATCTCAAAGTCTTGGCTACGAATTTAGCTACCCTTTTGTAGATTTGATGAGAAATTTAGCGACTTCGGTAGCAAAACGATATTTCTAGTAAGTGCTAGAATCTAGTCGATATCTAAACGGGGAAAAAAGTTACAGACTTTCCTGAGTTTTTCATGCGACATCATTCCTATCAAGAACAGGTAGAAAAATACAGTAAGAGCCTGAGAATGAGGACAATGTCTACTCTGGAAATCAATAAGGAAATTTACTGGAAGCCATCGGCACTTGGAAGGGAATCTGCCGGGTGAACTTGCTGAAGCCGCTTGTATCTAACTTGAAATAGTATAGTATTACTGAAGAGATTTGTCCTCAATACGAACAGGTAATCTGGAGAGTTTAACGTCACTGATGCAGCAGTGACTGTCACTTCACCTTGCTTACAAATGCTGTTTTTCTTCCTATATATGTGTCACTGACCTGAACATCTGTTTTGTTTTCTGTTTGTGCTGTTACTGTCCAGATTGTGCTACCTATTTGTTATCCTGATATTTGTTAATAAAGTGTCGTCTACCGTTACCCTCCATATTGTATTGAATTTTTCTTGCATACACCCGCACACGATTGGAATTTTCGTAACAATATTTAATTGTGCCTTATCTACTGTTAACACGAGATATGAAAGCTTGAATTGAGAAATATCAACTCATGTTACCTCATAATCACTTCACTTCGGTTTCGAAACTGTTAGACTCGCTATTTTTATATATAATTTAGCTATTTCAGCAATTAAATACCTAGTACTTCATTATAAATCCGGTTTAAAAATTATTAATTGTCTCAATGTAAAAGGAAAATATCTAAATAAAATAATTAAGCTTAATATGTAGCATTTTATGATTTTTTTAGTTAAAAGTCTATTGATCAGTTTTAAATTTATCACAATTTATGCAATTCTTTATTTTTTATAAACATTAAAATAGATATTGATGGGATAATAGTGACATCTTATTTCATCGGGGATCTTAACTTCCATGTGGGAAAGAGAGAATTGTAAATTTAACTACTATTTATGTGGAATAGATTCATTATTTATAATAACGGGTAATATAAATAGAGAAGCGATATTAAAATCTTTAGCATGTAAGAACCTAAGTAAATCCCTCGGTTTTTCTGTAATTTGTCTGAACCTTGTATCACTTCAATCTTAGCGGTATAAAAAATATATATAGTGGTCTTTACATATTTGCAAATTTCTGATTCTTTATTTTTACCTAAACATAACCTCTTGTTAATTATTGAAATTTCTTATTAAAATTAATAGTAAAATCTAATTCAGTCAGATATTAACAAGAAAAAGATTTTTTTTCTCGTCTAAAGGTTGATAAGCAAGCTCAGGTATGACATCAAGTTAGGTTAATACAAAAATATTTCCATTAATGGGCTTTTGTCAAGTACAATTATGTTATTTGCGATACATATAAATCCTATTTAAATTAAGATGACTTTGAATGATTTGAATTATTAGTATAAATTAAATACTGTCAAATTAAAAAAAATGAGGTGATTATTCATATCAAACTTCAACTTCGAAAAGCTTCATTTGACTTTCAATAGAAAAGTGTGCTTTTCATCTGGATTGATTTATTCCTCAAATAAACTGCCTGCTTTTTAAACTTATTGTTCCTCAATACAATCGCACAAAGTAAATCTAACTGAAATGTAATATTTTACTTACAGTGATAAAATTTATATTCCTTAGTGCAAATACTTTATTCAAACATAAATATCGGTACTGAAATTTTTCTCTGTGTGTTGATACACAGATTTTAACAATGTAAAAGAAATCCTTAGTTGAATAGAGTTTTATGCATGTATTAATAGCGATATTGGCTCTATATCATTTAAATATAATCAGCAACTTTTCCAAAGTATTAAATGTCTCTATATGTACTGTTTAAAACATTTCTTTTGTTGGTTTCGTTTCAGTTTCTCAATAAACTTTGATCTTGAATATCAATATTTACACAACATTAGCTAACACTTTCCTTGAATAGATTTCTTTCCTTTTCACTTCTTTTTATTATCTAGAAGTAGATTGAAACAGTATTTTTTCTGGTGTCACGTCAGAAAATAGTTTCTATGTTATATCCCCCTCTTTTATTAAAGCAAATATTCAGGTCTTGCGATAACAGAAAACTTTCAGCAAAATATATGAGTGCAATATCCGTAAGAACCAAAAGAAATTAAAAGAAATACTTTGGAAGTTTTATCTAAGCATTTCTATTTCTTTTAATAAATGTATCTCTTTAATTTCCTCACTTGAATAAATGTTAGATAAAGTTCCATAATAAATATTCGCACAAATGCTTTATTTTTTGGGCTCCTGATTATGTAGAAGTACGTAGAAACTTTAGGGGAAATGAATTGCTGACTTTAGCATCTTCCTAACAGCTGTAAACATTAAATATACTCTTATAATTTAAATTAAATAGCTGTCTTTTGAATTTCTCTAAAACATTTTAACATAGCATTCGAAAGATTTAAATATTTTAAAAAAGTGTACTCGTAAACCTACCTCAAAATATTAAAAACAGACAACAAGCAATATTAAGTTGATTTTTTGAAGCAAATTACCTCCTATCATAATGTCAAGACACTAAAATAAAATATCGAATTAGTATTTAAGTAAATAACATAACATATTTAATAAATATTATAGTAAATTAAGTTAAAGATTTAACTTGTTATTTTGAAATTATTGCTAAACATTTTATCGTGATAATAATACGAAGCATAGATTTATGCTTGGATCTATTTTATTATATTTAGTAAAAAGAAGGCTGTATAATGAGGTAAATTGGATTTCTAATGCATGAAATAAATTTAACATATATTCCAATTAAAAACGTAATATTTTTATTACTACTAATACACTTATTTTTGAAAGATATCTTATTAATAAATCAAACGTGGAAGAAATATTAGATAGAACAATTTTTTTCCTTCTCTTCCTTTGTTATACTTTTTCTAGTAATAAAATTAATATTGAAGTTTGAAGCACACTAGTTTGATTGAAAGCTTAAAAATGGCAGAAAAAAACACTTATTTTCTAACTGCTTACTTCTGCATTCCTTATTCATCTAATACTGAAGGATGATTGACTACATGGGCTATTGTAATCCGATAGAAATGTGATTCAACGTAACACATCGATCAATAACTCCCGAGACTAACCCAGAGATGGCGCTCGTAGTAAACCAGTAACCAGGTCTTTCTAGAGTACTAACCTTTGCTTGAAACGTGTCAAAATTTTAAGTCGATCGGACCAGAAACAGCTGAGTTATCGAGGTTGGAGTAAAGTCGTTTTGTAGTTTGTTTAAAAAATGGAAAAAACCGAGTTTCGTGTTCTGATAAAACATTGTTTTTTAATGGGTAAAAACACCGTGCAAGCGAAACAATGGATTGAAAAATGTTACCCGGACTCTTGTCCATCAAAAGCAACGATTTGTCGGTGGTTTGCC
>BMAW01008912.1:0-45218 GCA_019974015.1 Nephila pilipes | reverse complement strand
AAGAACTTTTTTTTTGTACCTACGTAGGGGATCGGAAGTGAAAAGTGTTGAAGAAAAAGTAAGCAATTTTGAGTGCTGAGAAAATAAAAAATAATTCGAGAAAAAAAACAACGTTTTTAAGAACAACATTTTTATATGATGGCAAAGTTTATTAAAGAAAATTAATGAAATATTAGTTAAAACTGGTCGCAAATATCTAAATATTGCATTATTAGGCAAGTAAGAACGGTTCCCAAAACTTCAGAGCTCTAGCTTGATGGGAAGTTGGTTAAATTAATGATAGAAAATTTGATGACACACTGATACGTACACAGACAGACACACACCGAGTGAAATACATAATAACGTTAAAACTAACTAAAATTAATTAATTCATACGGTAAATTAAATGATTGGAATTTAGTTTAACCCAGCCACCCTTGGCGACAAGAATTATTTGGCAGTATTTTGCCAAATATGGCTACCCTGGTCCGTTTTATGGACTTAACGTTCAGAAAAAAAAAAAAAAAAAAAAAAACCCCAAGTTTGGTGTGTCAATGTCTAACACATTGTTAGGTTATAAGAAAGATTCCCTAAGTTTCAGAGTTCTAGCTTGAGGGGAAGTTGGTTAAATTAACGATTGAAAATTTGATGACACACACACCAAGTGAAATACATAAAAACGTTTTAAAATAATTCGAAATAAAAACCAGCGTTTTTAAAAACAACGTTTTTATATGGTGGCAAAGTTTATTAAAAAAAATTATTAAAATATTAGTTAAAACTGGTCGCAAATATCGAAATATTGCATTGTTAGGCAAATAAGAACGGTTCCCAAAATTTCAGAGCTCTAGCTTGATGGGAAGTTGGTTAAATTAACAATAGACAATTTGATGACACACTAATACACATACATACAGACACATACCAAGTGAAATACATAACAACGTTAAAACTAACTAAAATTAATTAATCCGGTAAATTAAATGGTTGGAATACAGTTTAGTCAAACCACTCTTGGAGATAGGAATTATTTGGTGGTATTTTGCCAAATGTTGCTAAATTGGTCCGGGAAGCAGACTTAACATTCAGCCAAAAAAAAAATTTCGCCAAGTTTGGCAATTATTCAAATTGCGCCAAGTGATTGGGGTAAACTGCATTATTGAAAAAAAATATTAGTTAAAACTTGTCGCAAACGTCTAAATATTGCATTGTTAGGCGAGTACGAACGATTCCCAAAATTTCAAAGCTCTAGCTTGATGGGAAGTTGGTTAAATTAACGATCGAAAATTTGATGACACACACACTCACACACACACACCAAGTGAAATTCAGAAAAACGTTGTAAAAATTATTCTGTTTACATTAGTAATTGCAGTAAATGCTCAAATGTGCCATACTAACATTTATATAATAGGCCTGGCAATCCCTAACAAGTGATAGGCGTATTCTTTCGAAGATGCCAGGTGTTTCATGGATAGTTGCAGCAGCGAATGCAATGAAGTTTTCATCAGAATGAATTTGAGTCTCGGAGAGAGTGCCTTAAGGTGTCTCCATAAGAAAATATCGTTAACTTATAAATCTGTTGCACGTGTTGGCCTACAGATGAATCCATCTCATCTAATATATCGAGAGCAAACATGGCATTGATGTAATTACGCAAATTAATGTAATTTATGTGCTATTTGAGAATTTTCCCCTTCAACTAACATCTGGTTTTTCTTTCTGATTTTTAAGTTTCCAGCTTCTTCTCAATTCAATGGAATGTGATGCAAAATAAGTAAACTTTGAAAGTGGAGTGAATAGATATAATCAAATCGTATAAAAAGACAAAGAATTGACTTGAATATTATTAAGGTTACGGTAATCAGAAACGTTTTAGAGTTGTGTGCGCAGAAGTATTCTGTCACATATAGCGGATTTGGTGAGTTAGAACTGCGCGTTGTCTGAGCAGTTATGAGAGCAGTTACACGAGGAGCAGTTACACGAGGTACTCGTATCTTATTCCTGTAAGCTTATTCTTTGATAAATTGTAGAGTTTGTTGGTACTGAGGATGAACGACACTGGGGGATGAGTAATAGGATACTGTCGCAAATGTTGAGATGAACTAGAGTCTCATTGTGCTGAAACCATACGGCATTTCGAATGGCAACTGGAACTTTATCAAGTAATTATGCTAATATCTTTTCCAGAAAGATGTAATACATCGTACCGTTGAATCAATTTCATTGAAAGTTTGGGCCATTCATAATACCTCCACACACACATTAATATAAATCCACCCCACAATATACGTCAATTATTATCTATATTTCTAGGATTTTATCATTGTTAATGATTGGATATTTCAACATTGTACTCACATACCAAACCAACCAACACACCTCCACCAACATTTTTCGTTTCCGACCCAATTTTCTATCCAAAAATGCTTCTTAATGTGCAGGGTGCCTTTCCAATAAATTTATAATATCAATTCAGGGACATTTCATATATTATATCAGCATTATTATTTTAAAATTTCTCAAAACAATAACTTTTATTAGTTACTAATATAGTTAATAAATTTATGATATAGTTCTGATAAAATTTAATCATCAACTACTTTTTAAAAACAAATCTTTAAATTGCTCAGGCATAGCAAGTTATTTAGATACTTTTATTTAATGAAAAAAAGCACATTAGTGAACATATTTATGAAAAATAAATTCAGTATCAAACATATAATTTTAAGTTATTAAGAGTTGTACTGACTTCTGTGTTTTTAACTACTCAAGGGGTTATTGTCTTCTATACCCTATAAATGTCGTATCTGACAACTTTCAAAAATTTATCTTGTTTTTGAGTATATTTTTTATGTCTGTTTCACAGTAACGAATTTAATTTTCAAAAATACTTCCTAATAAATTTCTCCTGAATTTTTTTCATTGGATTGAAATAAAATACATGCAATATATATCTTATACCTGCTTTCACCACTAATGAAATCAATTTTCAAAAATATGTCGTAATAAATTTCCCCCCAATTTTTTATTGGATTGAAGCGAAACAAGTATAAAAATTAAGTATTTTATATAATCGATTTATGTATTACTTTAAATCATATGTAAACTGGAATCAAGATATGACTGAAAATAAATAACATTATGCAGAGTTTTAAACTGTGAAGCAGCCTTTTTTTCCTTCAAGAATTTCAATTTATGATTTTCTAGTTTGGCTTCCTTCTTGAATTGTTTTGGGATCAAATAATTTTAATATTGATTTACTTTTATTAACTACCCAATGGCCTATTGTTTTAGGTGGATCCCTTTTGGAGAATAATATCACTTTTCAATTTTTTATCGTTTGCTTCAATTTTAATTACATTTATCTTAAATATATTCAATTGAATAATTTATCGTTTGCTTTAATTTTAATTACATGTTGTAGATATAATATTCAATTTAATAATTTATTGCTACTTTTAATTTTAATATCAGAAAAGTTTACTATTGTTCATCTCTCGATATTTCATCGTTTACTTTAATTATTATATTTAATAGAGTAATTTAATAATGATTATAAAAAAAGCGGACTTTGGGTGGCTAAATCTGTTCTTTGCAAAACTTTGCATAGAAGTTATTAATTTTTTTTCTTTCTGTTTTTTCGCATCAATTTTTTGATATTAACTGTATAAATAACAAGGACTATGAGTTATTTTGAACATTGCAATGGATGCCCTCATAGAATAATATATGTAAATGACATATGCGGCACATATAACATTAGGCTTATATGTTCTTGTTTGTCGAATTTAGTTGAAAAAATTACGAATACTGAAATTGAATATGAGTTGGTTAGGTTTTCAGCATGGAGAAATGTTCACATTCTGTATATTGCAACGTACCACCGTTATTAACACCATAAAATTAAAATCAGAGCAGTTAATTCTAATCGAGCAATAATAATCAATAAATTGGTTGTTACGGAAGTAGCTCTGATTCATTTACAATTTATGATTCCTTGATTTTGTCAACATAAAAGTAGTTACTTAATTTTAAACACTATCAGTTGCATTTCTGGTAATCTTTGGTGCGTACAATTAAGAGAAAAGTGATTGAGCAATAAAGCTCAAAGAGAACTGAGAGTTGCTTTTTTGCTTTCTTATTTTTGAAAAATGTTTTCAATATGATAATGCGGGGCTACACAAAAAAGAATATATCATGCATATTTTTCAAAACGTATACTGTCAGTTATTTTCCCTTCAAATCGTGAAGGGCTGTTTTGGAACTTTTTTCGCTTAATATGTGTCCTTGAAATATGATTGATCTTTTAAATATTTTCCCTTAGCTGACTTCAAAATAAAAACGAACTTTAATCTTTGGTGCATGTTACATAACGTATTCCAAAATATATTCTACAGTATTTCAAGATAGTATTTGAGTAATAAATCAGTGCGAATCGTGTTAATGTTGTGAATCTTTCAGCCTATTAATCATAACCATTCATCCGATAGTCTTATTTATTCATCAAGAACAAACAGATCGGGGTCTTTTTTGTTTTTTTTTCGTCACACTTAGAAACAATACGAGTGCTATTAGCAGTGAATCTTGTAATTATGAGCCTTGGTCAAGTGACAAGGACGACATCTGTGCTGGCACCACCCTCTCCAAAATTCCACAACACGCTCATGGGAAACTTGGAGCCGTGACAATTTTAACTTACCTCAGTCTCGCTATGCTGTGGATTTTTTGTGGCATCAGGACTCGAATCACGATTCGACGAAAACAAAAACAACCGCTAATTCGCGACCACGACACTAGGCTACCGCAGCCACAGATTGGTAGGAGTTATGCTATGAAATCAAGAGAACGTAGTTTTCGAGACACGTTTTCCTATCTATAAGCTACGTTTTCTGTCATTTCAAGTAATTTCGCAAAGAGAATAATTTCTCCCTGACTGTTGGAAAATCATTCAAAGATTGTAGAATAGTGACATATTGTTGACGTAATAGAGGTAAATATGAATAAGCTACATATTTACACGAAATTGAAAAAGATTGTATGGTAATGATTATCACATAAAAAGATTAAAGTAGTGCAATTACTAAAATTGTATTAATACTTACTTTTTATGATACCTATAGTTTTTAAATATCAAACTGATAACAGATTTTGAGTGTGTGATAGCCGGTGTTATCTACTAAATTAAATTCTTAAATTTTAAATTAATTATTGACATTTTATACAAAAAAAATGTACAAAATGAAATTAAAACCGTACTATAGGCTTATTCGTGCCACACACAATTTTCACCTCCCATTTTCAATTTTTAATACTTAAAATTAAATATTTATAATACAAGTCCTCTTCTTAATATATATGATCAATGCATTAATGTGCGGGGTTTAATTACAAAATTCAGATATATATATTCATTTGTACTTCCACTTTACATATTTAATGTATTAGTGTGTAATTTTAAGAAAACTAAATATCTGAAAATTGAATTAAGAAATTAAGTCTAAAATTAATTTTAAAAATTAATTCAGACTTATAAAATAATTTTTGATTAAATTATCAACATTTAAATATTTTTTCACTTTGTAAAAACACGGACACTTATTTGACACAGTAACAACTCAAATTGAAGTTTCATCTCGTATTGAAAATGATTTTATCGAAATGTAATAGTTATGTTTATGGCTCAAATGTAATATTACATCACAATACACACACACACACGTCAATAATATTGTCATAGTATGAGAATTATATATAATTAATTTTATCACTTTCCTTTACTTTATTTTACACTTCTGAAATTTTTTCTTAACAGTAACATGTCTTTTCTTAAATTACTAACCCAATAGAGCATTTTTTTTTAAGTTTTGAATATTTTTGTTGATGTTATAATTACTAATAATTCTGATACGAAATCTTTATTAAGTCCCAATATTTATAAATACTTTTTCTGTTCTGTGTATAAAGTTTCATACAAATAATGACTGATTTTGTAACTTTCTTTTGCGTTTGAAAGTTAAGTTTCAGAACGAAATGTTTTCGATAATATTATTGAAAATAATCAAGAAGAAATCCAGTAAATGAAAAAAATCGATAACATTTAAACATTTTTCTGTTCTCTTTGAATAATTATTCGTTATATAAAATAAAAATAGAGTTTATATTTGAATTTACTTATGACAATAATTTTAGATGAAAATATTTTTAATTAAACGATTCCTAATATTTCAATTTTAAATGTAATTCTTTATTGAATCTGTTCTATTTTCCATATCCCATGTTTAGTTTTGAAAGTTAAAGAATAATATATGAATTTAAAAAAAAAAAAAAAGAAACAAGCTATTGCATTTGAAAATGAATTTTTTGACAATCTGTTTTGGATGGAAATATTTTTTCAACTATTTTTCAAACTTTCTTCTCGGTTTGATCAAATAGGAGCTCCTTCGAGCCACACTAATTTTTTTTAATCTTGAATTACTTTTAATTTTATTAATCCAAATTCGACTTTAACTATTAAAATTTTATCGTATTGTTGACTTAGTTTGTTTTGAATTCAAAAGCTCATACATTATTTTTTCGTGTGATTTTTTATCCCAAGAACATCCACACATATTACGTAGTAGTCGAATTCAAAGCGCCCGCTCAGAAAAAAAAAAAAAAAGAAAGTAAGAAAAAGTAGAAATATCAAGGTACCTGTTGCAAGAAAGGTTTCAGCTCCCCCAAACCGGTTTACCTATTTCTATAACACCCCTTTCAGAAACTGAGGCCACGTCTTGGCGAAGAAGACGCCCGCCTCAGGTAGGTTTTGTGCTCGGAGCTCATAACATCTCCTGTCATCCGTTTAGTGCCATATACATTCCTTCGTAAATATGGATAAGTAATAAACCCGCTTCAAACCGAATTCAATGGAATAAGTTTCTGAAGAAGGAATGCAGCGTTTTGGTGAGTAGTTTCCATTGATCTTTTTTTAAATGTGTGAGCAGGAAGTGTTTTCGTTAACAATCTAGTCATTGATGTTTGTTGTATTTATGCAGAACTATATAAAATATGAAATTTAGAAAAGAAGTAATTTAGTTTAATATTCTAGTATTATGTTGCATTTAAAGAAGAAGGAATTTGACCGTAAAATTTTCTTTGTAATGAAATTATATGTTATTTTCATAAAATAACGAATAGTTAAAAAAAAAAAAAAGATTCAATGTCATTAGGTAATTTATAATAATTCTTTTACAAAGGTACTATTGTTTTTAATTTTAAATTAACACTAATGTTAGAAATGGTGCCAGAATTTAACGCATTTACTTTAATGTTTGATTTTACGCCTATTTATTCATATGTATTACATGCTCTTATATTAAGAAAACATTGAGACGTTCACTATCAATTCAAGTTTATAACTTTGAAATACCTTGTTTTTGTTGTTTGTGTTTTATACTCATTGAAAGCAAACTTTTCAATTTTTATCGATTTCCTCCCATTTTTCTCGCCTTGACATAAATATAACTCCCACTCGAAGATAATTGATGCTGGTATAATGGTTGACAAGCATGTACGCGACAAATGTTTAATATGTACTTGAATTTTTTTTATAGAAAACTGGTAGTTATGATAGAGTTCAAATGAAAACTGCCACAAGTTTAAATAAGATTAATCGAAGCAGCACATGATATTTTGATTTCATTTATAATACGGGTCAACTATTGTTATTTTTGTAGAACTATTTCAAATTTTTTCACATATATCATTATTTAGAAGGGCAATATTTTTATCAGACATTTTTTTCCCCAAATTTCTAGCCTTTTTGACATATAATATAATACTTGAGCAGAAGTACTTTAGAATATATCCTTTTATCGAAAGGCATAACAGAACTAAATTGAAATAGTCATAGAAAATAGCAGCTATTATTAGGAGTATATAATGATGCTGTTACGATGAGACCAATGTATTTTTTCATATATTTTTCATCTTTTTCCTGATACATTTAATGTAGAGAAAATGGACCTAAATAAATAAAAAATGTAAAAGTTTTAATGAAATCTCTCATTTTTGTTATGATAAAAGTATATTTATTTTATATACTTATAAATTTATGAGTTCTCATCTAAAAAGGTATAAGTTCTCTCTCTCTCTCTCTCTCTAATATATATATATATATATATATATATATATATATATATATATGTGTGTGTGTATTATTGTGTAATATTATATATCGTTTGTCATTTATCACTTATTACGTGCTCTATAGAATTTCAATGTTCATAATTAAAATATACAATGATCAAAAATGTATAACAACTGTAATTAAAATATTTACCGCTTAAAAAGTGGGAAACTGTGTACTTAATGTAATTAGAATTTATTTAACTTTATATAATTATATTGAAAGTATGAAAATGTATTGATGAATAATTTCGTTCTAAATTTTGCTCAATTTGAATTCTACCCATCATAAAGTGTCGATCAGAGTTTCATTAATTAATGGAATTATTAAATTGCAAGTTCTCAGCAATCTTGCAGATCAAATGATATTTAAATATTCTTCGAATTAAAAGTACTAAAATATGCTTCTGTTGAAAAGGTGACATACGGAGAAAGTTAAAATGGATAAAGGAACTTTAGAAACGAGTGAAATGATGCAGAAAATTGCATTCGCTTTATTTTACCCGCATTTATAATGGGGATTGACTTTCAATAGTCTCACGTTACCTAGAAAGAAAACAAGTTTAAGGGAAGTGTAAAATACAATCAAAATATAAAGAATTAATAGAACATGAAAAATTAATTATATGAAAATCTCTCTCTCATTAAAGTACATAAAATATTAGTAAAACATAATATATCAATACTATTTAAACACTAATAAAATATGTAATATTAATAAAATATGTAATTTCATAAAACTAGTAATACAAATAATATATATAAAATTAATTAAAAATATGTAAATTTAATAAAAATTAATTTATTAATAAAGTACTAATAATGAATAATATATGAATGTTAACTATGAAATATTGATTATGTAGTACAAATTACGAAATATTTATGAAGTCTAAATTAGGAATAAATTATTAAATATTAATATATAAAATATAAAACGTTAAATATTAATAAAATATACAATTATTAATAAAATATGAAATTTTAATAAAATATGAAATATTAATAAAATGTAAAATAATCAATTAAATAATCAAACATGTAGATTGTTAATAAATTACTAAATTTAATGAAATAGAAATAAAATGCAAAATATAAATAAAGTACAATATATTAACAAAACATAAAATATCAATAAAATATAGAATGTTAAATAAATTATATAAATTTTATTTATAAACTTAAATGCCTCTTCCCATTTTGATTTTTTCTGTTGTTTTCTGGTTTCTTTCTTATAATTTAATTTAAAGTGTGTGAAATATACCCAACATTTATGGAAATTGGAAACTGAGGTATTTTGAATTTATCACACACAAATAATAAACAAAATTCGATTATTTCGTAGAGAAATCTGTGTAAGATTGATTGCTCTTGTTACGAAAACGTTAGGTTTGTGATCCCAGATCGAGCGTTATGACCTGCGATATTCAAGTCAAGCCCCGTGTTCGTATCCTAATTTCACTAAGGACTCTGTGGTGGCGGTATCCTAGTGGTCATGGTCGCGGGCTCCCACGGGAGTGGTGGGAGAGCTTTGCTTCCATTGAGTCATGGTTTCGAGACCTGATGTTGCAAAAGACTCGCCATGTAGTGGGGCTGAGGCGCGTTAAATGTGTCGAGGTTCCTAGTCCTCCAGTTGGCGTGATGTGGAAGTTTGGAGAGGGACGTTACCCATTCAATCCACTAAAAAAGTGATCCACTGTGCTAAGCAAAGGGGACTGTCTCATATTAAATAGAACTGGACTTGATAACTCCACGGAGACAAATCGTTGTAATATATGATCAGATTTCCGCAAAAATAAGGCGCGTCAAGTGAAATTATCTAAATGGATTTCACTACATAACTACTTTCCAAAATAGAGCGACATGGAATCATTGTGAAGTAACCAATTCAGATGGCATCTTTGTTACTTGATTACAGTTCAAAATTATGAGATTCGTACAGTTCAAAATTACGAGAAAAATTATGAGATTGGATATATATCACCTCCGTGTGTCACCTTTTAAAATTATGAATTTCGCAATTTGCATGTTGTCAAATAATTCGGCATAAATTCAAAATTACTGTTTTTCCCCTTTTTACATTTTATTATTTAGAGAAAGCAGCATAAATGAGTAAGCTAAGTTTAATTATTTAACAATATATAAGTAATCTGAATAGAAATTTAAATTACATTTATTTTTTAGAAAGACTTAAAAATTAGATCCAAATACTATTATTTGATATCGAAAGATTACGTTTTGTTAATAGATAAAAATAATTAATTAGTTTTTTTCATGGCTGTAAATTTTGATTAAACTGTTGTTTGGACGAAAGAGCGCTTAGAAAAGTAATAGTATACAGTGTAGTTAAATTTTTCAGACAAAAGATGATAAAAATATTAATACATTTGCTTTACAAAAACAAAAAACATCACTTTTTTCTGGGCGCATTAGCGAATTAAAAATATTCAAAAATATGTCACTAAATATTTTCTTTATTATGAAATAATTTTATATTTAAGGGAAAGCATGATTAAGGAGAACACCCGTAAGATGTATAATTTAATTTTAACTCACATTAGCAATTGTAATTAAAGCACTTAGATCTCAGGCGAATAGATAACTCGAAACAAAGAAAAAATTCTTAAGAGATTTTCAACATTTACTTTTTATTTTCAAATGTAGGCTGTTTGAGCTGAATTTAAAATCTTAAATAAACATTTTTAGAAGTATATGAACTTTTCTACTGAAAGATACAAAACGACCAGAAAAAAAGGTTCTACTATTTAGTACTAGCTTCCTTTAATGAATGTGACCGCAGTAGCCTAGTGGTCATGTTCGATTACTACGGCCAGTATTGTATCGTCAATTCGTGGGTTCGAGTCCTAATGTCACTTAAATACCTGACCCACGGTGCAGTGAAGGTAAAGCAAATTTCATCTGTCGAGGCTCCAAGTCTTCCCTTTGGTGTGATGTGGTGTGAAAATTTGGAGATGGAGGTGTCATCCTCATTATTTAACCGAAGTTCAAAATTGCGAGATCCGTCACCAGTAGCAATCATGTTGATCTTAAGTGTGACGTAAATAAACAATCAATCAATAAAAACCTCTCATGAGTGCATGAAAATGGAAAAAATATATTAAGACACAATATACGAAATTTCTCATTCAAACAAGTAAATATGATAATTCATATGAAAATATTGACTTAATTAAATAATATATTAACTAGAAAAAAATGTATAAAAACATAAAAGTACAAATTTTTTAATTCCTAACGGTATAAAGGTAACCACATATGACTTCCAATATTATTAGTCATGTTTTTGATTTATTATAAGAGAAATGCCTAAAACGTACTTAAAAATGTTAGCTATGTTCTTCACCTAAATAAATATAGTATTCAAAATGGATATAATTATCTAACGAATATAGGGTAGAAAGGGTGAGAAGTATATTCAAACTTAAAAAATTAATTTTATTTTTTTTAATTATCTATTTTTTATCCTAAGAAATAAAGCTTATTTATGTCACAGGTAAATAGCCTTGTCCAGATTGAAGAGTTGAACGTTAGACAGCAGACAGTGTGAACTTAAAAATTAAAACGGGCATTCATAGAAGGGTAACATTTCATACGATGCTCAGTTCTATTTCAAAAGATGTCTGAAAGTTGTCTCAGTGCTGTGTATGTATTGTTTGTAATGATGGTCGATAGGAAGACAATGCACTTATCGCTATTGTTTCGCAAGGCTGAACAAGAAGGTCAACTTAGAGAAATTCTTGAGAGTACCACTATTTCCATTCACTCTTAGAAAGGGAGATATATAGATAGCCTTTCTCTAAATGATAGTTAAAATAATTGTGATGCTGACTATACATGATACTTGGCATTTTTGGGTATAGCTGCTATTATGGGAATATTATATATATATATATATATATATATATATGTGTAGACAATATTTAGCCTCGTCCAATTATGCTTTTAATACCATTAAAATATTTGACAGCAGAAAAGAATACACATATACACATAGACTATAATTATAAAAGAATGCAAATATACAAGCAAGAGTTCGAATGGAAATGATATTGCCTGAAAGCTTAAAGATATGGATTACTTATTATTAAATTATTCTGACTTCGACGTTTTATCGAGTTAGAGATTTTTCCTAGAAAGTTTGCTGTTTTTGAGTAAAGAGAGAATTACGCATATGTATTTGCTTGTAAGATTAAGATAGAAAAATTATTAGAGAATAATATTTTTAGTGTTACTTCTTCAGCATAATTGATATTTCTCTGAGATTTCAAAAATTATTTGCAATTTATATGTATTCTAGTAGCAATTCACTAATTTTTTTATTGTAGTACTCATACAGAAAGCTATTTGTTTTTGTAATTATTAATATGGATCGATTTGGTGATACTTTAAATTTGCATAAGGTTCAAGAGCTCTTAAGCTTATAAAATTATGAAATTTTGTCTAAGAAAGTTTATTACCGATTTATGATTCGCAGATGATACTAATAATGAAAAAAGTTTTAAAATTTTATAGAAATAACTGAAGCTATTTTTGACAAATCTGTACAAGATAGTAGATTTGGCTTAAAAACGAAACCGTTTTATTAGTGAGGATTGCACAAATAGAAATTCAGACACTTCTGATTCAGATAAAATTTAATTTGTAATAATTAAGGTAAATCAAATTTCTGCATGATTTTAAAGAAAAAAATAGAAAATTCTGCAGAGATTATACCGCATTTCAAATAATCCGTAATGAGCATTTCTGAAGAAACATACGGTTTGTAAACTTATATTGATGCAATAACTGCTTTTGCAAAATACATATTCGTAAAAATTCTTTCTGTACATTTCAACAAAGCAAATGAGTGATTAAAGAACTGTTTAAGTTCCGTTAAAAATATAATTGAATTGTTTGTATTATTTACGCAGTTAAGAAAATGATATTATATGTAACAGCATCGGTACTAAGACATTTTTGTGTATTTTGTGTGTGGTGTCTGAGAAGAGAGAGAGAAGCTGAAAATTTTACTTTTGAAATTTTAACACGAGTTATGAAAGAATAATAAAGGAGTTACTAATAAGCATTAAATTTTATATATCTTAACGCCTTAAATATTGCTTTCAATCATCAGTTACCTATGGACACTGTTGAATTTACTGAATTTGTAGGAAGTGCATGTTGTGTGTATAAGTTAATGTAACTGTGAAATTATCGTGTAATACTGAAATTACAAATGTAACATTATTTTTTACGCCATGCAATTTCTTATTTTATTTATATATTTCGTTTGATTGAACTAGTAACATGAAAAAACAGTTACATAATTATTTTAAGTGAGTTAATACATTATGAATTTCTGACCTTAGCTCATTTTCGAGTTCACGAAACATGAAAACAAACAAATGTTGGTTCTTTTATCTTAAGACTCAAAATTGCATTCACAACATGTCATGCATATAACGACACCAAAGAACTTTCAGTAAGTTCAACTCTTTCATTATCCGGTTATGCGATAAAGATTTCTGAAACCGCGAATTGAATCATCCGCGGGAAAAAACTGATTTCTGAAGAACAGGATTATCTGGTCGAACTGTGGAAGGCCCTGAATGACAGAATGGACGGGGAGGGAGAGGGTCATCTCTGACCTGGATAGTAAAACATCGTAGAAATGCGGAAGGAACCCTAAAGACGAAAACAAAACTGCGGTCATCTTCAGAATTCAACTAACGGTTTCAGAATTCAGCTAACGGTAGTTGCTTTGAAACTCTGTCAGTTGAACAGGAATCAGTACTTCAAAAAAATTACAAAGGGGAAAGAAAACCTTCCAGGTACATCTTGCTTGAATCTGTTGCCAAGATATTTCATCATTCTTTTTGTTTCTTCAGGTTTATTTATTCTGTTTATAGCTTATCAATGATTGCAAGAGACTAGAGGGAAATCAGTGCTCGTATAATACTAATGCTCGTGCCTGTTTCTTTAAGAAAATTCTGTTCAGATATTATACCTCACGTGTTTAGACTGAGTTCACATTACTTTCCATTACCTTTTTTTCACAACTGTACTGTTAATTAAAGGTTATTTTAGTTTGGAGGGTCTATTGCGAGTTAAATGCTTAGTTTGCTTCAAGTGTTTTCGTAGAATGTACAACAGAATTTTTATAAAGTCGTTCGTATTGATTGCATTTAACTTCATTATAATATTCAGTCTTTTTTTGGGAAATAGTTTGAGGATTCAACGATAGTTTATATTATATAAATCTTATGTTGTTGCAACTTGTTTGATAGAAATATCGTACTACAATTGTGATAGCATACAATTACTTGCTTCTTCTAACATCATAAGTTTAATCACAAGGTCTAAATTTCAATTTAAATTCAAGTAACATCACATCAACATTTTTCTTATTATCAGAACCCTTAATTCCCTTCAATTCCATTTTCTGTCGATTTTATACAACTTTATTCTATCTATTCACTTCACTTCCGAAGATTACTTAATTTACATTCCGTTCCATTTTATTGGAAAAAAGCTTGGAACTTAAATATCAAATAAGAAAAAAACTTTAGATGTTAATCAGAAGGAAGTGTCATGAATAGTCTATGTTATAAAATAGACTCAATATGCTCAATTATTAATAGATTTGTTAAAAAGACGAATTTATAAATGCAATAAATTATTTTCCTGTAAATTACCGAGCGCAAAATTATCTTTTTGTGCTTTTCGAGAGTGATTACGAATTGCTTCTTTAGTACCCAAATTGAAATCTCTGCAAAACATATCTCATGCATTTACTTTTACACTCTCTATCTACCTTTCAAATCTCTATAAATATTTGAATCAATCTTTCCATGACAATAATGAAGTTATTTTCCCCAAATTTTTGAATAATATTATTTTCCAAATAATTTTATTTTCTATAGTTTTTAAAAAGTGCATTACATTATATTTTGCTTAATTGTGTAAAATGTAGTTTAAAAGAAGGAAATCTTAATAAGTATTATTGAAAATTTGAATATTCTTGTTTTCTGCGAGAAAATTCTTTCATACAGTTTTTTTTAAAAAAAATTACTTAGTAGATATTTTCAACAAGTTAATATTCGTTTAGTTTTGTGAACAATACTAGAAGGTTTTACTACACAAATATTGCTGCTTGATGAAATAATAAAATAGATAAAAAAAAAAAAAGACTTCAATTCAAAGAAATGAAAATAAAGAAAATATAATTAATCTTATTAACCCATGAAAGCTTTCATAATATGAAACATGAGAATTTTTAAGTATGTATTACTTGCTACGTTTTAATTTTTAAGTATGTGTAGTATTTCTAGGTATTTTTACTTGTTATTTTGATTTAATATATGATGTTTTGAAAATATTCTAATTTTACTTATTTAATTTCTTGTAGTGTCCATTTGAATGAATTTCTCTTTGTGTAATCATTTTAAAAGAGATTCCACTCATATATTTCATTTGTAGAATGACTGCATGTCAGAATTGAGGATATTTTCACTTTTAAATAAAAATATCTGATTTGTCTTATCAATTAGAAAGTTTAATATTTTTAATTGAAACGATATAACTTTTGGAAACAAATTTCAATTTTATTTTGAATTTCAGAAATTTTCTTTTTGTAACACTCTTTATTTAAAAGTTAATGAGTAACAATATACTTTTAATATATTCGTGCATTTATTAAAAATTTGGGATTTTTTTAGGAACTTCATAAGCAAATGAAACATAAGAATAACTGTTGAAATGTGGATATCATTTTTGGTACTGCTGTGTGGTACAGGTAAGTAAAAATATTCTTAAAATTGTAGCATTTAAAAGAGTTGCAAAAAGTCGAATGCGTAAAAGAATCAAAAAGCAGGAAAAATTCTTTTTTCTGTTTTCAGGAAATTAAGAAAAAGTTTTTATGTTAAAATAGCTTGCTATAAATTAATTCAAATATTAGCAGCATAGAAAATAATTCCTTGTATTATCTGAAAAAGTATTCCTTTTAATTTAATTGCTGTATATAATTTATTTGTAATGTAAACTAAAAAGAAACCTGTTAAAAATAAATGATAATTGATTTCATTAATAAAACATTACTTATAAAATGTTTTGTGTTTCTTCAATTTGTTAAATAATTAGAACATTTCCAATGTTAAATGCCTTTAAAAAAACTTTTCAAGTATTTAAATTCGGTTTTTATAATTAGGAATAATTTTCGACAACTGGATGTGCTAATTTCCATTTAAATGCTCACTTTTATTCCTCTTTTATGGTATTAATTTTATTTATCATTCTACATGGATATATTTTAACTATATTTAAGCAAGTATTTTTTAAAATTAAAAAAATAATACTCTTCTTTTAGGTTTTGTTGCCTGCAATAGCCCTCCAATATTTTTGAGAAACATAGACTTAGCTGTGATCAAAGAAAATACTCCTGTTGGTAAGTTTATCAATGATTTTTATATTTAAAAATTAAAAAAGGGAAAGTTTTGAACAATATATTTAATATACTAAAACAAAAAAGAGGTAGAGTGTGTGTTAAATGTAATGTTGCTAAAGAAATTTGTCAATCGCTGTTTATACATTATAAGAAATACTTTTACTGTAAAAGTTTTTTAATTCACAATATATTGTGGGAGCCTGAACAATATAATTCTTGCATTTTATCAGTAAATAAAAAAGTTTTTCTTGGGCAGCAAAAATTATAGCTACATAAATAATCGTAGTTATCAGATGATACTTAATATGATAAGGATCAGTTGAATTACTTTATAGAATTTCGAGTTCTAACGAGGTGAAAATTTATCATAAAATAACGAGAATTGTAATTCATTATAATGAATATCATTACGCTTCCAAATAGGTTTATTCAGACTTTGCTGATACATTACGATATTTGAGTTAAACTGATTGCATCTTAATACCTGCTAACCATTTTAAGTACGATAATTATCTGGTGGTACTCGTACATTTATTTTTAAGAAAATTAAAGTAGAATTAAAATCTTAAAGATTTTAAGAATGCTGAAATATCGTCTACCATTGATGCATTGATTGCAATTAACTTAGTGTAAATGTCACTTAAAGGTTAAAATATTAGAAATTTATTTATCTGAAGAATATGAATTCAAAATATTTACTTGGATGTAAATAACGAGATATACTGAAAATAGTAAAATAGTTAAGCGTTCGTAAGGTATATAAATATATATATATATATATATAGTTTTAATACCATTTTTGCTCTATAGTTATTTTTGTTATGTTTATAAATTTACTTTTCGTTTTTTTCATTTGCATTTTCAGTTTTATATCCATATGTTTAATAACATATTTGTTAAATAGGACAGTTTGGCCAATAATTCTAGGATAACCGTACCTAACATTTTAAAGCCTGTTATAACTTTAAATACATAATTTTTAAATTTGTTTTGGGTTCTTTCTTCAAGTTTTTATTAAAATTTGTTCAATTACTACATCCTTTTTGTTGTATCTGGTTTTTGTCTATTTAATTTTCATTTCAATTACTCTCTTTTGAATTTATAATTCTTCATTTATAGTTAAACGTGGATTATGAGTTGTCATTCAATTTTCAATTTGAAACTTTTATCTGTTTATTTTTCGTTTTATTCATGTTTTATTACTTAATGGTTTAGTTGTGGTTTCTTGTATTTCGTTAAAATGATAACTTTTGAAATAACTTCCTAGCTTATTTTTTGTACATTTGCTTGAAACATTAAAATCATTAGGAATAAGCAAATCAAAGACATTAAAAATTATAATTTTTGTAAATTTGGGACTAAAATGGTACCTTCCAATAATTTCCACCCACTGTATAAGACATTTTGTCTCTTCAATAGAGGTGTCCCTTAGTAAGAGCTAAATACGTGTAATATTTTAGAGAGACTGGGACCAACAGACTTGTCCATTAAATAGAGGTGTCCATTCGGAAATGTACCTTACAAGAGGTATTACTATATGAAATTTGACGTCACTTCAGTTGTTAAGAGACATTAGTTTCGAGTAGATTTTAAAAAGTTAAGAATAAATGAACAAACAAAAAAAGAAAATTCTTAAAATAAGCAAGCGAAATATGTTTTTGAAAATGTATGAGTTTGGAAAAAATATCAAAATGAAGTAAGAAAGCGATGAATAAATTGTCCTTTTCACTTTTCATTCGCATTATCTATTTATCTTATTTTCTCCTGTAATTTGTATTTCGATGTGACATTTTATAGCGCTATTAGAATAATTTCCAAATCTCAAGGACATTAGAATAAAATAAGATCTTTTACCGGCTTCAAGAATTGTTTGCAATCTGGTTCATTTGCATGATTAACCTACTTTTGCAAGAGAAGACAATTCAGTGACTTTTTCTTTTTCATTGAAGAAATGGGATTATCATGCAATGTTCTCAGAAAAATATCTGAGTTCCTTTCTTTTGTTGTATATTTTTTTTTTTTTTTTTTGAAAAATAGTTCTTTGGACATAAAAGAACTGTTTTAGTAATGCTCAATGTATTGCTTCTAATTTAAATAGCTTAAAATGATTGCTTTGTTATTTTAAACAACGGTTATATACATTAATTTGGTTTCATTTCATTTTTATTAATATTTGTATCTACAGTTTAAATCAAAATAAAACTAATTTACTAAAATAATTTTTGGTATGTCATTGAACTAATTTTAGGAATTGAATTATAAATTGCTGCTGAAATCCTAATGATTATTAGAAATATGTCTAATTTGCTTCGCTTTAGTATTCTAAAATATTTGCAGAGGTCGTTGGAATTTAATTTCGTTCGAAAATAAAGATCTAGAGCATCATAAAACATTTAATCTCTTGCGGTACAACGACATTTCAGTCACATGCATCGAATTGAGAAAGATTAAAAATTCTAATGCATCAGGGATATAACAACGCGATTAGGAATATCGCCTTTTTATAATCGGGGGATTTTGAATTCAGGATTTGATTCGGAAAAAGTTCATTGCACTCAGAAAACGATTTTCTGTAAAATCCAAGGAGGATTTATTACAATGGAATGTGAAAAAGTTTGTGGAGAAAGAAATCCAAATCAGTGATAACCTTTTATTTAACAGTAGCCCTAAGATACAAGATGAACCTAAGCATTTGCCAACACAACACATAGTTCTTTTAAATATCTATGATACATTTGAAAGATCTTTTAGAAGTCCAGTACAATTTTAAGACACATTAAAAATCTATTCGATTGCAAGACAGAAAGGCTATTTTATTTCAAGTGATCAAGTATTGGTAAATATTATAAATGATTAAACATAACAGATTGTTACATAAACATGCTTAATTCAGATCTCGAAGCCTCCAAGTAATAATTCCTTTTTCGCAAATTGGAAAAGATTACCCAATTAAAAACATTGATTATATATAGGCAAAAAGAGTTAAATAAAAGCTAATTAGTTGATTTTCAGGCTATTTGTTGCGGTTGTTACTTGGATAATAATTCTGGTTAGTAAAAAAAAGAGAAAAAATTTTAAATCTAATTTATAAACTTTCATTAAGTGATTTTTTTTTTTCAGTTTTGTTTTGAAGAATGTTTATAGAACTTCTTACTTCATATTCGAAATTTTATTTTTTAATCTACATTTATTTTTTAAATCCAATAAAACGTCTAAATACTATTTCTCTTCAGTGATATTTTCCTTTAATTATAACTCTCATTACAGGAACAGTCTTCTTCACTTTATTGGGATCGGATCCCGAGAATTCAACAGTAACTTATGGCTTAGAAGGTACTGATAGATTTCAAGTAAATAGTGTAACTGGAGATATTACTGTTGCAGCTCCAATCGACAGAGAAGTAAGAAATTAAATAATTTGATTCAATTTGTATATTTTATGTTCGTTTATTTCTCATTTCTTAACATGAGTAAATACTCTTTCATTTCCATCTACTTTAGCTGAAAAGACAGTTTTCATTGTAAATATTTATATTCATTTATTTAATTCTGATTTAATATAAAAAATAGAGCAATGCAAAGTTAATTGGAGAAAAAAAAACATCATAAAATCAAAGTGAAATATTTTTTATAAGTTATCTATATAGAACTTTATTTTTTGCATATGTTTTTACAAATTTTTCAGTTAGATTTACAATATTTTCCAGGCGAATGATAGTGTTAGATTCTATGTGATATTAGAAGATGTAGTGGGAAATGGACAAGACAACAATGTGGTAAGATTTTCTTAAATTCCTTCGCAATAAATATACAGATATGAAGATTTGAGATTGCTTTTCAGAAATAACGCCCTGAACACTTTCAGAAGTATTTTGACAAAATATAACAATTCAAAATCGTCTCCTGAAAAAAATCAAAATTAAAATATCAGAAGACTTTTTTTGTTATGAAAATCAGATTTTTATTTCATATTTGCAACAAGTAATTATATCCTTCTATAAATTCTTGTTGATGTTGAATATCCCCATTCTTTGAAAATTCAATTAACTAGTATTTTACAAATACTTTTTAACAGTTTTAAAATCTGGATTTTGCTACACACAAGTTCTTTTCAAAAAGAAAGATATATCATTAATTCAGATCTTTCTGTACACGAATCAATAACTTTCGCCTTTAATTAAATTACAATTAAATGCAAAGTTTCTAATGTCCTTTCATTTACTTTATTGTATTATTCGAAACAGTTTAAGAGTTAGTTAAGTTTTCTCACAAATTACTGATTTCTATACATAAATACGTTCTTTTTGAAATTATATGTTTCCTATTTAATTTCTTTATTTCTATAAAGAGTTATTTTAATGTGATAATAACTAATAACCGGATTCATAATAGATAACAGCTAATAACCATGCGGTTCGGATCTTAACATAATGAGATAATATTTCAGTGTAGAGAAAATGTTTGTTAAAGATTATTATTTATATTTACATGAAATAATTTCAAAAGACTATTAAACGTATATAAAAGAATAACAATTAATTGATACAATCTCCAATTTTGTAAAAGCTATGAGAATTCAATACAAACAATTAACTTCTTTATTTACTATAAGAGCAGTATACGTGTGTATTAATTAAATTTTTCTTATTAAGGTTAAAGTTCCAGTAACTGTAATAATTTTAGACGAAAATGATAATGAACCCGTATTTCATGGAACACCATATGAAACTACAATTTTAGAGGTAAGTTTTTCTTAAATCGTTCTTCGCGAGCGTAAGGATTTTTAATATTTACATTAAAATTAATCGCGCATTATCCATACGTATTATATGTGTCTTTATCATAATTCATTACCGAAGCATCGTGTAAGCAGTTGATTGTTTAGCATAGAAGCAATTTTCTTATTTAGAGTATTTTTCAATTTTCCTTGGTTTCTTCTGAAAGTATTGTTTTCAGAATTAATTTAATTCAACCCTGTGTTTCCCACAGCATAAGAAATAGTATTATATTTATTTAGATTATTAAGTGTTTTGTGGATATTATGAAGTTTTCGTACGTTATGCGAAAAAACTTATAATTGTTTTTTTTTTTTAAATTTCAACTCTAAATTTCAACATCCGATTCTGAAGTTCATAGGAGATTTTAACTATCAAAAAGCAAACAAGCAGAAATCGAATCATCTATTACTGGTAGAAATTTTATTTTCTTAAACAGAAATTTTCTTTCTCTAAAATTTCAATTCATAAAATTATTAATTCTGTTGAATAGAATAATTAGATTAATATTCTGAATTTTTTAAAACTTTAAAACATCGATGTCAATTTCTTGTTAGTATTTTACATGAAGCTTATCGAATAATGAAATACATTTTTTATTTATCAGTCACTTAAAGTAGCGGTTATATATTTCTTTTCTTCAAGATAGGCTTGAAATTAGTTATTCTAAAGGCTGCTGTAATATTTAAATTTAATATTCATATAGATTTGAATTCAAAATCAGAATTGAGTATTTGTATTGATACCAATTCATGATTAGAGTTCCCGTGCTACTACAGATTCAAATTCAAATGATGATTTTTTTTTTTCATTTCTCAGTATGAATCCTTTCAAGAACGTTTGAAATACTATAATTAAAAGTAATTCACGAAACACTTTCGAGTAACTTTGACAGTTTACAACTTTCCTTGTTATCAAAGAGATTTTCTTAATACTGGACTATATTTTTACAGTATATCTTCAAATGAACTCATTACTGTATAAAAATTGTATTAATGACCAATTTTTTTCATTTAACAGGATACAGCAGTTGGTACAACTGTATTTGAAAATATTAGAATCACAGATGCCGATGATGTCGGAGGTGTTTTACAAATACGATGCGATTTCCATCCTCAGGTACACTAATATCGTTATTTATCTCAGAAGTTTTAAAATAGCAGTCAAAAATATTGTCTTCGTGTTATATATACTATGTGAGTGATTTGTGTACATCTAATTTTTTTCGAACGTTTAAATTGATAGATCTCATATAAATTTCAAATAAATTAATATTCAGTTTTAAAAATAAGTTTTTGTTTAACTTAACATTTAATAGAAGTTTGGTTTGAAACTGGATTTTCTAAAATTTAGAGTAATGTGATATGTAATTTTTGAAATAATAGTATCAAATTAACATTTTCTGTCAATTACAATAATGTGATTACTTTTAGCATTAATTTTTATCGTATACGAAATTATCTTTAATGATGTATGTAATTCATTTTTAAATTTTGAGAACAAATTAATTTAAAAGCTTATATTGAAATAAATGCTATTGAAGAAAATAACTATTTTTATTAGAATTTGTAAATATTTTAAATTTGGAATTTCATATACTATAATTAATCCTTAGTTAGTTAGTTAATTAATTAATTGTATAATATGAGACGGCATTTTAATTTGCTCATGAAATTTGATTTTTTTTTTCAATTTCAATGATGCAAAACTCTTGATAGCTGTAAGTGCGTGGTTGTGTTATTCGTGGTTTTCTCTATAGTAACTTTGATGGCATTTTGTAATTTGAATTGTATGAAATAACAACTCTTTGTCAACCAAATGAAACGTGACTAGTTTAACGACACAAGAGTAAGAAGTGTAATAAATTGAATTAGGGATAGTGATATATAAGTGAATAAAATTGAAAAGAGAAGGGGACGATAAACTGATAGATGCTTGTAAATTGGAGCGAATTATTGAAATTAATCGTAGTTTGTAGAATTAATTAGAAGTGATTCCATATTAGAGTAATAAGAGTCGATAATGTTATATTCAAAAAGTGTTTTAATTGGTGCGAGGGAGTTGCTAAGCTGAGACTTTATAGGTTAATTGTAAGTTGGATTAAAGTGAATAAAGAGCTATTCGAGTGAGAGTCACCTTACATATTCTGTGAAGATAGATTATAAACTATGTTGGGTTTTTTCCGACATCTCTTCAATAGGATTTGTGAACTCATTGACTATTTAATTAGATTTTAAAACGTCTAGAGAGTTTAATAATGAAAAAAAAAACACTCTATAGACAGATGATACACATACCTCTTAAGTTCTAAATAACTGCATGCGTTTCTAACATTTAGATAACTATTTGTATTATTAAGTTCCAAATAACCATATATGATTCTCATTTATAACGGGAAAAATAGAAATAGATGTAATTATGCACTCATATACATTTGGTTTAAAATATATCAAATCTTAAAAATTCCATAACTGGTATTGAACACTTTCATTTGTTACGTTCCATCGAATTTTTCAAAATGAATTTAGTACATATTTGGAATAAATGAGAACGAGAAAAATAACACTAATTTGAATATATTTTGTGTAGCTCAATTATTTTGTATAGTAATAAACATACTTTTTTCCTTGTGATGATTATTTGATTGAATGACATACATTAAACCTGACTTTTCTTTTATGGTATTGCAGCATCCAAACGCCTGCGACAAATTCTCAGTGGTTACTCAGTCTTCGAGTCCTCAGTCATCCACGGCTTCCCTCGTGCTCAGAAGAAGCCTGGATTATGCCGAAAGCAACTATTATCAAGTTAGGCTCATTGCTGATGTAAGTGGGATTTAACGCATGATTTAGATTCTGATCGAATTATTTATGTTTTTCATAAATGCTTCTGGGCTTCATAGTTTTATGCTCTATTCGATTTAAATGATTCTAGTGATGTTTCAAAGAAATTGCATAAAGAGTTGTGATGTTCACGTTTATTGCGTCATTTAATTTGAATTTATTCTGATCTGTCAATACATTTCTTCCAGAGAACTTCCAGAGAACCGTTTTTTTTAAAAAAAATTGGCCTATGCATAGAAATTAAAAATTAAAATAAAGTGAACTTTAAACTCATTTTTTATTTAACATTCCTCATAGAAGCAGCCGAGATTATATATTTAATGAAATATTAAATGAGTTAAGTTAATGCGCGTGAGTAAGGTATATTATTTTCTTTCAATTTATATGGTGATGATAAATTTAATAGGGTACCTCGTGCCCGATTTTAAAATTAAGCGTGAATTATATTTTAGTTACAACATGCAACTTATTTAATCTTCACTTATTTAACTTGCTCTTCGGTTCTTCAAGTAGAGGCATTAAATTTGTTGTTTTTCTGTTTTTTGTAAGAAAGTTTATTTGAATAAAAATGATTATTTAATTATATTGCTTACTACAATATGGTGATTGATTGCTAGACACTCTTTTCTACTCGTGAAAATGAAGAAATGTCACCGGATCTGTAGCTATAGAATAAAACTGAACTAAGTGAACATGAATGAAAACAAAACTGATTTTAATGGAAACATCGTAAAAACAGTTTGTGAAAAATAATTTGAAATCAGCTTCTTCTAGTATACAATAGCTTAAATTTATTTTATCAACAGATTATGCTTCCTTCGTTTTGAAATAATTTAAAATACCCACTGTTCCTTTCACATTGGTTAAGTAAAATGTAATTTATTTTCTATTTGACATCATAATTTAAGCTTATATATATATATATATTTGTGTGTAAACTAAGTCATAAAAAAACACGAATGATAACTCCTAAAACCAATTATAAATCAGTTTAGAACTAAAAAACTAAAATACTACAGAATTAAAAGAAAAAAATCAGAAAGTTATCAAATTAACAAATATAAAATTTAAAATATTTTCCTGTGCTAAGAAATATTCAAATGAAAAAAGTACTGTTATACATAATAATATTAATTCAATACAGATGCAGGCCATCCTTAATTAAAAATTAAAACTAGTTTAAAAACCAAACAGCCTCAGACATCACAGAAAAATCATCGAAAAGAATAAAAGTAAAACAAAATTGTAGACAATTTGAATAATACTATTCTACATTTTGGAGTGGAAAATGCGTGTTTATGTCAGTATTACAGATCTTACCGTCACAACTTCAGTGAATTACATGATAATACACACACACATATATATATATATATATAAAATTTGTATTTTGTTCAGTTTTTTTTAACTATATAAACGTCTCAAATTGTAAAATAGTTTGAATTATAAGTATCTTTATCATATTATACATATTTGAAAATTCTAATTGTGTAAAAAGCAATTTTTTTTTATTTATATTCAGGATGGCCATTTCAATACGACTGAAGTTGTTTCCATACGTGTAGGAGATGTACAGAATCGCCCACCAGTATTTGTTGGCTCTTTGACCGGGCTTGTTGACGAAGATGCTCCTGTGGTAATGAAACTACTTTGTATTACTAATGAAGTTTATAGTGGTCGAATACATTAATTCAACATTTACTTCAGTAATTTTATATTATCTACTTCAATGTGAGTTATGAAAAAATATGGCCTTATAAAAAATTTAAATTCCATATATATAAGGCTGAAAAAAATGAATCTAACTAGGTGCCCAAAGTTCTGCAATTATGCAAGGTGTCTTTAACTTATAATTAGAGTTATAATAATTACACTTAAAATATATTAAATTATTGCATTTATTGACTTACTGTATGGGAATTTTGAATTATTATAGGGGAAGCAAGGAGAAAATATGTGAAGGATTACTCATTTAAGAGTAAAATTATAAATAGCCGCTTTTTTAATTTACTGTAAATGTAGCAAATAATATAACAAAAGATGAAAAGGAATTAATATAGACAAGAGTATTGGATTATTATTTAATTTGTATAGAATTGAAAATATTATGTAATGGTTTCGAATCATCCAACCAAAATAAATAATTTTAGATAAATTTAACACATCACAAAATATTTTCGAAAAGTCATTATCACATGAAAATTTCGGATACATGGTTTAACTAAAGTATAGTTGCTATAATACTTGTTTGTTGGATCAAGTTATTATAAAGAAGAAAGAGGATGAAATAAACTAATTTCATACAAAGGTGGATATATCTATAAAGTAGTAGAAATATTCCAAATTATTCGTTAATATTGATGCAATAATGAAAATAAAATCATATAATTTCTTTAATTTCCTTCGATGAATCATATTAAATAAAATCCATTTTTTAAATAAAATATATTTTATGGTATTATTCGATTTCGTGATATTTATATCAATCTATTTTTAAAAAAATAGGGAACACTAGTCATGACCCTAAAAGCTAAAGATGGAGATGAAGGCGACGCAAGAAGTGTCACTTACGAATTAGTTACAAGTGAGTAGAATCTGACAGTCTGTCTTATGTATTTGTTGATACACTAATATTATCAATTCATGTTACAGAAGCAATGTCAGGGTCTATAATCTTTTCATGTTAACGAACTGTAAATGTTATGTGTACCTCTAAAAATGTAACGCTAATCTACCTATAATTATTCAGACAGAATTGATCATAAATTTTTTCTTTAAAATGTTATTGTGTTTATAATAATTCCTCTTTCTTCATAAATACTTCGGTAATTTTTGAACATGAAAATTCAGGATCAAAGAGAAAGTGATACATACTCTTATTGAACTTTAACTATATTATGAATTTAAAGATTTTTAAGTGGATTTTTATACACTCAAAGTCAAGAAAAAGTAATTCTGATTTATTAAAATATTACTTTTCAATAATATTATTTTATCGACGAATCAAAAATCTGCAGAAATATACAAATTAAAATCAAAAGTGTACTCTGGAAAGATTCGTATTCATTTAAAAAGCCACACGTGATGACCCAATAAACATCACGGTACTTTGCTATTTTGTTCGAATTGTTTTCCATGTATGGGCAATATTGTTGTTGGTATAAACTGTTCTGAAGAATTAGTATTAGTTATATTTTTTTGTCTAAAACTTTTGCAGCGAAAGAAGTTTTAATCGAAATGTTACAAAAGTATTGAAGAGTAAGAATTTTTTTAGTAACTAAATTATCGAGTTATAATATTTTTTAGATATTATGATTGAATTAATGTAACAATTACATTGCTGAAATAGTATACTTTTTTCCTTGTTAATGAACCAGTTTCAAGATAAACTGTCAGGTTTTATAATTTGAAATGTATTTTCAAGAAATTCACATTATTTTCATGTTTCTTACAGATCCTGAAGAATTTTTCAGTATTCATCCATTAACAGGCGAGTTAAGAACAGCCAGACTGCTTGATAAAGAAATATTTCCATCTTCCAATGGTGTTATTAACGTCGGAGTAAAGGTAATGTGCATTACATCTCTTGAAAGAATACTTTTTTTTGAGAATTTCCTATTTAATAAATTTGACTTGTTACAGAGAATGAAATGTGTATCTATATCTTTAATTAATTTAATCTATTAAATTGGAATTTGTGAGAAGGAAATTATAATTATTATATAATTATATAATTCATTTATATAATGATGAAATTCATTTACTCACGTTTTGTATTATTAGAATATAATTTATATTATACTATGAAAACTATTCTTGTTTACGAATAGCTTTTGCATTGACTAAAGTTATTCGTAAGTAAGCTAACTTAAAATAAAGCAGTTAATATATTAGTGTAATAAAAATAAAATTTTAATCTTTTGATTTACATCGTTACCTATTTTATTTTATAATTGCAACCTTATATAATCCAAAATTTAAAGCTGATGTTTCTATGAGTTACCAGTAAGTTTCTTAAATCGTCTTCATTGATTGCGCAAGACAGGAGATCTTTATTATGCATAAATTTTGAGCTATACAGAAAAGATAGTTTAGTTAAAGATATATAACAGGGATATAATCAATTTATTTTTTATCTTTTAAAAGAGACAACATTTTATACATAAGAGAAAATAAGCTTACAAATAATATCTTACAAAAGTGATTTTGAAACATGCATTACTGTATAGATTTTCTCAAATTTTGAAAGTTAACTTTAACTATCACATTAAGACAATATTTCCATGCTTTTACGAAATTTCAAAACCATAATATTTCCAAGATATAAATATATATCGATGCCCTACATTAATTTGCCTCCGAGAAATACATTTAGAGTGATTTCCGGAGAAAATCTTGATATAAGTTTCGATATCAATCTACATCTATTGATGAAAAATTTGTACATTTATTCCTATAATACTTAGTTACTTAGTATTAATACTTAGTTACGTATTATCAATATGTTCGTCGTATTTTAAAACAAGCACAATAAGTACATTCATCTGATTGACAGTCTTAACCTGAGCTCATTTCTGAGGAAGGGTTTACATAATGAACACCTTGAAATATTAATTTAGGGATTATTGCCCTACTAAGTGTTTGAAAAATGTTATTTGAAATTAATACAGGAAAATAATGCGTATCGAGGATTTTTAAATCATGGAAATGAATCTCTAAGAAATATCGCTGTCGAATATATTTTGTAAGCTTTCAATGATATTTAATTTAATTTCCTTGCCACTCATTTCCAATATACATTTATTTAACCAAGGGAGATCAGGTTCCTCTGTAAGGGAGTAGAGCTATCATACTGGTCTCTCGTGAAGACTAACACCACATATTCGGGGAAAAAATTACTCAGGTAAATCTTACAGATGACATTATGTTAGCAACAGAAATCAACAATTTGCTTCTGGTTGTGAAGATTTAAAAATTACATATTTTACATTTAGGTAAAACAAAACAGCAGAAGTTCTATGACATGATCACACAGAAAAACTCGGAAATACTTCAAATTGTACAAAGAAACTCGCTATATCAAAAACGCATACTACATTTTAACAGTGTAAAGTAGAATGAACACAAGTATAAGAATTAGAGATATACAAGTAGTATCAACCCCCGTAATAAACGAATTAGAAAATAACTAAATATATCTTGATCTACTGATTAATTTAACTCAATCTAAGCTAATCTAAACTAAACACGAGAATAAATGTTGAAAAATAATCCAGGAGATAGGATGGAATCAGTGTGGGCAGAGTATTAAAGCCTTTATAAATCCCAGGCGAAGCTACTATTTTCTTTTTTCCCTTTTCTTTCTTTCTTTTTTATTCTCGTGTTCTAAACAGAAATAATGATTAGGACACGCCTTGTCAGTCCTAACAAACATGCATTATCATTTATATATAACCAAAAGAGTTTTTATTATTTTTTTTTAGAAAACCAGTCAGCAAATAACTGTTTTTACCCATTCTAATGCATATCATCATTGATCGTAAATTGATACTCATTGATTCGATGTTTGTTTCCCTACTTCCAGGCCACTGAGGTGATGTCCAACGGTGCTCTAGCCGTGGGCAATGAGGCATGGACTGTCGCGGCACTCACGATCACGATCCGAGACGTCAACGATGAGCCACCCACGTTCAACAAGATCAGTTACACAGTTAACTTGAACGAAAACGTAGCGAATGGAACGCCTTTGCCAAACTTAGACATGTTTGTCCAAGACACTGATTCAGTAAGTTATTTTTATTGTAAACAAGGGAATGGGGAATCTCTGGTACGCGAATCAGGCTTGACTCCAGAAAGAACGTTAAAATTTCTCCTTGAAAATAAATATGCGAAAAATATCTAATTTCTTATTACATTCCGTCAATTAAAAAGTTTTATTTTGCTAACACTACGTAATACATTGAATGATATGACATTGTTCAATGGATTATTATCTAAACTAACGCGTAACAATTTTAATTTAATATCTTTTGCTATATATTCTGTAGTTACGGGTACTTAGAAGTATCATGCTGTCATTATGATGGAATTATTATAAATCAGATTCATCCAAAAATATATGTTTTAAGAGTGTCTCAGAACTCCTTGAAGTAAAACCCGTGTATGCGAAAAAACACATTTTTCAAACCGATATAACTAACTAATGAAACAAAGCACAAACTTGACACTTTTATGATATAATATTCATATATATTTATATTAATTCTCATACTTTCATGAAATTCTTTTTAAAAAGTCATAAGAAAATGTAAATTGAATACTTTTTCAAAATTACGAAAATCAATATATTCTGCGTAGGATTCTGAAGTTTAGCATTGATCCAAATATACAATAATAATATTATTAAGTAGAAAAATGTTTCGTTTTGAAGTTATACATACTTTTAAAAAATTTAGAGAAATAGTTTTTTATACAATTATTTTCGAATATTATGAAATCTTAGGGAAAAAATCTAGTAAAATTTCCTTCATTTTTTTTTTTGTTTGTTATTAAGTTGTTTACAAATTGATATATGTTATAAAGAAACGTGTTTAGATTATGTGTAAAAAACTTCAAACTAATGTAATAAATAGTTTCTGAGCTAATCACAAGCTAAAAAAATTTTTTTTGAAGAAAAATTAAGTTGAAAATAAAGTTAAACAAAGTTTAGTTTTTTCTTTATAACTCTGTAAATTTTGGTAGTGTCGTTAGCCTTTCAGCACCAAAATATTCAGAAAAGATGGGTTTCTAACAATTAATTAGACTTCTAGAATTCCGTCTTTTTAAATCTCTTTTTTTCGGAAACTTCAAAACCTCGTCTTTCTTAAAACCTTCAAAATTTTCGATTTTTATAAATTTTGAAGTTTAAGGGTTCTGAGACTCCTTAAAAATTAGAAGCGGATTTCAAAATTTCATGAATAAGCCTTACAATTAATTAATAGGAACTTAATTTGTTCTTTTTCTCTAATTTTGAATTTAATAATATATGTAAAAAAATTTCGCTATACAACCGTTAAGACAGTAAGTTTTTGGAAAACCTTTATTTAATTTCAAACATATTTTGTGCAGCTATTTATAATGACACTTTTAGAAGTTTTAAGATTTTTTTGTATATTTTACCGAGGTAAATATTCGGAAACTCTCATTTATTTATAGGGATCGAATTCCGTATTTAATATTGAGCTATTGGATGATTCTGGAATTTTTAGCGTAGAACCTAATTTAGCTACGGGTTCTACATCAGTGAGCATACGAGTTTCCAATGGACCCCTGGATTATGAAAATCCTAATCAGAGGAAATTCATTCTACTTGTAAGTCTTTATTTTCAATGTTTAAATAAAATCTAAAGCTATATTATTTCAAAAATTAAAAAGTTTTCAGGTAATAAATAATATGCTTTAATAGATAATTAGATTAAAAAAAATACTGTTATTATCTTGATTCTCAGGTTGTTGCAAAAGAAGCTTTTACAAATCCTCAACTCTCAGGAACAGGCACAGTTACAGTTAATATATTAGACACCAATGACAACGTTCCAAAATTTGAGAAGCCTGAATATAAAGCAAGCATTATTGAAAATGCTCCAGCAGGAACCGTTGTGGATACAATCACTGTAAGTAAAATCTAGGGGGGGGGGAAATAAAAATTATATAAATTGATAAGTTATCTTAATTTCACTAAATAATAATAATGTGCTATTTTAATTTAAATATGAATCATTTCCTAATGTACTAAATTATGGAACATGAAACATAAAATCATATTCAAATTCTAAAAACTATTTCATTGAAATAGTCTAAAATATAACACACCGTAGAAATAGTTGCTTAAGTATTTCTTATCACAATGCTTGTTATTTCATATAAATAAGCACAATTAATTTGAAATATTTTCAGGCAACCGATAGAGATACCATGATATTTGGTGAGGCTGGAATCGTGTACTCTATATTTGGAAATGGAGCAGAAAAGTAAGTCCTTATAAAAATCAAGTTTCGTATAAAATTAATAACACGAATTCCGTTTGATTTAGCGTTACTCTAATAAGTTTAAAATAGAGTAAAAATATGTTGTAAATTCCTTATGTCAAGAAATAAATTATTTTTAGTTCATGAATATTACTCTTATGTTACCTAAGAAGGAAAACTTGTAATTCGAGAGAAAGAAATCAAGATCAAATTATTAGTTCCAGTTCTTAGTTTTAAATTGCTTGAAATAAATTACAAAATTTTCTTTAAAAATATTGTTTTTGTATATGTCAGTTTATATATTGAAATATTTTTAAAAAAGCATATAAAGTTCAAAGATTCCAAATTGGTTATTTCATAACGAAGAATTTGACATACGTTTCAATGGATTATTTGCAAGAAAGCAACTTATGGCATTATTACTGTGACGTTACACCATTTCTTCCATTAGCAGTATTTAATTAATTTTAAAAATACCGTTCTGTTAGTTTACTAAGAAATGTCCATTCTTATCACAATGCTTGTTATTACTTTTATTCGTTTCTTACTTGCGACTATCATAAGAAGAAGAAAATTGTCATGAAATCTATACATTTCAATTGTAGCTTATTTAAAAAGTATACAAAAACGTTTTTTCACTGCAACGGTTTTTGAAGGATTGTAATTACGATACTCTTTCAATCTATTAATAATGTTTCGAATTTTTACCGTTATTCAGTGAACAATATAAGTAATAAATTTGTATTGTTTTTATTAAGACAAAAACTCGGTAAATCAGCTTTCTCAATCTGTACGTGTATTTTAATTTCATAGAGATACTAAAAAAATTACGTTTTACATATCTTTTACAAAGATTTCAGGTGGGCGAGACATCAGGAGTAATCACGGTTGCTCCATGCCAGACGCCTGGATCTGGAAATTGTTTGGATTTCGAGACAAGACCGACCTACTACCTGTCATACCAAGCCGTAGATGACATGGGCAGAGGATTGGCGACCGTCGTCCCACTGACCCTATCCCTTTCCGACGCCAACGATAATGCGCCGATTTTCTTGCACGAATCATATTCGGCTACTATTGACGAAGGTGCCTTTAAATTCGATACTCCACTTCGAGTGCAGGTAACATTCCAACTGCTATACTTATGTTAGATATAGAAACTTTTTTTTCTTTTTCTTTTTTAATTTCTTTACATTTCTTTCTTTTTTTTTTTTTTTCATTTCCTTTACATTTTATTTACTTCTTTTCTTTTATTTCCTTGCTTCTATATATTAGTTGTACATAAATTCTTCTGTTAAACTGTTCTTTCTTCTGTTACTCTGTTAAAATGTTGATTTGTTCCTGTTGTAATGATTCGCTCTAGAAGTAGTTGATTAATTTCCTTTTATTAACACATTTGAAACTGCACGCTACTTACAATTAGTTAAGATACTAACAAAGAAAAGAATTTTCCTGAGTTTACATTCTACGTGACCTGTTTCCGAGACTCAGATCCAAACAACATTTTGAGTATGCACTCAGTGAACAGTTCCTACTTAACATCCGCTCTGAGAACAACAATTTGCATTTGATGCTCATCTTCAGACAGTTCCATTTCACTTGAGAGGGGTAAGCTTCTGGCACTGTAACGCTACAGGATATTGTACAGCAAATAGACTCTCATTGTCTACGTTTTTGTTAAAGTGATGAGTTTTTTTTGTTAGTTAAACATTTATTTGTGCCATTTCTTGGTTCGCCTAATAAAGAATTATCTTCCTTGATGAACTCGATATGATAAATATTTGCTTATTTTTTTTACAAAATGTTACTCAAATGTTGTGAGTCCTTAAATCGCTTAGTAAAGCTTCGTTGTAAGAACTTCATATTCATTATGTAAATTTAGTTTTTTAAACTCCATTAGCGGTTTTGAATGAAGTATGGAATAGTGGTGCTTTCGGGAGACTGACTTGACCCCTCCCCCCCAAAATCCTCTCTCTGGTTCAATGAATCAATCAATCAAAATTTAGTTTAAGAGCTACAATTTTCATTGCATGCTAATAAATCATCATTATTATTTCAATAAGTCAATATTTTGTGGGTGTATTTTTTACTCATAATTGAAGATGTAAGAACAATTACATTATATTGAGAAAGGCTATATTTTTGTGAAATATTTCCTGTATTATGATGTATAAATTATTAATTCATAAATGCTCAAGAAAATTTCCTTCAGACTGTTATTGTTTCTAATCACTGAGCTTTATGTGAATGAACCAATATGTCTTTTCTTTTAGTTCGTGATATATTGTAAGGTATACAGAATATGTTAATGACAACAATATGTTTCAAAGTTTATATTTAGTTATTCAACTTGTTACCTAATCTCATAGGAGATTTTATTTTTGATTATAATAATTATACAAAGATTTATCAGAAAAAAAAAAAAGAAATACACATTTCCTTGCTTTCTTCAGTACTTTGAAGCATATTAAGTGCATCACTAAAGATTTGTTATACTGCTCCTTTTTGAAAATTATTATCCTAAATCTTATATTGATTGTCCAGGCATTTTCTTTTTTGTCTTCATTTCATCTCATATTTAATTTCATATAAATATTTTTTTTTAAGTATTTTACCATAAAATAATTTTTTAATCATGAAACATCGTTTATTTATGTTTAATATAAACGCCTTAAAAGGTTTCTTTTTTTTTTTAAAGTAGTGTAGTTAATATTTAAAATAAACATTGTTTAAATATGTCTTTGAAATTAAAAATAGTATAACTTTCTTCAATTGTAAATCTTAAAATATCGAAAAAATTATCTTTTTAATACTTTGTTCACAATTTATCATAATTATATTCTCAGGCAGTTGACGCAGATGCTACCTCTGTCGTGCAATATTCCATCATTGCTGGCAATAGCTTTAATATTTTTGCCATTGATGGAAGATCTGGAGAAATTAGCGTGAATCAAAGGAATGGCTTAGATGTTTCTGCTCTTAAAACGGATACGTAAGTTTTTTATTTATATTTCTTCTAATTGTTATTTATACGTCATAACCGTTATTGTTCTTAAAATTACTTATAAACTCCTGTTTGTAGAAAATGCAACACCATGAAGGAATCATCAGAATCAAATGAAATTCGCAGCAAATGTCAATTATAGGATATTATGCAAATTAATAAAGTTTCAGAGCCATCGCGCGTGCGCGGCGCGCGCAGCGCCCTCTGAATTGATGCTGAAAGCGTATAAATAAAGTGCTGTAGCGGGACTTTGAAAAAAGTCTATGATTATTTGTTAGTGGCAAACGTTTAGTGAGACCTGAGTATGCCTCCACGACGGAAGAATAAGAAATTCAAGCAACTTACGGAGTTTGAACGAGGGAGGATAATCGGCCTTCGAGAAGGAGGATTTTCCTATCGCGCAATAGCAGCTCGTATGCAGCGGAACAGTTCCACAGTGATGCGAGTTTGGAAGCAGTGGACCGACGAGCACCGAACAACTCGAAAAACAGGCACTGGACGACAGAAGGTGACGTCAGAGCGCGATGATCGACACCTGCTCCGCATGGCAGTGAATGATCGCACAGCTTCCTCCAGGCAGCTGGCAGCACGTTGGTCTACTGCTACAGGTGTACAATTGTCGGCTTCGTCAATTCGTCGTCGTCTGCTGCGCCGTGGATTGCGTGCAAGGGTGCCTTTATACAGGATTCCCCTCACGGCGAATCATCGACGGCTGCGTCGGCAGTGGGCTCTTGAGCACAGAGACAGGCGAGCTGATTGGCACCAAGTTGTCTTTTCAGATGAATCACGCTTCAATTTGTGGACCCATGATGGCCGTGTTCGTGTTAGACGTTATACCGGTCAACGCTGCCTTCCTGAGTGTATTATTGAACGACATAGTGGTCGAACACCCGGAGTTATGGTCTGGGGTGCGATTTCGTATCATGGACGATCCAATTTGATACGAATTGAGGGTAATCTCAATAGCAACAGGTACGTCCGTGAAGTGCTACAGCCCGAAGTCGTTCCTTTCCTTCAAGGCATCCCTGGAGCTATCTTTCAGCAGGATAATGCACGCCCACATGTTGCGCGGACTGTTCGAGACTTCTGTTCAGCACAACGCATGCAACTTCTTCCTTGGCCTGCTTATTCACCGGATATGTCGCCTATTGAGCACGTGTGGGATATGGTTGGTCGGCGTCTCGCTCGTGATCCGCGTCCTGCAGTTTCCAAAGACGAACTTTGGTTGCGCATACAAGCGATATGGAATTCTCTTCCTCAAGCAGATATTCAACATCTGTTTGACTCCATGCCACGTCGTATAGCAGCACTTATTGCAGCGCATGGTGGCTGCACCAAATACTGATTTCGGACGCTTAATTTGTTTCTTTTGTTTTGAAAATTTCATCATTTATTTGTATCAGTACAAGTCGTTTCTGCATTAAATTTCATTTGATTCTGATGATTCTTTCATGGTGTTGCATTTTCTACAAACAGCAGTATATATATGCAACACATTTTAAGTCATATTATAATAATTTAAGGATGTAAATTTTACATATTCGATTTTTATAAATCAATATTTAATTACATTTAAACGGAAAAGCTGAAGAGCAAACATCTATTTACATTTGGAATAGTTATAATTAAATTAATTTTTCAGGATCATTTTGACTGTTCAAGCAAATGATGGTGGAAATGGAATAGTTACTACAACTGTTAAAATAACTGTGAAGGTAATTCATATACATTTAAGCCAACTATTACGTATCTATCTTAACATTTGAGTTAACACTGAATAAACTTATTATTGTCTAATGATTTTCAATACATAAGAGGTTCGATCGATGCATAAAAATTCTAGTTATAACAATGTAATTTAAGGCTAATAGTTTTTATGATTTTGATTTCAGGATGCAAATAATAACAAGCCAATTTTTGAAAAGGAAATGTACGCAGCCAGTATACCAGAATCTTCTCCAGCAGGTATTATTTATCATAAAGTTCGTTATAAATTTTGATTTACTGGAGTCTTAACTTATTATGTCATATACGAAAACTTTTGTCACATTAATTTATAGCATTTTAGCTTAAGTGGTCCTGCTGACATTAATTTGACGCTTTTCTTCCTCGTTGGTTGGCTGCCTTTTTGCCTTCCGGTTTAAGCTACTGAACAAATTCATAAAATGTTCTTGTGGTGCCAAATTGCCCCCTTTATTGTTAGGATTATTCATAGTTAATTTAGTGTTTTAGTGAGAATTCACTTCAGTGTAATGTTAATAAGTTTTGCTTGTATTGAATTATAACTGCATACAGATCTTTTATATTGCGTAAATATAAGAATTTCAATTTCGTCCTGTATCGCGTCGTACAAAATCAGACCTTTTAAAATCAAGTTGTCAATTTCTTTTAGGCACCGTTGTGGAGCAGGTATCCGCGACAGATGCTGACACCGGTGTCAATGCGGAAATCTCGTACAGGATACAAAAAGGTGGCTCCGACGACTTCACCATTCACCCTATATCAGGCGAAATCTCAGTGAAGAGTGGCGCAAAACTAGATTACGACAGAAGAAAAGAATATAACATTGAAGTAAGATTTTTTTATCCGATCCTTAAACTGTGTTTTATATTGGCTTATATACGAGGTTTTGCTAATAATTAATGAGATTTACAATGCTACAGATGAAGTATGCATGTTCCATACGCCAGCGACCGACAACTGTTTAGCGTGAAACCTTCCTTTTCGAATGTAGTGCTTCTCTTTTCTATAAACAAATCCGTATAGCTGAAACCTTTGTTCGCATTAGAGTTAATTTTTTTTGTTTCGCCGAAAAAATGATAAGTGAGCAACGAATTGATGTGAAATTTCACATGAATTTTGGAAAAACCACTGAAACTTATTCGTTTATTAAAAGAATAAACTAATAAATTTTTATCGCATGCACGTGTTTTTGAGTATTTTAAGCGTTTTCAAGATGGTTGAGAAGATATTAAAGATTATTCATGCCTGACTCGCCCTTTCAAGTCAAAAACGGATGAAAATATCAAAAAAAATTGGTAATTTGATTTGATCCGACGGTTGGTCAAGTATTTGCGCGATTGCTAAGACTATAGGAATTGACAAAGAATCCGTACGACAAGTTTTTATTGACAATGCGACGGCTTATGCCACTTTGTCTATCAAGATGTTTCTAGCCAAATACAGCATCCATTGTTAGGCATCTGTCTTATTAGCCTGAACCTGAGCCATGCGACTTTTATATGTTTCCTGAAGGGAAAATCTGCATTAGAAGGAACAAAATTTGAGTCGTTGAAGCAGTGAAAGAGAAAGTGGCACGCGTCTTGAAGGAGCTGACAGAAGAAAATTTCCAGTACTATTTTGAACAATGAAAGATTCGCCAGGAGTGTTGTAGGGGTAGAGGAGTGATGTATATTGAAGATGATAATAAGTAAATATATAGAACATCAAAATAAAATGTTTTACAACGTCAGTCTCGTTATTTAACAGCAACACCTCGTATTTAAGGAAGTTATCTGCAAAACATTTCTTCCAAACATCGCAAATACAAAAATCATTCCTCTTGAAAATTATACTTAGTTAGGAAATAAAAACATATCTAAATTTAGTATAGTTTTATAGGCCTATCTTTTTCCCCGTTTCTTATATTGCATTTTTAAATACGTTTACATATTTAAGCCCGTTATTTGTAAGATCTCTTTTTCAAGTAGAGTGAAACATGTTATTATTTTTATTCCTTTTGAAAACTATGTATAGTTCAGAAATTAAGACATTGTATTACTTCTTTCCAACTTTCCTTGTATCTGATCTGCATTTCTATAAGATCTTCACTTCCATTTGATTATTGTGTTTTCATTTGAGTTCTAGATAATCACTGATCGATAAACACGCATTAGTGGCTTGTTTCCTTTTCTAATTATTTTTAGAAAAGTAATTAAAAACCTATAATGAGAATTCTAATTAAAAAATATAATGTTCGATGAAAAATAAAAATATATAAAGATTATTAAGAGATTAGAGTTCACAACATGTATTTTTAGTAAAACCTAGTCTTATATTTGAAATTCTTGTTATTCCATTCAGAAAATGTGTATCATAAGCCTAAGTACCGATTGTTCGTTTTTTATGAGAATGGATCTAATTATCATTTTATCTAACACTCTACGAGTAGATATATTTTTTATAATAATACAGTACAAAGCTTAAACTTTAATGATTTAAAATATTTTAGGACAAACTAATGTTTCAAGAGATGAAAAAAATTTGGCGACATAAATTATTTCAACGAAAAGTTTATCTTGTTAAACCAATATTTATTTAGCATCCAAAACTATTAAGGAAATTTTTTTATTGAAATTTTCTTCTAAATATTATCAAATATAGTTATCAAAGAATGGAACTATTTCTAGATGATACTTTTATTTGTGTAAAATTTTTATACCTGAATTCTTATAATGATCAATCACTAGAAGGGAAAATTATTGAAATTGAACTTCTACGAAATACTCTTTTGTGCATTAGAATTTTGTCAGGTAAATAGTATGCGATAAAAAAATATTAAGAGTGTTTTGCCTCAATAATTAAAGTATTGCATATATAAAATCTGAAAATTATTAAGGCTGCATTTCAAAATTATCAGCATTATATCTAAAAAAAAGACAGGAAATCTGGAAAGAAAACCTTTTGCTTCTATTATTATTTCATTAAATATTTGAATTCTAACTAGAATACCAGCTCTTTGCACGAGTGAATATTTAAAATGAATCTCAACAAAAAATTTATAAAAGTATTTTATAATTACCTTCAATAGTGGAACTAATACATGAATTAATATATAAAGATCACTGAAACAAATCTATGGATAATAATAAATTGTCAGAGGATAGAGACCGTGAAGTAACATGCATCAGAGCTATAGATAGCAATAAGAAAATCTTTAAAAAATCGAAGAGAGAGAAAAGTGAAGTGAAAAATTTAATGTCATTAGTGTTATGCAATCGAAATTTTGTATAAAATCCACTAATTTATATTTTTACCCCAATCTTTTTTTAAAAAAACATCTAAAAGTTTATTCAGTAGTCCGTGTGAACACTATATTGTTTATTTTTTATCGAATATATTTCTGGATGAAACAATTTAAAAATTTTAACAAATCCCAAAATTAGTCCAAAAACTTATAGCTAATTAATTTACTTCCTCGAAATTATTCTAGTCTTCTTCAAGAGGCTCGAATTTCTCAGATTGTACTAGAATTGTAATCTTGCAACGTATATTTTACAAGTTAGGCCTCACATTATACAAAAAATCGCTCCAACATTATGAACTTTACAAAAACACTACAAAATAATAATTTTAAGAAAACAAATTAAAAAAGTAAAGCTTTTGATTAATTAGAAGTTAATGAAAAAAATATGTGCAAAATGTACGAACAATGAGACGAGGGAATGGAACCCAGATGAAGAATTTAGAAGGGGTTGTTTAATCCCCTATTCCGGGTCTGGCTTCCTACGGTACAAAAATTATTGTGGTTTTATCAATATATTCTATTCTATTGTGGTGTTTCAACTTATTTTTCTTTAAAAAAATCAAATTGCATTAAAAAAACTTATTAAATGTGCATTTTTTAAATGGAAAAGTTTAAAATAAATTATTACATCAGCTGGAAAACACTGGGAAATGGTGAAAAAAGAGGATCTTTCAAAATTATCTCCAAAAATAAATTAAAATTTTCTTTTTTGTGGGAATACATATGCTTACGGTTCTTCTCTTCCTAACATTAGCGAAGTTTCCTAAAAAATTTGGAATGACCCGATCAATGGTGTGGATTTGTATAACAGACCAACAAACTTTCAAATTTATTTGTATGATAAAATTTTACTATCAACATTTTTATTTGAAAATTATTGATTATTTTTTAGATGAACATTACTAAGCTATTTTTAAAAACAATTAAACTATTTATAATATATAATGAACAGAGTGACTTTAATGATAAAATTAATCAAAAAATTCAGCTTCCAACATGTTATAAATTGATGCAATTAACCATTTAAAAGCTAATGAAAACGAAATTTTAAGTCAAAAAACTTTTTTTATGTTTGTTCAGAAAAAATTACCAATTTTTCTAATATTTATTAATGATTATAGATCATAGCAGTTGATGGAGGAAGTCCAATGCACACTGGAACAGCCACTTTAGTAGTCCAAATCCTCAACAGCAACGACAAGGCGCCTTATTTCACTCCATCAACACAAAGAACACAAGTGACCGAAGGTAAGTAAATAAAGTTTTGAATTAATTGAATTAATCTTAAGAGTATTTTTGAGACCGCTTGAATGGTTTTTGAAACAAGCATTTAAATATCATTAAAAATTACTTCACATCCTATTAGAGTATAAGTAAAAGTTATAAAAAGCAATATTGATCGTTAATTTATCATCATATATCAGATGTTATACATCTTTAAGAGGAAATTAATATATGCTGATTCGGAAACTTATTCTAGAATGGTTGTAATTCAGAAAATATTCAATCATAAATTCTTGAAAATATTTTTTTCTAACGATGACTATTCAAGAAAGGAAAATGTAATGATGACTATATCAGACTGAAACAGATATTTTAAAACTTTTTGTAGGGTAAAGGATGTTATAATTTAGCTTCAATTAACTGACATACTTTGTGTTAAAATAATTGCGTTTTGACACTTCGTTAGACACACACAAAGTCAAAATCATATTATAAAACTCATTATTTCGTGGAACTATTTTCAGATCAGAATGAAGGACACATATTCTATACACTTAAGGCAGTTGATCCAGATGTTAACAATCCAGATTCACTTGTGTATGCTATTTCTGAGCCAATCACAGCCACCGACAAAGACGGCCGCCAACTACCAGCTCAAGTATCTGGATACAAGGTAGACATACAATTAGTCCAATTAAATTTTATCTCTTATAATGCTGGTAAAGGAACATTCCATTTTTAATATCAAATTTATTTTTAAAAAAATAGAAAATCAAGAAGAAAATAATTCGTTTTAACAATTATTTTATTAGATATTAAGATATAAAACTTTGCTCTAATCACATTTATGCGAAAATTATTAAATAATTCAAATTTGTATGTTCTCCTTAAGGACTTCTTTGATGTGATTCCCGAAAGTGGGGAAGTGAAAGTTGCCAGTCGTCTGGATAGAGAAATGGCAGCAATAGTCACCTTGACAGTTGTTGTGACTGATATTAGTGCAACACCTCCTCAAACAGGAACAGGTATTTTAAAACTTAATATTTACAAGGTTTCAATGGGGAATTACTTTAAAAAATGTTTGTTTGAATCTTTTGCCCATTGAAATGTTTTGATTGAATTAAAACTTCATTTTACATCACAGAAAAAAAATTTAATGAATAAAAAAAAAGTCGGCATATAGCTTAATGCAGACATTTCCGACCTCTTTTTTTTTTCTTGCTATGAACCGAAATTAACAAAAGTATGTGTATTGAGAAGATGTTTCAAGTCAGTAGTATTTTCGTCTTAAAATAGTTTTTTTGGTGAATAATAATATACAAGTAAATTATATTCAGAAAATATCTACAATACTCTTTAAATTTTAAACACAGAGAAAATTAATATTTTAATTATTGTAAAAACAAATATAACTGAATGAGCTTTATTTTTCTCTTCGATATCAATGGCTCCTCTAATGCTGGAGTTCAATTTTGTCAAGTTTGGCTCATAGTTAATCGTCTAAAGAAGAAAACAAGCATCTGAATTTTTGATAGTTGCTTCTGTTCTAAATTTTATGTGTGAAACTATTTGTTCACATTAATTATTTGAACCGAATGCGAGCAAAATGACAAAACCAATTCTTTTCAGAGAACAAAATTTCGTGGGAAGAGAAGTCCAACACTTTGATATCACGAAAAGATCATAATTTTCTGATTTTTCCAAATATTTTCACAATGTTTTGAATTTATCCATCCATGAAGCTGAATTACAGTCTATTATTTCTATGTTAAAATTGTCAACTTTAAGATATTGAAAATGCTAAAAGTCTAAAATATTTTCATCCGTACTTTTTACAAAGGTAAACCTTTTCTGTGCTTCTTAAAAATTTGAAATCAATTTGCAAATTCACATTTAATGCACAAAATCCAACATTTGAGCATATTAAGATTGTTCTAATCAATATTTTCTTTCTTTCATGTTGCCCTTTTTACGAGGGAAAGAAACGAAATTCTTTCTTTTTCATGCCTGTTTCAACAAAATTGTTTTTATTATCATTTATTTTTAGTTCATTTTTTTAATGTACTCTTCAAGTGTTCGTTTCATATATTTGTTTTATAATCTATTCCTATACATTATACTTTATTTTCGGAACTCATGTGGGTCACTTAAAATTATAAGAGGGGTCACTAGATGATTCGAAACCAAGTAAAACTCGTGAATCAGGTTTTTGTTCACATTTATTTTACTTAAAAGACATTTATAAAAATATGAAGTTAATGAAATAATTATGAGAGAGTTTATCGAAACTGAGTTTGCATTTTTTGGTGTTTACTTTCAGGAACTTTAGTCGTTACGATAATTGATCTGAATGATTTCCCACCTTCTTTCCCTCGTCCTTGGACCCCAGAGAATCCAGAAATATTAATCAACGCTATGGAAGAACAACCGAAAGGAAGTGTCGTTGCCACGCTCATAGCCACAGACCCTGATTCGAACATTGCTGAATATAGAATCGAACCCGAAAATGAGTTCTTTCATATAGATAACACGTCAGGTTTGTTGTATTACAATTATAATCAATATAACTATGTTGTTTAGAAAAATTTCAAATGTATTTATCTTACTAAAATGAAAAATAGATTTTTGTTGTTATTTAAAACATAAGCGATTATCTTAAGGGTTTTGAAACTTAAGTCGAAATACATTATTTAACTTTTATTCTTCTAGGCAATAATTTTCTCGTTAATTGTTTGGATAATCATTTTCTACTAAGCCCTTTGAATATTACTATTTAATTTAATTTTTTTACAGAATTACAGAACAACTTAATATATATAATTCTGATATATATTGATCCATATTTCATTTTTCACTTTAAATCTGCAATCAAAATTATGAATATTTTCACACAACACGCTGGAATTTATTTTATTTTTTACAATGTTTTTTTTAAAAATAAACCCGAACAAAGAAATATTTCGATGCATAATTTCATTAAATATATTATAATAAAATCAAGAGTTGCTCAAAACTTGTTCTTGAAACTTTCATGTGCCTTTGACATTAATAGGAAAATATACATTCACACTGACTTCTAAATATTTTAAAATCAAACTGTAAGACCTGGTAATCAACTTTCAATATAATTTTCCCATGACTAATTATTTTACTACTGCAGTTTCTTTCTAGTTAACTGCAGATACTTCATTGACAGAATTCTGTGTGTATAACTAATAATATTTTCTTACTCACTTAGAACAAATATTTTGTTTTAATAATCTTTTGCTCGGTAAATAATTCCAAATTTAATCAACATGTAAAAATACGATATTTATCACTATTATGCTTTGGAAATATCTTCAAATTGTGAAAAATTGTATTTTAGGAGTAATCAGTGTGAAAAATCGAGTAGACTATGAGACTATCCAAGAAGTGACATTCAAAGTCGTGGCTTATGATACAGGTGTACCACAAATGTCAGCATCTGCCATTGTTACAGCGAAAGTACTAAATATCAATGACAATGATCCTATGTTTGATAAGGTAAGACAGACTTACCGTTTATTAAAGTGATTTGTTCTTTTTAATTTTGAAAAGGAATATTAACAAATCAATATATATGCAAAGCAGCATGTTACTAAAAAGAAGTCAATTGCGTTCATTTTTGGGGACTGTCAAATTGTTTGATTGCCCAGTTAAGACAACTATAAGAATTCACTAGAAACAAAAGAGGAAGACACACTTATTAATTATAATATTAATCTGAA
>BMAW01008910.1:0-11194 GCA_019974015.1 Nephila pilipes | reverse complement strand
ATGTCTATGTGTTGTTTAGTTACTAAAGTTTAAACATAAAGTTTTTTTATCTGTATTCTTTACAAGTATGTATGTTACTTTTTTTTTATTCTTCGACATTTTTCCAGAGATATTTTTTTCTTTTTCCTACTTGCTTACATTTCTATGTCTAATATTAGATATTAGTAAGGAAATTAGAAGTAGTTGTCATTTACAATAATTATATTTTTATTTAGAGTGTTTATAATGTATATTATCTCACAGACAGGCTATTATAAAATATATTATCACCTAGAACAGTTCTATATTTCTCAAAAATTATAAAATAAAATGTCATTAAATCCATGTACAAAAGTATACTATGATATTCTAATTTAATAACCTCGATAATTTAATTGTTCAAAGGCATTTTCAATTTCTTTAAAGCAAAACTCATTTATCACAATATTTTTCATTGAAATTAAAGATAAGTCTTAGAGAACACATTAATGTAATTGATATAATGTTAAAACGCTTTGAAGAACCCACTCTTTATTATTTCAAATAACTATTAAGGCTGTCATCTCAGATTGATAAAGTGTAGGACGAAATTTGGAACACTTTTTTTTCCGACAAAAAGTCACTAGAACATTAAATTTATATTCTGACTTCGACATCTTTTAGAGAGAAGCCTAGTTCATAATACTACTCATTTCAATATGAATCAAACTCTTTCTTTCTGGTGTAAAAAATGTTTCGTATTTCGTTTCTTATAGTGTATTTTTAAATAGTCTTTAAATGTAACGTATTCATGTGAAAGATGGCATATTTCTAGAATATTTATAAACTTTAAAGAATACTGCATCATAAATGGAAGTTATTATGTCTCAAATTATTTGAAAACTGGGACAATTTTCTGCCTGAAAATAAGCTCAAAATTTCGGCCAGGTTCTTTGACATTAAAGGAAGACTGCAATAAAATATTATACGCATTCTATTACTCAGGGTTGGTCAAAAGCCCCATTACAGTTTTTATTGCATATGATTAGTAATGTTTCATAATACTATAAATTATATTATGTTAAACATTGTTTGCAAAAATTGCTTCAACTAGGTTGGAAAACAATATCTTTTAGACAAACAAGTATCCAATTCGTAATAACGGGATCTGTCCATCCTATTTTTACATCTTGCTGCATTCCTAGAATATTTCAACATACATTGAGTTTGAGTTGAGTAATGATTTTAGGATAGATGAAAACGCGTTCTTTTTAGTACTCCAGAGGAAACAAATCCGGTGCAATGAGTTAAAATGAACGTGAGAACCGGTTCCAAGTCCTCGAGAATGGTTGATGTTACACCAATGAGTTCTTCAACACAATCACGTTAGGTCTTACTGCGAGTTGAGAACTCTGGGTTTTTCAGTTCTTGGAGTATATTTAAAAGATCATTGTGTCATGAAATGAGGTCTCTCTCTCTCTCTGTATATATATATATATATATATATACGCCCTTTGTGTGAGGACAAGGGAGACTTTATATTTTCATAATACGAGTAAAATATCATAATTTTCACACGTTACTTAGTTTTGTATTTTTCCTAAATTAAAATCCCGAAGCTTTATTTTTAAATTCTTCAAGCGATCTCAAGAAATGCTTTAATTGATATTGGGTAAACTAATTTCATTTTAACGTGTACTGACTTTTTTATATTAAGCTCTTACAAAACAAGAAGTATTCAAAATGCATAATAATTAACGTAATGTAAGTGAACTTCCAATTCCTAGGTTCCACAGAAGCAATTATGATCGACACAAGAAAATACCTTTCTTCTAATTTTTAATATACTTTTATTTTCAGAAGCAAAACGAAAGCAAAGACAAAAACATTGCCTATGTTAACAACAAAAAATAATAAAAACAGACGATTAAGCCAGAAGAATCAAATATTAAGCTAAATATTAAAATAAGAGCAAACGATAAATTATTAAACTAGACAAAAACATTCTGTTCGGGTATTAAAATAAAAGTAGATGATAAAATATTAAATTAAATATAGGTTAGCAGTGTAAATATGAATATTCCTAATTATAATGATTCCTAATTATTATGAATGTAATTATTATGATCCTCATTTATTAAAGTGTCAGACCTTTGAACTTAACACCATGAATCTTTTATTTTATGCCCAAGTATCTTTTTTGACGCCATTTTCTCTAAACAACGACATGTTACAAGTCGACATGTTAAAAAAAAATCATGAAAGCTATTTACGTCTTACATTGTAAAGTAACTTTCGGCTTTTGGCTCATCCTGTACTAACATGTAGTCTTAATATTGTGAAATAGTAAATCACTAAAATTTATGTTCTGCCAATTTCAAGTAGGAAATTATAATTAAACTTTGCAATGTGTTATATTTGTGTTACTACATTCAATATGCAAACAAGATGCGACTATAATTAATAAAAATAAATATTTATTTTTAAATTGAAACGTAAATTAAGAACGCACACCAAATAAATCATTGATCTTTTACGAATGAATACTTAAGCTAGTATTTAAGCTCTCTACATTTGTATCCAAATAATTATAATACCTTAATACTTCAAGCGGTATTTATTTAAATAAAGAATAAATTCAACATTTCTCAATTCTAATTTCAACTGGCAACATTCCACGCCGTAAATACAATTTCGGGTCGTCAAAATACCTGTTTTAATTGAGTTCATAAACACCGATGTGACGAAAGTCATTTCTCAAAGCTATCGATTTTTAAAACGCAGTTTCCACAAAAACATCAAGCAAGACTTAAAAGATTTAAACAACTCAGTTTCTCCTGGTACTTCTCTAAATAATCTTTTAATTAAAGCAAGACGAGAGTATTTACATGCCAGGCGTTCCATAATTTATGAGCTTCTCCTTAATTATTTTCAGATAAAACTCACTTTTCATCGTCCTCAGTTAAGAACCAATTTATCGCTGATGGTCTGAAAATACTCTCCTGCCAAAAACAGATTGCAAATAAGGAATATTAAAGTGTTTTTTTTTTAATGTTTTCGTTTGGAAGTAGGAGAGACTTTTAGAATTGTATCGGCTTGATTGTTTTTGACATAGAATACGTAATTTTAGAAGGACACACGAGTTAAAATGTTAAATTATTAGCAAAACAGTACGTAACTATGTTATATTTTCGATTAAAGAGATAGGCATTTAAAGTAAAATTAATCTTAAAATTCTCGTTTATGAGCCTTTTTGAATTTCAAAAATTAATATTATTCTTAAAAAATCACTAACTACTTTCCTAAATATTTATTTTTAAATTTATTTGAAAGAAATAATATACATCCTTAAGAGAGAGCGAGAGTTACATATAATGAAGGTTTTTAACTGATGGAAATTTTCCTCCAATTATGAACATATTTTTATATTTTTTTAATATATCCGAGAACAAATAGACAAACTATTAAATAGACATAATACTTTTTTGAAAATAAAAGAAAATGTGTTTATTTTTTTACTCTTTTGGTGTTTCTTGTGCTCAGTCTCATAAATGAAAGTCGACATTAGACAGTAAAAGTAGAGAAATTCCATGCAATCAAAACTAAATTCACACATATAAGAATATTGGAATATAGGAATCTGTAAGATTCTGATAAATTGAAGTAAATATTACTCAGAATGTTCAGTATTTTTTAGCTATGTAGAAAGATTCCTTTTCTTAACATATATGTGAGGCGGAACGCAAAAAGGTTTTAAAAAAATTAAGTAATTCGTGTGTGTTACGGAACTTATAACAATTATGCATGCTGCTTTAGCACAAAATCATGAAAACTAAAATATTTTCTTACTCACCTACTTATTATTTTGAGATTCTTGGCGGGATACGTATGAAAATGTTTTGAAATTTTCTTCAATTACATTAAGAAATTGTCTTGTTTCAATATCGGTGAAATATATACTAATTATCTCTTTAATATTAACTTTGCTGAAAGGGTGAATAAATATCCTCCGTATTAGACTTGTTTGTATATACACAAGGTGAACCTGAGCCCATGCATCCAATTTAAAGGAATGTACAATACGCATAATGTAGTATTGTTTACGACAATGTGGGATCATAACACATACAAGTAATATAAAAAAATTAAGTCAGTTCCTACTTAAGACAACAAAGGATTTTTTTTTTATTTTATTTACTTTAAATTAAATAATTACAATTAATATAAATATGTATATACATATGACAGAATCACAACATTAAGTGGCAAAAGAAATTTTTTCTCTAGCGATCTACACGCTTTGTCACTGACGGTATTTATTCCTAAATTTATATCCTGCTGAATGTCTTGCAGAAGAGAACTTTTTTCTCCTATATAAAACTAAAATTAATTATTTGATTATCAAATAAAAAAATATTATGCTTGGACGAGATTCGATCCGAAGGCACGAAGATTCTAAGCAGACGCTTTAGCAACTTTGCTATTGCAAGACAAATCACATAGTAGAAGCATTGGCTTGTTTCTTAATTCATCCGGTAAGTTAAATGATTGGAATGCAGTTTAGCCCAACCACCCTTGGCAGGAATTATCTAACGGTATTTTGCCAAATGTGGCTACCCTGGACCGCTTCATGGACTTAACGTTCGGCCAAAAGAAATCGCCAAGTTTGGCAATTTTTGAAATAGCGCCAAGTGGTTGGGCTCAACTGCATTTTCATCCATTAAATTGAATTAAATGAATTAATATTTAAAAAATCTATATTAACATCAAGTGTCATCCACTACAAGTTTAAAAAAAATGTATTTCAACTTGAGTGGATGAATTAAATGTATTTTATTAACGATTGAAAATTTGAACAAGATATATATAGGGAGAGTGTGTGAAATAATAGTAGCAATTTAATAAAATAATTATAAAAGAAAACAAAGAAATATTGAAGGGATGAAAAAGTTATTTTATTTACATCAGTGTGAAAGTCTTGCTAAAAGTATTTTGAATGAAAGTTCTCATGAATGAATTTCCATGTGTGAGCCACCTCTAGCCCAGAAGTGCTCTCCAGAAGTGGATATCTGTTAATGTGTGGGTGGGTATAGTGAATAATTTCGTTATTGAATCACACTTGCTGCCACATCGACTCAGTAACACGATATATTCCATTTTTTGAAAGAGAAATTAAAGAATCACTAGCTAAAGTTCCATCGTTCTATATTCTAATTGGTTTTCCGCACTAAGTGGCATCACTTCATTTCAACATTACTGTGCGTAATTACCTCAATGACACATTTGATCATTGGGCATGGTGGACCAGTATTGCACTTGGAAGGCACGATTTATAAAGTATCCATGTTTTTTTAAGGGAAAACATCAAGAACTATTCTCTGAAACTCCAATTCACATCGGTGAGGAACTAATTACAAAACTTTCTGTAGCTTCTGCAAGTGTTCATGGAACGTCAGATATCTTACGACCGGAAAACCTGGTTCTGTTATCGATTGGATATCGTTCGTGTTTCCGGAGGTGATCACAATGAATAATTAGAATCTTATAAACTTTAAGATATTGTTTTAAATTTAATTATTCCAAAAGGGTTATATCTTCTTTAGTCTTAAGCAGCAGCTCTTCGAAAACGAGATATTCTTTTATCAAACAAACCTTATAAGAAATGCATTATATATTTAATAGAATGAAATATATTACACTAATTTTATTAAAGCAGGTAAATTTTCTTTTAAACCTTCTAATACATGTGAATCAATATTAGAATAATTATTATTCGAAGGATTATTTTTTTGATTTTAATATAATAATGAAATGCAAGAGTTCTAATAAGGAAATAATGTTTTTTTACTGAAAGTGAATAAATAATAATTCGGTTTATTTCGAATAATGCTGCATACATTGGAGAGAGGTATAATAATACATTCTTTGATAGGTCAATCAATAGGTTGTTAAACTTTTCATGATTATGGCGAAGGCTTCTAAGAGATGATAAAAGAATTTATTGTCAATGTCCTACTGAGAAAGATACAAGCTTGTCAAAGGAAAAAGGTTAAATAATTGCAGAGCTAAAAGCCTTTTCTGATATCCAAGTCTTTAATACACGATTCAGTCCAAGAGAGCAATATTTTATGCTTTTGTGCAGTGGAATAAGTTATCATAAAAATCTTCTACTTATAGCATTTATGTTATCGATGATCTATATTAACTAAGATTATGTGCTGATTTGAAAATTTTTCTACGTATATAATTGATCAAATAAATATCACATATAAACACAACCGTAGTGGAAATATTTATAATTGTGTAAATAAATAAGATCGCACTTACAACATCTAAAAAAGATCTGTGATTGAATTAAATAAACCTATTAAAATCAAATAAATATATTAACCATCTATTAGAAGTAACTCGAACCTTATAATTTAGAAAAATAATCAAGTGATGATGATTTAAAACATAATTTAAATCTCTAGTTACATATCTAAGTTTCTTAATTTGTTGAGAACAATATTTAAATATTTTATATGGAAAATATTTTTCTGATAAATAAAAGCCCTCCAGATGTAGTTTATATCACATTGCTGGACAGTTTCATCACAGCAAGTCTATAAACACGTAAATTACGAGTCATGGCAAGGATTTGAGAACTGCGGCTTCTTTAGATCCTATGCTCCAAAGGAAGAAGTCCGACTTTTGCCTTAACAGATGGCAGCACCATCACAGGTATCAAGGAATTTTAGATCCAGATCAGGGTCTTGGGACAACCCTGATCTAGTACTCCCAGAGGTATCATTTTGATAGGAACGGGGGGCACTTTGCGACCATTTTTTTACGAGTACCAGCTAACATTAGGGTACACGGTGGATCTTCGGTCGGCACGGGAAATGAACTCGCGAGCTTCCAATTACATGGTCAAAGTTCTAATCGACCAGGCCACCAAGGCCTTTAAAGCCATCCTTCAGCTGATTAGAAGAAATATGTTCGTTTTTATTCCTGACCATTAGTGAGCCAAATATAGTGACAAAACCAATTCCTTATTATGTGGAGATAATTATTATTATCGATCACTCTATATATGAGCTTTATCGCAATCTTCTCTTCAACTAACATTGGGACCTTTCTGTTTGAATTATTTAAAAAGAACTCTATCTCAATAAGTAAAATGCGATTCCTTTTAGATTGAAGTTAAATTGTATATTTAACAGATTGGAAAAGTTACATCTAATGCCAGAGATGAACTAAATATCAGGCTCAGAAGTTAGTTAGTTTGTTAGAAAGTTTAGTGAATTGGAATGATCCAAGTGAGACATTGAAACGAAGGAGTGTTCAGAGCAATCAAAGTGATCTCAAAAGAAATCTTAAGATCAGGACTCGAATCTTTCGTATATATTGGTGAAGGGCTCAAACCAAATTACTTGTTTGATCACTTAAGTAAATTTAGTTTTTAGTAGACATTTGTCATGACGCGTTTAGTGACACAAAGAAAAGAAAATTGATATTCACATCCACATCACAAATTTTGAGTTTCAAGGAATTCCTTTAATAAGGAATTTTTTCCACTAACTAGGGAAATTCTTGCATTTCATTTTGTGAGAGTGAATAATATGAAGCATAGGAAAAGTAATTCAAGTAACTCCTGAGGATATCTTAGTTATATTTCATAAGGTAGGTTTATGTATTTATATATGTTTAATAAGAAATACCTTTATAATAAACACTTTAAAATCAATTTTATGATTAATAATTAAAATTATTCTATATTTTGTGAGTCACTGTTAATAATATTCAGGTTTCTCCTTTTTTTTTTACATTTAAAATAATCCTCGTCATGATTGCAAACATTTCCTATATATATATTGAGCATTTTTTTTCCTGATAATAGTAACTATAGCTTTCAAAACTTCTTTTTAATCAAAACTACTATTATTACTACGTTTCTTCTCGCGTTATCCAAACTGGGATTTGAATAAATTAATAATAGCTCAGGTATATTTATTTTCTTTCACACACACGGACAATTCATCTTATTGTTACGGAACTGCATGAAATCGGTTTAAGTTGAACTTAATTGATGTCATATATTAACTAATGTGATATATTTACTATACCAAAATATATGTAACACGAATTTTCCATGTATATTATATTTCTTTCTATAATATTTTAACAAAACTAAACAATTTGCTTCCACATACTTTTTTAAGAAGTAAAAGGTTATGCGTTTATCAGTGTATATCAAGGTTCCTGTCTATCAGACATTTTGTTTTCATGAACGTAATGTTAATCCTACGGAATATCTTCATTTCTTCCGAAACGTAGGCTGCTGCATTTATTTTTTTTATAATAAACTGCATTCAAAAGAGCACAAAATATTAGTAATAATAACACATCGATCAATAACTCCCGAGTCTAAAATTGAAAACAACATTTTTTTTGCAAAATTTTTTTTTATTCATCAACATAACACCTTTTGTTAATCACCTTTTAGGGTGATACAATCGTTCCAACGCTTTTCCAATTCCCTCCCCCCAAATTTTTTTTCTTTTTTCTCCCCCCCCCCAAAAAAAATTTCTTTTCTTTTCTTTGTTTTTTTTTTCGCAAGAAATCTTTTTTGTTGCGAGTAAATAGCGATTATCAGCTTTCTGAATCATCGACTCGTTGCTGTTTTTGTTCCATCGAAAGCAATCGCGGCACCCACTTGGAAAAAACCTTTTTCACTTCACTTCAAAAAACCTTTTTCCTAGTCCGATCGACTTAAAATTTTGATACGTTTCAAGCAAAGGTTAGTACTCTAGAAATACCTGGTTACTGGTTTACTACGAGCGCCATCTCTGGGTTAGTCTCGGGAGTTATTGATCGATGTGTTATGTATAATAATAATAATAGATATAATAGTAGTAGTAATAATAATATATATATATATAGTAGTAGTAGTAATAATAATATATATATATATAGTAGTAGTAATAATAATAATAATAATAGATATAATAATAATAATAATAATAATAATAGAAATATTAATAATAGATATAATAATAATAATAGATATAATAATAATAATAGATATAATAATAATAATAGATATAATAATAATAATAGATATAATAATAATAATAATAGAAATAATAGTATAGATTTAAGATAATATAATAGTATAGATTTAAGATAATATAATAGTATAGATTTGAGGACGGTAGTAGAAATTCCATAGGATTAACGCTGCATTCTCGAAATCAAAATGGCTGGTAGACGGGAGACTAAAAAATGAATTATTATCCAGTATTGCAAATGCCATAAATTACATCAAATTGTTTAAGTGAGACATCTATAAATATATCTTCTTAAACTAGGTCCCATCTTGTTTACCAGGACACGGATTTACATAGGTAGAGCATCATTTATGCAAAACTTTCATCTTTATGTGATGGTTCCTTTGCAATTTACTAACTTTTGTAAGGGAAAATTTTCTCAGTGTACCAAAGAATATATGCTAAGACATTGGCATCACCCTTTGACTGTCATATTCTGGAATTTATCATTCTACCTTCCGGAAGGGTTTAAGTTTCCGGTTTGGTGCTACAGGAAATTATAAAATTAGCGAAATTGCTGCAGGAAATTTTTGTTCTGTTCCATGGAAATGTTCTCTCGGAAAATTTTATTAGAGGCATAGAATACACGCTCTTACGACTCATTTCAAGAATATTGATTCATATCTCGAATTCCTCTGAGTTTTAAAATAGTAATAATGTCTATAATAGTTCCAGTTATTTAATTTTTCTATCCATTTCGAATGCCTCTGTACATATTGCATTTTATTACAAGTCTTTTTCATCAAATTTTATGAGATGTACTTTAACGTAAGCATATTCTGTGAAGTTAATTTAATTAAGTGCTATCGAAGTTTAGTTTGCTTATCTGAAATGTAAGAAAAACATATTTCTTGCTATTTTTTATGGGTCTTATAGAAATGTTTATTTTGTTCATATATATTCAAAAGTTTATTTTTCATTTAAATAAACACCACTTGACTCCTTCCCAACTCTGTTTTTTGGAACGAAAATGAAGTATTTCATACAGTTGTAAATGTTTGACATATCCCAATGGACAAATAAAGTCTTTCACAAAATTACACATTAATATAATTTGTGTTGTCAAATTCCCTTCCCAGCTTAATACTACATCTAGACTTTATCATTCAGGGCATAGTATTACGAACTTTTTTAAAGAAATACGCATAAATTATTAGGTAAATTACTATCAAAATTCATAATAGCAGATTTAACTAGTTTCTTTCATATATCTTTTTCTCTTTGAAGATATCTGATCTCACAAATTGAAGACATAAAACTAAAAAATGAACAAAATAAATTTCTAAAGCAGGGTAAAATTTCAGAGTAAATTTTTAAGACAGGATAATTTTTTAGGGTAAAATTAATCATGTGATTCAAATTCTGAAAATATAATCTACAAACAATATCTATCTCATAACATAGTAAATGCATACAAATGAAAAAAAGAACTGCGTAAAATTTATTTCACAAAACCAAACAAAAATTGCTTTTGTAACACAAATTTGTGGGTTTTCTATTCCATACAGAATTGAATGTTCTAAAAGCACACATTTTATTTCAAAATCATCAATTGAAAAACTTGATTTGTTGGAGAAATTCATTTTTAAATAATTATAATTAATTTATATTTGCTTTTGTTTGTAATGAATAAAAAATATGTTTAGTTAAAGATATGCACTTGAAATTTTATTTCGTATTCGATGCATCCAGAATTTACAAATCCCCCTCTTAAATTATGGAACTTTCATCAAATTCTTCATTTCCTGTATGAAATATTCTTATTTTTATTACTAAAAGGCATTGTTGATTATTTCAATGCATAAGATTTACATATTTGAGATTTCTATACAAAGAAATATTTTTATTTAGATACATTCGAATCTATTTTAAAGGAACATAAAATTATATTTCCATTTTATCCATATCACGAGATATAAAACGTAATGTATTTTCAATATGTATTTCATATTCAAAACGCATTATATACATGTAATGTATTTTTAGAGAGACAAGGTGATATGAGAACTCCTCTCTCCCATTCATCCATGTTTACATTTTGGAGAAAATATTGTTTTTTCCCCATAATACCAAAAGCACGAGAAAAATTTTCCGGAATAGAAGTATTTTAAATATTCTTTTTTTTTTTTTTTTTTTTTTTTGGG